>CM072515.1:9592882-9797882 GCA_036898135.1 Oncomelania hupensis
GATTCTTGTCTTCGCAAAAGCTGGAACGACACTGCCTTAGATTATTGTTATTATTATTATTATTATTATTATTATTATTATTATTATTATTATTATTATTATTATTATTATTATTATTATTATTATTAAAGTCGTGTTGTGTTGTGTTGTGTTGTGTTGTGCTGTCTGATGCCTACTTTGGAATGGGAAGGCAATTCATTCTTCTGATGGCCGATGCCTGAACGTCTAATCACGTGACAAACATTGAGAGTTGTGCTGTCTGATGCACTACTCAGTACCATAATATCACGTGTTTAGTTTACAATGACTATGTTCCTTCCGTGTGTTTTCCTTTTGCAGGGGTGCCGTACGGCCAGTTGTGTAACCCGACAGATGTCAGTGAATATCAGTGCGAGAAAGGCAGATGCCTTGACGGCAATTGTGTGTTAAAACAAAATTATTTTTTAAAATCAAACAAAAAAGTAAATTTCGGGGTTCCTAAGGGTTCCTGATCTTTCCCAGTCCTAAATGCCATTTTGTTTTGCGGTTGTGGTGGTTGATTTGTTTGTTTGTTATTGTTGTTGTCATTGTTGCTGTTGTATTTCTTTTCTCGCTTAAACAGAAACTTGGACATGTAAAGAGGCATTTATATAGTATAGCCTGGTGACCGGGACTAAATTTGGTAATACGCTTTTCATTTTGGTCTTACTCTTACTGTAAACCTTTTTGTTTCGAAGTGATGTATCACCTCATTTTTTATTTATTAGTTCTCGAGTAATTAACTATCTACCTATTTACATATTGTCCTATCTATCTATAATATTATCGTTGTTGTGTGTGTGGTTCTTGATGCTTATTAATGCATGCCTTAATGGGGATTCATGATTGCTTAGTCTTACGGTTATCTGGAATTACTTTGAATTAATCGGGAATCAGAACAAGCCAATGTTACTCTGTCGGTCGGTCGGTCCGTCGCCTGCCCGCCATATCTCAAGAACTATTAAACGGATTTTGACAAAATTTCACAGGAACATTACCTGGGTTACCCCGCCTACAGTGCTATCATTCTTGATCTGCAAAAATCAAGGTTGATGATGTCAGGTTTTTGCTGATTACGTTGGCTATATATTTGTTAAACAAATCAATCAAAAGCAAACAATAAAAAAAGCAAAAAAAAAAAAAAGCCTGTTTAACCCATTTTAATTAGTTTTGGCATACAGTTATTTATTATTATTATTATTATTATTATTATTATTATTATTATTATTATTATTATTATTAATTATTTATTTATTTATTTATTTATTTATTAATTATTTTATTAATTTATTTAGTTATAAGGCGCTTTTCATGGCAGAGATCAAAACGCGCACAAACACACCTACACACACCATGTGTACTGCACAGACACACACACAAACAGAAACAATGAAAAAAACAAAAACACCTCATGACCAATCCTCCTGTAGCAGTCGATCAGTCGGTGGCTCTGACCGTCCTTCTAGTCGGGGCGACTTAAAATTTTTATATATAAATAACTTTTTTTGCTTTATATCCCCCTCAAAATACATGACTGATTTTGATTATTTTTACTATTCAGATACTTTATTTGCTCTGGAAAGTCCAAGTTACCACAGTCCATAATTTTTGAAACACGTCTTGTGCTAATCTCCTGTTATATTTGCTGAACCGGTTTTGATAATTGTTAGGGTTCAGACAATGGCCAATCCTTCCTATCCTATCCTTTCCTATAGGCTATCCTATCCCGTAACACGGAGATCGTAAGGGCACCACAGATTTTCCTTTAACCAGCGTACTCCATCTTTCCTTGTCCTCAGCAACTCTGATTGTTTAGCTCAGTGTCAAACCAGTCCATTCTCGAATGTTGTCCTCCCACCTCTTTTTCGGTCTCCCTCTTCTTCTACCTCCTTGCACTGTGCCTTGCAGGGTGGTCTTTGCAAGACCTGATGATCTGGTGACGTGGCCATACCATCCGAGTTTCCGTTTTTTCACCACTGTGAATCCTTCCATAATTTTATTTTAGTTCTTTGCTGCAAAACTGAGACAGAACCAGCTCCACGAAAA
The DNA here is from genome assembly GCA_036898135.1 of Oncomelania hupensis. Lineage (NCBI taxonomy): Eukaryota > Metazoa > Mollusca > Gastropoda > Littorinimorpha > Pomatiopsidae > Oncomelania > Oncomelania hupensis. Next base: position 9,594,947 of record CM072515.1, read on the forward strand.
TTTTACGATTTTGATTTTGTACTTAGTTTACCCCATTATGTACGTGAATGTCTGGAAATACAATTGAATGACTGGCCATCTTGTGTGTCGTTATAAAAGTACCACATTCCGTTCACTCCTCCTCGTCCCCTCCACCCTTTCCCCCAACTGTGCCCCCGTCCACTCCCCCGCTTCATTATTTACACAGGAACCGACACCTGGACTAACAAATGTACATTGTAATTTGCATGTTTGACCTCGATGTTTACCGATGTATCTCTGCCGGTGGTATTGTTATTTCGTCAATAAAGGTGTCGGATTAAATGTGTCTGTGTGTGTATATATTTAGTAAGTATGTGTTTGTGTATATGTATGTGTATTCGTGCGTGCGTGCGTGCGTTCTCTCTCTCTCTCTCTCTCTCTCTCTCTCTCTCTCTCTCTCTCTCTCTCTCACTTATTTCATAAATACGCACGATTGTGTTCATTGCATATATATATATATATATATATATATATATATATATATATATATATATATATATATATATATATATATATATATATATATATATATATATATATATATATATATATATATATATATACACACAATTTGTTCTGTACTCACGTTCTTGTAGGATTAATCCGTGAATTACACACACTCACAATAACGCATAAAGAATCCCGGTCACCGTCCACAGAGAGAGTTACGAAGCGAGTCTCACTGAGAATTATGGTTCAATGTATGTGTTTATCCTCTGTCTCTGTTTATGTATTCTTTTGTTTCTTTCTCACATTATTCTTCTCCTTCTCCTTTCCTTGTTTCTTTCTCTCTCTTCTCAGTTCCCTTCTCCGTCTTCTCTCCCCTCCGGCTGATGCTGCTGTTGCTGCTGTCACGGCTGTTGCTGCTGCTACTGCCGCTGCTGCTGCTGTTGCTGCTGTCATGGCTGTTGCTACTGCTGCGGTTGCTGTTGTTGCCACCGCTTCTCGTCTACTTCTTCGTCTTTGTAACGGTTTTTTTTTAATTGTTGCTGGGCTCTGCACAATGGAATGCTGTAACCCTCACGTCTTATTCTATGGGAACTGCTAGTGAGTCACCCGGTGAATTACTTTAATACATTTATTTGTTTAGCTCGGTCTGTGTTAAGGCTGGGGTACAGAGATAGATAGAAAAATGGTAAAAGATCACTGTCACACTAGCTTTCACATGGCTATGAATCATATGTTGTCCAGCCACTTGATAACAGTCAAAATCACACATTTATTTCTTCTACTCTATACACGATCGTCGAAGTATGAATCTAACTTAAAAGTTCAATTGTCAATGCGAATGGTTCGCTCGCTGATAGTCTAGGCAGCTATTTTTTCTTCTTAGGGCACTGGCTACTACCGTTCATGAAGAGTGGACTACTGTGGTCCTTTTGCTACAGTTTTAGTGCACTGTTTTCTGGGCACTTAACTGTATGGATGCGTGGGTGAGGCGCTGCGTTGAGGTAGCTTCAGGTACACGCTGGGTCGTCGTATAGTCTTTGACTTTTGGTACGACGTTTGGGGCTATCTGCGCACGATGCTGTAGATGCCTCGGCAGCCAACTCGAATCGTAGATTAGGTTCTGCTCTTCTGTTGAGTTGGGCTCAGATATCCTGCCTGCTCGTCTGTAACATATGAGACGAAATTCTGCACAACCCTGAATAATAGGTCTGTGCAGAGCGTCTCACTGAAAGCCAAAGTAGCCCTCAGTGATAGCTCCACATCTCTATACATAAGCGACGAACATTCTGCTAAGTCGGTGGTCCACTGGAATCTCCACTCTAATTTCCTATACATACATAAATATAAATCGTGGCTAACTATACACATAAAGAATTGATAATATTATAAACATTCACTGGTATAGCCACTGGTCTGCAAGCATACATATAGGTTAAACAACAGTGGTTCCGTCAGGTATACAACATGGCGTCAAAACCGGTCGTGCTTGGCTTCTCCACGTGGTAAGGCAAAGTCGGACCAACAATTCACATCTATGCATAGCAAATTCCACAAACATAATTTCAACAACAATATAAATACATCACGATGAAACAGGAGTATGTTCATTTACCTGTTCGACAATGTCAGGCCCGTGGCTACTTGATTGAATTCAAAAATTCAACAAGCACTGCTTCCCTGTTCTATCAGTGGAGATATTTCTCTGCTTGAGGGTAACTGTGTACTGCTCAGAGCTTTCCACACAACTGACCTATACTTGGCTTGGACTGAATCAGCCAGAACTGGTTCTAACCCTCTACCTGTGTCCCGATTGGATGAAACAATCTAAGTGGCTATAAAGTTCAAAACTCGATCATAGGCCGCGATGATATCACTAAACGGCTCGCGTCAGCTCACAGTGTGTGTGTACACATCAGTTATACCTTAATCGTCTGCTATAGACTACAGTAGCCTTCTAAGTTTTACTACTGCTAAACAAGCAAATGCTCAAATAGCGTGGGGTAAACGGGTCTGCTTGTGACAGTCTTCTTCTTCGGCTTCTTCTCCGGCTTCTTCTTTATGCTTCCTCCTTTCTTCTTCTTCTGCTACTTCTTCCTCTTCTTCTTTCGTCTTCCATCCCTTCTTCTACTTCCTCTTCTGCTTCATCTTCTGCTTTCTCTCTTCTTCTTTTCCCTCTTCTGCTTCCTCTTCTTTCTTCTTCTTCTTCTTCTTCTTCTTGAGGCTTCGTCTTCTTCTTGACTTTCTTCTTCTTCTTTCTTCATTCTTCTTTCTTCTTCTTCTGCTTCTTCTTCTTCTTCTGCCTCGAGGCCCCACACGAGTTTACCAAACTAAATTTCTTGATACATAGACTTTCTTTTGATTACTGCATATACCTCTCTCTCCTCTCTGTGAGGGACCAGACCAACAATATAATTCAATTCTCCACGATGTCGAATACAGTTCACACATACGCCAATTGTAAAACTAATTATAACAACTGATTATTACACCTTGACGCTGATTAATTTCATTCACAAAAATAAACATAATGCGATACACTGCAATTTGAAGTTTCAATTTCAACTCAAATAATAATCCGACTTCAATTCGTCAATCAAAAATATACAACGATCCACCATCTTCATGACCTCCTTCACATTAATATCAATATTATTTATTATTAATTTTATTACATAACCAGTAGATTATAATCATTGCAACATACTATTATGTTTATAATACAATATTTCAATGATAAACAATATATACCTGCAGACACAGCTGCCAGAAGCTCAAAACAACCACTCCGTGGTACAGTCAAGAAAAGAATGAATATATTTTTGAATGTACATTGGTTAGCCGTCACATGACTAGCTCAACCAATCAGAATTTAGTTATCAATAAAAAAATATTATAATTACTATCTTCTCACAGGAAGAGACTACAATACATAAAGTCATCGGACCAAAATACTATAAAACCGGTCCGTGACAGTAATCTTTTATAAATAATTGGGAATCAGAACCAACCAAAATGTTGATCTGTCGGTCGGTCTGTATGGCGTACGAACGGGGTCAAACGCGCGATGAAAAGTATCGATGCTTGCTTTGCATCGATACTTTTTCAAAAGTATCGCTACTTTGCATAGCTCTGTTACGAAAGGATCGATCCTTTTCATCGCGCATTTCCGAGTTCTTCTGAATACACAGTATGCAAATTTTCCAAAACTTTGATCGGAACTAAAGCGGAACACAAAACAGGCAATCGCGCCAATCTGCTTGCTTTCCTTTCGTTTTGCGTTACTTGGGGCAGGAAGATGGATGTAGATATTATTTATTAACTAATATTAATTCTTATATTTAGCTTTTTGGAAAAAAATTATATTTAATAAATAATTTGCTCTGCAAAGAACAATTGGAACTGCGGAATGTTACATAATACATGAATATTATTTCATTAGCTTGACCGATTTCAGTTTTGTTTCGCCTCGGTAAACTTCGGAACTGCGCGATGAAACTGCTCGAGCTAAAGTATCGATGCAAAGTATCGATACTTTTCAGAAAGCATCAATACTTTCGCAATTGGCGTTCCATTTGAGAAAATGTGCGATCCTTTTGAGAAAAGTAGCGATACTTTCCTAAACGGATGGATCCTTATGAGAACAGTATCGATGCAAAGCAGCATCGATACTTTTCATCGGCAATCGCGCCGATGAATTTCTTTTAATTTTCGTTAACCGCCATAGAGGGATGGCTGTTTAAATTTTTTTTTCTATACATTCTTATATTTAATTTAAAAAAAAAATTTTTTATAAATAATTTGCTCTGCAAAGAACTTTGGCGTTGTGCGTTTTACATATATTATTTCATTGCTTTGACCGATTTCATTTTTTCGCCTCGGTAAACTTCGGACTGCGCGATGTAAATACTGCTCGATCTAAAGTATCGATACAAAATCGGTAGATTTAGATATATAATACTTATGGTTTAATTTATCCTTTTGAGAATATATTTTTTTTTTATTCGATTTTTTTTTTTAAAATTTAAATGAAAACATTTATTTTTAAGATTGTTTACTTTTCATGTTTTAATTGTTTCGTACGCCATTTTTTTTTGGATTTTTTTTTTCATTTTTTTTTAAATTTTTACAGTATTTAATAAAGTATATTTAATTAAATCATTTTTGTAAAAAAGGTCAAGATTTATCATAAATATTGAAAAAACAGATTTTTATGGTTAGTAGTATACAGGTACTTGAACTCTAGGCCAATTATTCGGTGGCAGTCCAGTTGGCGGTGGGTGTGTCGCTCCGAATCTTTCGTTTGTTTTGTTTAGAAGCACACAGTTTGCTTTATCTCAAGAACGACTTGACCGATTTGTAATATATTTGTATGCAAATGCTTTAGTTACCTCTCAGCCTTTTATGTACTTCGCCGTTGTTCTTTCTCAAAGGTGAAGGTTACTGAGGTCAATAATATAATAAGGCATAGGGAAGATATTCTACGTAAGGAAAGGATCTTCAAGCATTCTGCAATGTAATAATGTTTCAGAGACGCATATAGAATCTTTAAGCATATTAGCATAAATTTACAATTGTATAAATGTTGTACAGAGCGGCCGGTTCGGAGTAGCAACCTTCCTGGTATGGGGCTGATGGAGATGACCCTGTGACGTCTGTCTACAAAACCGGACGTGGTCTCCATCAACGCCGACTATCTCTCCTTCGACCAACCATTACTGGCGCAGACGTGCGGCAACGGTGGGCGAAGAAAGTCTTCAGGCCTGAGCTAAAGGATCACCTACAGTGTTCCCTAGGGGTAGCTATTTGTTCCTAGCGTCGACTGTGTATACCACGTCTAGTGAATGTCTGCGAGGACAGCGAGTAAAACCATAATTACTTCATGTTGGGAGACCAGGAATTTTCAATGAACTTTCAGCGTGTCATTAACGACAGTGAATATTTATAAAAAGGTATAGAGGCAAGTGACATCTCAAGAGAGAGACAATGACCTCCTTATATGCCACTGATTATTTGTTGCAACTTTGCATTTGTATTATGAATAAGAAATGTACGTGTGGTTTAATGTGATTATATATATGAATGAGAAATAGTGAAACAGAAGGCCAAAGAGAGATAACTGTGTAGTCTTTGTCCTTGTTTGCAAGCATGTGTGCGATGATGGATGCGAATCTTGAGTAAACAGAGGCGGAACATGCATCCATAAACTGAAAGTCAGATAAACACGCACACACACATCTCATTAGTTTATTTATAGTTACATAATGTATATAAATATTTAATTTAACGCAAATCCACGCGTTACATGCTTCTTTAGGATAAAATCGACTCACAACACCGCAACGAAAATTGTCAATTTTGAATGTGCGTGTGTCTGGAAATACGTCTGAATGGTTTGCAAGCTTGTTTCAATCTGGAACCTCCCATAAAACTTTCATATCGCAAAACAACTACGCAGTTAGTTTACGTTATTTAATAAGGTGACGCAAGCTGGATACGATAGTTAACTGTTCAAGTAATGAACGTGTAAAGATAGGTACCGAAATAGAACGAAGACAAACACTTAACAAAATTAGATAAGCATTGCACCCCACATATCAAAGATGGCGCTTTGAACCTGAATTGGGATTTGGGAAAAAGCACGTCTACATCTCCCATTATTAGTAGTAGTAGTAGTATTAGTTGTAGCCGGGCTGGGCTACAAAGAATTTCTGATTATTACGATACGTTACGCCTCACTCTGTTCTCTGTTATGTTTAAACTAGCTGTATGCAATAATTTGATATATACTTTTCAGATCCCTTAAAGCCTATAATCGTTAGACGCAGCATTAAATTCTCCATTAGAATATATAAACTTTATTTGTGATTTATGTAGCAATTTTGAATTAGAGCGCGATGTTTAGAATAGCGCGATGCATATCACGGTGATAAAGACACCGCGCTGGTGTATACCGCTGAGACGAGCTTGGCCGGTCGTAACGCTCTTCTTGCCTTGTGTAATCGTAGATTAACACATTGTCGCGAAACGAAACGCTCGCGAGAATTTTTATTTTCCAAGTGCAAATTGTTTTATAGAGTGCCTGTGCTAGATTTAGAAATATGACGTCAATTTTGCTGCGTGTCAATCGCCATTTTGTGTATTCCTGGAAAAGAATAAAATGGACGATTTTTATCGATGATTCTTTTGTGTGAAAGTTGGTGATTAATGCCAATAATAAAATTTGAGGAAAAGCAAAGAGGTTGTGAGCTATTAATTTTACAAAATATAATATTTGAGGTGATAGGTCATTTGTTTGCGTTGGGAAATTTTCATTGGTTGTTTTAATGATAAAAGTATGGTAACCTTAGTAAAATGAAACAGAGGCGAAATCGGTTAGGAAAACTGTCAATCAGTTGGGAAAGAGATCTAGACTGGACAGGGAGGATTCTACCCAAGCTCCGAGGCAACTTATTCTGTGGGGTGCCAACGACAGTTTAGCTGGAGGCTGAATGATGTCAGATGTGGTTGGGCCAAGAAGATAGTTGTTCCTCGACGTTTGATCAGCTTTAGCTGAATTCTGGCACCGTAGGGTAAATATTTAGATTTTTCTTCATTCAAGATAATTTCCCAAGAAGATTGATACGTGTGATGATTTGTTCATTGAATATATGTATTTTTCAGAGGAGAAAAATAGTTTGTTCATTGAATGCATTTGTTTTTCAGAGTAGTGAGATAGTTTGTTCATTGAATGCCTTTGTTTTCCAGAGGAGAAAAATAGTTTGTTTGTTTGAATGCATTTCTTTTCCAGAGAAAGATAGTTGGTTCGTCTGAATGCAGTTGGTTTTCAGGGGTCTGATGTGTTGATTAATCGTAACATGTTTTTCCAAGCAGAGCCGGACCTGAAGGAATTTAAGTTTGTATGGAAATAATTTTCATGCAAATATCTAAGACTAGTTTTGTTCGGCAGGTGTTTTATTTTGTGGTATGAATCGTCTTGGATCTACGTGACGATGTCATCTTTGAGACTGGCACTGGATTCTTCACCGACGTATTGCTTATGATCGGAGTGACTGATTCTAAGATGGAACTGTACGTTAACGAGGGCTACAGAAGTCACTGGTGGGTCATGGACAGCCTTTAGATCTAACGGCGACATCGACGTCAAGTTCCAGCTCCTATTAACTTTTCTACAACTCATCTAAAGACTGGTTTCTTCATTTGTTAACAACGATTTCAACGAGGACGAAGTTTTGAGCTAAGTAAAAAAAAAATTGAAAGCAAGAACATTTTCGGTAACCACGACGAAAAAATATCGCCAAATTATCGTTCCGATTTCGAAGAAAAATGAACGGAATATAATAAAATAATCGAACTTGGAAAAACGTGTTATGTGTTTGTGAAGTGTTGGAATGAAATGGTGTACCTTAGGTTTTTTTATTGAAATAAAACCATGTTCTGGGGTAAGTCATGAAAGTCAAGGAAGTCCTTCATCAGTAGTGATCACCCAGTAACACCCAGGTTTGCGACACACATGATAAGAACAAAATTGTCGATGATGGCGATAGCAAAGATCCTCCACTGTAACACCTTAAGTGTGATATTTTCCGATGCCTTAGTTCATTCTCTAATAGTAAATACGTAAATTAGGCCTAAATATTAGTTTTATAGGGACATACATCGGAGAAGAAACAGAGGAAACGTTGTAAGAAGAGGTAGGATGTAAATATTGTTGTTGTGTTAGGTGTTTTCTATTTTAGTCCGTCATAGTCGGAACCCATAACAGTAACCATGTCATGTTATATATCGTTGGAAAGAGGAGACGTTGTTCTTTCTTTGTCATTATTATTACTATTTAAAATTGTATTAAATTAAAGAGTTTTTACGAGTTTAGACTCGTGACATTCTTTAGAGCAGCAGCCAACTCCATTTTAAATTGTGTATTATTTTTATTTCGTAGCAGATAGGTCCGATATTATTATATCAGTAGAAAGGTCGTATTTCCGTGTTTCCGCCAATATATAATTTGTATAGTATTCGTTAGCGTTTCAGGCATTATATGTAAAATAAAGATTACCAACTAAAACAAATTACCAAGAGAGACGAACATTCTGTGGCGCGCAGCGCTCGTTAAGCCTCAGGTTCAGTACGGTCCATGCGCACACATAAAAGCTCGGACGTGCAAATATTTCGGGACATTGTCCCCTATACGCAACGTGTCCAGGGACGTTAATTTACCTTAGCATAGCATAGCATATTTCGGGACACACACTCGGGAGAGAACGACACACACGGCAAACACGGGAAAAACGAGAAAGACACACAGAGAGGGCAGAATGTAGAAAGTTATCTCCACGAGCATTTGCCTTTGCTATGATGCACTTCGAGAATAAAACTTTCAACGGTCATCAACGAACTGGCGTTGGGGAGGGAGAGAGAATGTGTGAGAATTCTTCATCACCCTAGCCTCCACCACTATCATCTTCTCTCCAACATCCAACACCACTACATAGTATTATTATTAAATGGGCAATGAGGTAGTTTACTAGCTTAGACAAGAGATAATGAAATAAAAAATACAGTTGAAAAAAATGCACTTCTTTTTTTACACATTCGAGTTTATTGCATAGGATAATCATTCTGTTCAATATCTAAAGTTGTAAATGATTTGGATTTTATATAGTATTCCTCAAACATGTTATTGACAATAACAAGTGTTATTTTCACCGTGGAAACATGGCAGCTGCAGAGAAGCGACACCCAAGACGATGGAGAATACAAAGTTTGCAGAGTGTGCACTCGTTAGCCTAAGATATGAGCGTCAGGCTCTCTCTCTCTCTCTCTCTCTCTCTCTCTCTCTCTCTCTCTCTCTCTCTCTCTCTCTCTCTCTCTCTCTCTCTCTCTCTCAATAATATATATATGCAATGAACACAATCATGCATATTTCATAAAATAAGTAAGAGAGAGAGAGAAACAGAAACAGAGAGAGAGAGAGAGAAACAGAAACAGAGAGACAGAGAGAGAACGCACGCACGCACGCACGAATACATCTACACAAACACATTAATTCCGACACCTTTATTGACGAATTAAACAATACCACCGGCAGAGATACATCGGTAAACATTGAGGTCAAACATGCAAATTACAATGCACCTTTGTTAGTCGAGGTGTCGGTTCCAGTGTAAGTAATGGAGCGGGGGAGTGGACGGGGCCGCAGTTGGGTGAAGGGGTGGAGGGGATGGGAAGGAGTGAACGGAATGTGGTACTTTTATAACGACACACAAGATGGCCAGTCATTAAATTGTATTTCCAGACATTCACGTACATAATGGGGTAAACACAGTATTTTCAAAATCGCAAAATTTTCGTGGTGCTCGTTCTGTGTCAGTTTTGCAACAAAGAACTAAAATAAAATTATGGAAGGATTGGCCATTGTCTGAACCCTAACAATTATCAAAACCGGTTCAGTCAATATGATAGGAGATTAGCACAAGACGTGTTTCAAAAATCATAGACTGTGGTGACTAACGAGAAAGAGAAAAAGTATAAATAATACTCGTTAAAGTATCTGAATAGTAAAAGTAATCAAAATCAGTCATGTATTTTGGGGGGATATAAAGCTAAAAAAGTTATTTATATATAAAAATTTTAAGTCGCCCCGACTAGAAGGACGGTCAGAGCGACCGACTGATCGACTGTCACAGGATGAATAGTAATGAGTTTTTTGGTTTTTTAAAATTGTTGCTATTTGTTTTATTTGTGTGTGTCTGTGCGGTACACATGGTTGTGTGGGTGTATTTATGCGCGTTTTGATCTCTGCCATATAAATAAATAAATTATTAATAATAATAGTAATAATAATAGTAATAATAATAATAATAATAATAATAATAATAATAATAATAATAATAAATACCTGTATGCCAAAAGTAATCAAAATGGTTTAAACAAGCTTTTTTTTTTTTTTTTTTTTTTTGGGGGGGGGGGGGGGGGTTGTTTTTCTTTTGTGTGATTTGTTTAACACATATATAGCCAACGTAATCAGCGAAAACCTGACCTCATCAACCTTGATTTTTGCAGCAGATCAAAAATGATAGCACTGTAGGCGGGCTAACCCAGGAAATGTTCATGTGAAATTTGGTCAAAATCCGCTCAATGGTTTTTGAGATATGGCGAGCAAGAGACGGAACGACCAACAGAGTAACATTGGCTTTTCTGATTCCCGATTAATTCAAAGTACTTCCAGATAACCGTAAAACTAAGCAATCATGAACCCCCATTAAGGCATGCATTAATAAGCATCAAGAACCACACACACAACAACGATAATATATAGAGAGATAGGACAATATGTAAATAGGTAGATAGATTGATTGATTGATTTATTGTTGCTTTAGGTCCAGCGGACTCCTCCGAGCCAAATAAGGACCGGACAACCCCCGATCCGCATAAAAGATCTGCTGAAACAACCCTAGTGGGAAAATTGAACGCCATCCTCCGGCCAGTCACTTTACAATAAAGACATCCCACGCGGGGGACGGCTGAGGGTTTACCTCAACTACGCGAACCCCCGGTTACAAAAACAAAATAGAATACAACCATCATTGCAAATCATCAACGAAACATATACATATAAAATGCCTATATTGCTAAATACTAACATCATAGGAAGCCCTAGTGACCACCCAGCAGAAAGCGTCCAACACTCCCAAGCTGATCCAACAGACCTCATACACAAACAAGGAGTCTTGTCCAGGAAGAGTTTTCAAGAAAAAAGGTAGGTCATTGATCTAGCGAAGAAGAAGATAGTATAGCAGAGTGATAGGACAGAGCAGGAATGGGAAAGAGTATATGAGGAAGATAGCAACAGTGGGAATTTAAAGCACTAAATTTCCATAAAGTGGGGATACTATTTATACTGAAACCCCCGGCACTCCAACGGGGGTACTGTTGCCGCAGTGAATCTGTCATGCCTACAAAGGCAAGATAGGTTTTCAACTGGGGCTTTCACTGTTCCCTTTATAGGTTAGAACAATCTACAGTGGCAAGATTGCTCATGACCCCAAGGGGTAGGTAGATAGATAGTTAATTACTCGAGAACTAATAATTGTGATAAAATCATTCGAGAACTAATAAATAAAAAATGAGGTGATACATCACTTTGAAACAAAAAGGTTTACAGTAAGAGTAAGACCAAAATGAAAAGCATATTACCAAATTTAGTCCCGGTCACCAGGCTATACTATATAAATGCTCTTTACATGTCCATGTTTCTGTTTAGGCGGAAAAAGAAATACAACAGCAACAATAACAACAATAACAAACAAACAAACCAACAACCACAACCGCAAAACAAAATGGCATTTAGGACTGGGAGAGATCAGGAACCCTTAGGAACCCCGAAATTTACTTTTTTGGTTGATCTTAAAAAATAGTTTTGTTTTAACACACAACTGCCGGCGAGGCATCTGCCTTTCTCGCATTGATATTCACTGACATCTGACGGGTTACACAACTGGCCGTACGGCACCCCTGCAAAAGGAAAACACACGGAAGGAATATAGTCATTGTAAACTAAACACGTGATATTATGGTACTGAGTAGTGCATCAGACAGCACAACTCTCAATGTTTGTCACGTGATTAGACGTTCAGGCATCGGCCATCAGAAGGATGAATTGCCTTCTCATTCCAAAGTAGGCATCAGACAGCACAGCACAACACAACACAACACAACACGACTTTATTAATAATAATAATAATAATAATAATAATAATAATAATAATAATAATAATAATAATAATAACAATACTCTAAGGCAGTGTCGTTCCACCTTTTGCGAAGACAAGAATCAGTTTGAATAAATCATGAACAAACGTCGTGCATAATCCACGAGCTCATCTAAAAAAATGTCTGCCTTCTTTCATGAAAGCTTATACTGGTGACTAACATATCATCAATCGTTTTATCAAAATGTGAATGGCAAAGCCCGTATGAATCACATGTTCCTTATGGAACATGCACACTGGCTCAAGTCTTCTATAAACTCAGCTGCTAGGCTGGACGCCGGAGCAAGAGCACTGTGCTATTCTTGGCTGGCTGGTGCCATGCACTAGGCCTGTGATAAGACAAGCGCACAGCAGCTGTAGCAGACGAAACATCTCGTGCACACGCTGGCCGGTCTGTGCTATGTGTAAATTCTGAATGTGAAATTGGGCAAGTGTGCATTTATTGATCGGGAATTTCTTATAGAAAGAGTCCCAGGAAAAAATTGGGTGAAGTTAAAAACGCTAATGTTTCAACTATATTGTGGACTAGTTTCGTGGATTTTGTTGATGTACTTAATTTTTTGTGAATTTTTTTTACTTTTCTTGCAGACAAAGGAAAAGACCCTGAGCGGGAAAAAATACTAGAAAATCATAGCAAGCGCGAAGTTTGTAGTCTGATAGTGTGGTGTTGGTAATTGCTCAGGAATTTGTATTAACAAGAGTTGGGGGGTTAAATTTGGTGATGTTTGCTCGTTATTGTTTCAAGTATATTGTAGAGAAGTGTCGTGGATTTTGTTTATGCACTTTTTTTTTTGGTGAATTTATTTTTCCTTTCCTAGACTTGCAGTGATTGCAAAATACACTAAATTTCAAGTACTTTGACAAACTTGGATTATTCTGTGTTCGAGTTGGGATAGTCAAGGTATTAGTGACCCTGTGTGTGTGGTTTTTTGTGTGAAGAAACTTTAATATGTGTTCTTCAAGTTGACGTGATCTTTGAAAACTATTCGTTGCTGGGATTGTGTTTTTAGTGAGTTTTTGGACTGTGGTACGTTACTGGCAAATTGTGTGCAACAGGCGCCCAATTATTTCCTTAGAGTTTACTGTGAGCCCACGCCCAGCTAGTTTTGTCTTTAATTCATGTGGAAGATCTAGTTTATGTTGTGCACTGGAAAGTTTCAGTTAGCTTTTAATTTATTGCATATATACGGAAGAAGTAGGAGGTATTACATATCACATTAAAATGGATAGTGGATCTCATATAGCTCATACCGAACAGTATCACATAGATAAGTTAAACTCATTATGCAGATTGTGTGGAGAAAATGATGGCCACTCTCTCGTTCCTTCTGAAGCGCAGTGGATACCTGCACTACATCTTCATCATCAATTCCGCAGCAGTAGGCCCATCCCTGTCCAGGAGGCGGATGTTCGCAAGATCTTCAGGGGCTTGAATTCCCGAAGTGCAGCGGGTCCTGATCGAGTCAGCGGTAGAACACTTAAGTTGTGCAGTGATATGCTGTCTCCTGTCTTCACCAGTCTTTTTCAGCGCTCCTTTGATGAAGGCCACGTACCGCAACTATGGAAGACCTCAACTATAATCCCGGTGCCGAAGAAGAAATCACCGTCCCAGCTAAATGACTACCGGCCTGTGGCGCTCACTTCCATTCCGATGAAGTGTGCTGAGAAGATTGCACTGAGACATCTCAGAGAAGAAACAGTGAGGCACCAGGATCCAATGCAGTTTGCCTACTCTGAGGGTCGTGGCACAGAGGATGCCATCCTGACAATGCTGCACCATTTGTACCAACACCTCGATAGACGGGGAACTTATGCGCGCATCCTTTTCTTGGATTTTTCCAGCGCGTTTAACACTCTGCAGCCACATCTCCTCACGCAGAAGCTCCTGGCCATGGATGTCAGCCCGACCTTGATAAGGTGGATCCACAGTTTTATGACAGTACGTCCACAGAGGGTCAGGATTGGCACTACCATGTCCTCCATACTGATGACTAACACTGGGGCTCCTCAGGGATGCGTGCTATCCCCAGTCCTGTTCACCACCTACACTGCCGACTGTCGCTCAACAGACCCCAGCAACATCCAGGTCAAGTTTGCCGACGACACATCCCTTTCAGGATTGGTGAACACCGACGAGACGGCATACAGGTTGGGCGTGGACGGGTTGGTGGAGTGGTGCGACAGGAACTACCTGGAGCTCAACGTTGCCAAGACGGAGGAGATGGTGATTGATTTCCGCCTCAAGTCCAGTACCATCAAGCCACTCACCATCAAGGGCGAAGCAGTCCGGATAGTTGACAGATACAAGTACCTTGGCACGGTGATTGACAACAAGCTAAACTGGTCTGCAAACGTGGACGCCTGCTGCAAGAAGGCAAACCAAAGACTCTTTTTCCTCCGCAAGCTCAGACAGTTCAGGGTCAATAGCACAATCCTGCAACTATTCTATCAGTCAGTGGTGGAGAGCATACTGTTGTTCAACCAACTATGCTACTACAACTCCACCAAGCTGGCAGATAGAGAGAGGATGGACAGAGTCACTTCAGCAGCAGCTAAAGTGATAGGGAAGGAGGTTAGACCCCTGGCGGAGACCTACAGCAGGGTGGCGCTGAGGAAGATCAGCAAGATTCAAGCAGATGTGTCTCACCCGCTGCATGAAACTGTTGCTGGGTGTGTGTCGAGGCGCAACACAGGGCGCTTAATCTCCCTGTGGGCCCGAACCTCTCGATTCAGTGACTCCTTCCTCCCCATGGCTATCCGCCTGGCCAACAGTGCCCCACGACAAGGAGGCTGGGGATTGGCTCATAGGCTGTGACTTGCTCAGTAGGTCAGCAGACTGTTCTTCTAAACCAAGTCTTTCATCAACAAAGACAGTGGGCAAGAAATCAGGCTATGTACATGTGGGGTGTGTGTGTGTGTGTGTGTGGGTGTGTAGGTGTGTGTGTGTGTGGGTGTGTGTGTGTGTGTGTGTGTGTGTGAAATAATATCTTATTTTATAATGTAGTCTAAGGCATGCATTATTATATTATATTTTATAATTATTGTTAGTTTGAGTGACATGTAATGCATATGTGTGTGTGTATGTATATATAAGTGTATGGGTGTATATGTGTCTGTATATGTATGTATATATGTGTATATGTATGTATAGATATCTATAAATATGTGAAAGTGTGTGTGTGTGTGTGATAGTGCGCGTGTGCTTGTGTGTTGGTGTGTGATAACGTTATGATCCTAATCACTGTAGATATCATCATAATTATTTATTTTCAGTTTAGTGTGGTTTTTATTGTTTGAGATTTTATATGCAGATGGACACTGCAATAAGAATTTCCTTGCAGGTACATGTATTTGTGGGGACAATAAAGAGTCTGTATTCTGTATTCTGTATTCTGTATTCATCATAGTCACCACCATCATCACCACTTTCATAATCTGTGAGTACTATTTATTTATTCACACAAACAAGACACGAGCAAAACACCTTCTCAGACACACTTTTTGTCTGTCTGTGTATATTTGTTCGTATTTTTCTCACATGCACATAAAATGCTAATGACCCCCGTTGGGGTGCCGGGGGTTTCAGTATAAATAGTATCCCCACTTTCTGGAAATTTAGTGCTTTAAATTCCCACTGTCGCTGTCTTTCTCATTTGCTCTTTCTCATTCCTGCTCTGGTCTATCAATCTTCTATACTATCGTCTTCTTCGCTATACCAGTCATCTACCTTTTTTCTTGAAAACTCTTCCGGGACAAGACTCCTTGTTTGTGTATGAGGTCTGTTGGATCAGCTTGGGAATGTTGGACGCTTTCTGCCAGGTGGTCACTAGGGCTTCCTATGATGTTATTATTTAGCAATGTAGGCATTTTATATGTATGTGTTTTGTTGATAATTTATAATGATGTTTGTATTCTATTTTGTTTTTGTAAATGGGGATTCGATTAGTTGGGGTAAAGCCTCAGCCGTCCCCTGCGTGGGATGTCTTTATTGTAAAGTGACTGGCTGGTGGAGGGCATTCAGTTTTCCCACTAGGGTTGTTTCAGCAGATCTTTTCTGCGGATTGGGGGTTGTCCGGTCCTGATTTGGCTCGGAAGAGTCCGCTGGACCTAAAGCAACAATTATGTAATGTAATGTAAAATGCTAATGCATGATCTATTTTGCTTATTAGTGGTCTTTGTCCTGCATGGATCGTGAAATGATTGTAAACTTTGTGTGTGTTTTGTTTTCTATAGGCCTAATCAGTATTTCTTTAATTTCTTTATCATCTTTGTAGCGTTTGTGAATTCCGCATTATTGTATTGTATCCGTTTTCTGATTTATTCTACTTGTAACTTTATGTATTTATCATGTTCAAGCGTGCCTTGTATCATCCGCAGGCTTGTTTTTTCTTCTTTAAAAAAAAAAGAAAAAGAAAACTGCATGTGTGCCTGCTTGCAAGAGTTTACTTTTGTCTAGTTTTTTGTCAAGGATTCTGAATTCATTTTGATTCCTATATAGTGGCTTGTGTATTATTTTTCTGGCCTTTCCCTACTTTTTCCATCGTTTCTCTATATCCCTCTTTCTTCCTTTCTCTCCCTCTCTTCATTCCGTTCCCTTCCTCTCCTTCCAACTTTCCTTCCCTCTCTTTCTTCCTTTCTCTCCCTTCCTCTCTCTCCCTCTTTATTCCCTTGACTTCCCCTCTTTCTTCCTTTCTTTCCCTCTTTTTCTTTCTCTCCCCTCCCCTTCTTTTTCTTATCGTACTTGTAGCTAGGCCTCGCGCGCGGCATGCTTGCGAGAAAGCGATGTAGTTATATCCTATATGCGCGTGCCTGTACTTTTGGGAAAGGAGGGATCGCTATGCTGGGGACATTTCAACAGCGAATATATTTATAGCTGGGAACCTAAACGCTGCCTCCGAGCTGCTGTGCTTGCAATATTTAACATGAAAATGAATGCCCAGAAAAAATTAAATGAAACGGTGACATTAAAATGTAAATACCGATCTTGATCTTTCGATGCTCTTGACCTTGACTTCAAATATACTCTTGTACAATCAATAAACGACAGCAGAAGTTGCATTATGACCCAAAACATTGACCTTGGGAAAGACCTTAACCTTTAGTGATCTTGACTTTTGAATGACCTTGACTTTCATGTGACTTCTGATGCTCATGTATGATCAATGTGCATATTATGGGTTAAATATAGAGCCATTCAACTGATGAGACATTTTTTAATGTGAGCCATTCCACTGATGAGACATTTTTAATGGTAGGCCTTAAATGACCTTGACCTTCAATATCAACGGAAAAACGGAATATATATATATATATATAAGCTTAATCTATTTGTCACAAAGTGTTCCTTGTCTGTTGATCTTTAAGTAGTACTACTTGTTTCGTTGTTTAGGGTGACATTAACTTAGGTGTTTGATCTTGAATGTGATTGTACCTTTTGCCTCTCTAACAACTGACATATTCTGTAAATCAATGGAATTATCGAACATTATGTTTAAATTAATGGATTGACGAACATACTGTGCAAATCAATAGATTGGTAAAGACATTTTATACATTGATAGATTCATGTAGACAACTTTGGAGTCAGTGGATTAAAGTGATCTTTCCTTGGATAACGAAGAAGAAAATATTGTCCATTTCTGTCAATTTTGGTTTTTAAACGAGGGAAAGAGGTAGTTGTCACAAAGAAAATTGCTAAATTTAATATATATATATATATATATATATATATATATATATATATATATATATATATATATATATATATATATATATATATATATATATATATATATATATATATATATATATATATATATATATATATATATCGGCGGTATAAATACTATGGATCATAGAACAACGTCTTTTTAGAGTTGGACTTTCTCTTGCTCAAAATATTCATACTATGAATTTTAAATTGACGTATCACGATTCTACACACTGGCAAGCATTCTTACTTTTTCTGGTAGCACCCATAACAGTGGGGCCGTTTCTGACTTGTGGCAGTGGAAGGATAGATCGGGGTCATGGGTGATAGGTTTTATACTGACCAAGGCAAATGACCACTGCATGCCTTGCAGGTTCTACTGAGGATGACCTGCCTTTCTCCTAAATTTCCTCTTTCCAAAGACAGGGATAACCTACCGTGAACAGGCTCGATCGAAATCGTCAAAATGGCCGCCAAATGACACACCTGGTTGCCGCTTAAGTGATCTCGAGTTTACCAAAACAATGAAATGAAATACTATATTTTTACCACATATGGGTATCTCACAGTATCAGTTGTAGGCTAATACAAACTAAAAATACATTTGTAAATAAATAAAATAAATAAATAAATAAATAAATAAATAAATAAATAAATAAATAAATAAATAAATAAATAAATAAATAAATAAATACTTTTAACACACAGTCCCTTGCGTGGGTAGAAACCTGGATTGCAAGAACAGACGTGAGCTCGATCATAATCGCAGTTGGCATGCTCCACACACTGATTTTCTTCTCCGATGTCATCATTCTTATCGGTGTGTGCACATGGTTGCCCCGCCCTGATTCCTGAAAGAAATAAAATTAAAATAAATAAATAAAGCCCGCTAACAATAAATCGTGGTAATAGTCTGCACTTCCTTAAGTCACACAAAATGGTAGAAATCAGTTTGTCACTATTTATAAGGTCAAGCGGACTACAATGGCAGAAATAGTAGTAATAGTAGTAGTAGAATTATCAAAGTAGACTTTGATGATTAGAAGTAGTAACAGTAGTAGTAGTAGAAGTAGAAACAGCATTAATAGAATTATGAAAGACAGTAGACTTTGGTGGTTAGTAGTAGCAATCTAGAGATTTAGTAGTAGTAAATAGTAGTAGTAGTAGTAGTAGTAGTAGTAGTAGTAGTAGCAGCAGCAGCAGAATTATCAAAGACAGTTGACTTTGGAGGTTAGTAGTAGTAGTCTTGGTGATAGTCGAAGTAGTAATTGTAGTAGTGGTAGCAGTAGTAGTAGCAGCGGCATCATCAGTATTATTATCAAATACAGTAGATTGGTGGTTAGTAGTAGTAATAGTAGTACAAAAATAGTAATAGTAGCAGCAGCAGCATTAGTAGGATTATAAAAGAGAATAGATTTTGGTGGGTAGTAGTAGTAGTAGTGGTGGTGATGATAGTAGTAACAGCAGCATAAGACTTTAGCGTTTGGTGGTTAGCAGTGGTAGTACTAGCAGCAACAGCATTAGTACATTTATAAATGACAGTAATTGTTTGACGTTTAGTAGTAGTTGTAGTAATTGTAGTAGCAGTAGTTGTAGCAGTAGCAGCATTTGTACAATTATCAAAGACAGTAGATTTTAGTGGTCAGTAGTAGTAGTAGTAGCAGCAGTAATACAATACAATACAATACAAGGTTATTGCTTTAGGTCCAGCGGACTCTTCCGAGCCAAATCAGGACCAGAAGCAGTAATAATAGTAGTGGTAGTAGTAGTAGTAGTAGTAGTAGTAGATGTAATTGTAGCAGTAGTTGTAGCAGTAATTGTAGCAGTAGTTGTAGCAGTAGCAGCATTTGTACAATTATCAAAGACAGTAGATGTTGGTGGTAGTAGTAGTTGTAGTAGTAGTAGTAATAGTATTAATAATAGTAGTAGTAGTATTAATTGTAGAAGTAGTAAAAGTAGTAGTAGTAATAGCAGTAGTTGTAGCAGTAGCAGCATTTGTACAAGTATCAATGACAGTAGATTTTGGTGATTAGTGGTAGTAATAGTAGTAGTAGCAGCAGCAGCAGCAGTAGCAGCATTTGTACAATTATCAAAGACAGTAGATTTTGGTGATTAGTAGTAGTAAAAGAAGTAGTTGTAGCAGCAGCAGAAGTAGTAGCAGTAGTTGTAGCAGTAGCAGCATTTGTACAATTATCAAAGACAGTAGATTTTGGTGGTTAGTAGTAGTATAGTAGTAGCAGTAATAGTAGAAGTAGTAGTAGTAATAGTAGTAGTAGCAGTATTTGCAGCAGTAGTACCATTTGTACAATTATCAAAGACAGTAGATTTTGGTGGTCATTAGTAGTAGTATCAGTAGTAATAGTAGTAGTAATAGTAGTAGTAATAGTAGTAGTAGCAGTAGTTGTAGCAGTAGTTGTAGCAGTAGCAGCATTTGTACAATTATCAAAGACAGTAGATTTTGGTGGTCAGTAGTAGTAGTAGTAATAATAGTAGTGGTAGTAATAGTAGTTGTAGTAGAAGTAGTAATAGTAGTAGTAGTAGTAGTAGTAGTAGTAGTAGTAGTAGCAGTAGTTGTAGCAGTAGCAACATTTGTACAATTATCAAAAACAGTAGATTGTGGTTAGTAGTAGTAATAATAGTGGTAGTAGTAGTAGTAGTAGTAGTAGTAGTAGTAGTAGTAGTAAAAGTAGTAATAGTAGTAGTAGAAGTAGTAATAGTATTAGTAGCAGTTGTAGCAGTAGCAACATTTGCACAATTATCAAAGACAGTAGATTTTGTTGGTTAGTAGTAGTAGTAGTAGTAGTAGTAGTAGTAGTAGTAGTAGTAGTAGTAATAGTAGAAGTAGTAATAATAGTAGTAGTAATACAATTACAAGATCATCTATCTCAAAACGGTCTTCTGGAAGCCTACCAGTCAGCATACAAGAGGAATCATAGTTATGAGACTGCTGTTCTCAGTGTCCTTGATTGTTTACTTAGACAGGCTGACGAGAAGCGTGTTTCTCTTGTAGCATTGTTAGATCTGAGTGCTGCGTTTGACACGCTAGATCACCATATACTTGTAGAGAGATTGCGCACTACATTTGGTTTAAGAGAAACATATTTTGGTTCAATATCTTTCAAAGAGATTTTTAAAGTATGTAATGGTCAACATCTTTTTCAATTTTTACATGATGTTGGTTTGTTTTATCGCATATAAATCATTTCGACATGTTTTGTTTAGTTTGGATTTTATTGATTGGACTGAATTTAGTGATTTGATTGAAGGAAGAGAACATATTTTTAATACATCAGTTTTAAAGAAGACTTTTAAAGAGGTGTCATGTGAAATTTTGTTTGAGTATTTACGAGTAACAGGCTTGTTTTTTATGATTTGAAACATTTTATAATATTTTAAGATAACGTCTCTCTGGTCCTGATTTGGCTCGAAGGAGTCCGCTGGACCTAAAGCAATAATCGTGTATTGTATTGTATTGTATTGAGTGGTTTTCCTCGTACCTCACTGATCGTTACCAGTCTGTTGTCATTGATTGCAATACCTCTACTCCTAATCCCCTGTTATGCGGAGTCCCCCAAGGCTCTGTGCTCGGTCCTGTTTTGTTTTTGTTGTACTCCCAACCACTATCTAATGTAATCACAGCCTGCAACTGTGTGTTTCACAAATACGCAAATGATACAGAACTGTCAAAGAGTGGTCAGGCAGATGATTTCCCTTCTGTTGTGTCTGAAGTAGAAACATGTATTGAAAGTGTCCAGGCATGGATGAACAGCAACAGGTTGATGCTTAACCCTGACAAGACCGAGGTTAAACCTTTAGGCTTATTTTCCCGTCTTAAACTGGTCGGCAGCGATTCTACAAACATCGGCGGCAGCACCATCCTATTTAGTAATATTGTTCGTTATTTGGGTGTCAAGCTAGATCGTTCTTTGTCCATGCATGACCACATCAGTGCCTTCTGTCGTGCGTTCTTTCTTGAGCTTCGGCGTATTGCGTCCTTGAGGCAGTTTCTTTCGAGGGATGCATGCACACAGTTGGTCAGCGCTTTTGTGACATCCAGACTTGATTATTTTAATTCAGTTCTAGCTGGTCTCCCCATTGATGAAGTTAGCCGACTGCAGCGTGTACAGAACTGTGCTGCTCGGCTTGTGCTTAAAAAACGGAAGCGTGATCATGTCACGCCTCTCTTAATGCAGCTCCACTGGCTCCCTGTCAAGTTCCGCATTGAATACAAAATTGCTGTCCTAGCTTTCCGTTACTTCGACCAGTCACTTCCATTATATCTGTCTGAAGTACTCACTACCTACACTACAACCCGTTCTTTGCGCTCATCCGATGAAAAACTTTTGAAAACGCCCAAGCGTCGGCTTAAAACAGTTGGCGAGCGGTCTTTTAGTTTTCAAGCACCCAAGGTTTGGAATGCGCTGCCTGCCGGTTTAAGACACTGTACAGACCTTGTTTCCTTTAAGTGCTGCTTAAAAACGCACTTGTTCCGCAAGGCGTTTTCTGTGTAAATAGTATGAACAGTAATAATACTTTCTCAATTATGCTGTACATGATGTAGTGCGAATGTTGTGATGATGCGTACGAATGATATGTGTAAGCGCATTGAGTTGTTATTCTAATGAAAAATGCGTTGTATAAATGCAATTTATTATTATTATTTATTTATAGTAGAAGTAGTAATAGTAATAGTAGTAGTAGTAGTAGCAGTAGTTGTAGCAGTATTACCATTTGTACAATTATCAAAAACAGTAGATTTTGGTGGGTAGTAGTAGTAGTAGTAGTTGTTGTTTATTTTTACTATTTGTTGTTTGCGTATGTATGTGTGCACGCTTGATCAGTATTTTATTAGCTGGTAAACGTGTGTTTGCATGTATGTTTTATGAATGTTACTGCCACATCGCAACATATTCCATGTGCATGTTTTATGTCAATTTGGCCAATAAACTTCGTTGAATCGTTGAATCGTAATAGTAGAAGTAGTAGTAGTAGCAGTAGTTGTAGCAGAAAGCAGCATTTGTACAATTATCAACACAGTAGATGTTGGTGGTTAGTAGTAGTAGTAATAGTAGTAGTAATAGTAGAAGTAGTAGGCAACAACATTAGTAAAATCGTCGAAGACAGCATTTTTCGGCGACTAAAAGTCGTATTAGTAGTAGTTAGTACTTACGTTTAACACAGTTTACTTTGTTATAGTAATGATCGAGGTCGCACAGGCACTTAGCAGTATAATCCACCTTACTGTAGACGCACCGAGTTCCATTTCCACACTGTAGCGGATTACGGTAGAAATAGTCGCAACGAGAACCGTAGGGTTTGGCTGAAAAAACGCAACACAAAACAAATACAATAAAAATGAAAACAAACGAGAAGGGCAAAGCCCAAAGAACTCGCGTGCGCGCTTCTTATAGGGAGCCTATTCGCAATAATTGACATGAAAATCGGCGTCCAATATGGATGAAGCTTTCAAAACTGAAACCAAGCAGTGCTTATGAATATGATCAAACAAACCGATGTTAATTCATACTGTGGGTAAATATAAACCATTTCAATCTACGATTAAACATTTGTGAAGGTATTTTAGGCCATAATTACCTTTATCTACCATACGAACGCGAAAACGTCAAATAAATAAAAGATGAACCGGAAGTATCATCTCTATACCTACAACAAGTTTGGACTTTGTGGCTCTCATAGTTAGAGTCACGGTCACTTCTAATTACCCATATGATCCAACTATGGACGGATCCAGTGACCTTAACCTTGGAGCAAGTTTGACCAAATCTGCATGGTAGAATCTAGTAAAATTTGATTAAAACAACTCATTTTTATTTAAAAAAAAAAAAAACCACATCTAATATTTCTCGACACTGTAACTTTGAGGTGAAGTAATTCAATCACCAATAATTAATTTTTGAAAGCGAGAGAGAGAGAGATGCAGACAGGGAGAGAGAGGGGAGGAGGGAGGGAGGGAGTGAGAGAAGAGGGAGAGAGAGATAGAGGAATGTGTTTGATCAAATTAACTGTTCCTATGTAGTGTCATAAAACAACAAAATAATACTAATAATGCTAATACAAATAATATTAATTCTAATAATAATAATAATATTAATAATAATAATAATAATAATAATAATAATAATAATAATAATAATAAGAATAATAATAATAATAATGTTACGTTGAAACACGAAGGATAGTATGTCTGAAACGCGCACGATAGATCTAATCGTTTCGCTTTGCAAGGTATTCAATAATAAAGGGTATTTACCTTTGATTTGAGTTTGCATTGTTGTTAGAAGAAGCTTTGTATAACATTGGTAATTTTAGTTGGTCGATATTATTGGAGAATTCTCTACATTTGCTTGCTTACTGTCGATCGAAGCTTCGTGATAGGTGTGGATATTTGAGAACATTCTTGGACCGAAAAGAATGTTGTATGACGTAAGTCAGTGATGACGAACTTTAGTTTGATTGGTTGTAAAGCGTCATCGGGAACGTTCTGACGTTATCTCGAGTTGAGAGAAAAACTATATAATGGATGCTCTGTGTAAAGTGAGAGAGGAAAGTGAAAAGGCGATTGAATGCAGTTGTTGATGTACGCTGAATAAAGCTTGAAAACTTCATACGACGACTCCGTGCCTTGTTGCTGATTGAACGGGTTGCGTGGATAAACGAATCCGAGTTACACTTTATCAGGATTTCAGCATTGGGGCTGAATCAACTACTGATAGAAAAACACCAAACGAGTGTAACAAATAATAATAATAATAATAATAATAATAATAATAATAATAATAATAATAATAATAATAATAATAATAATAATAATAATAATAATAATAATAATAAAAAGAATAAATAAATAAATAATAATAATAATAATAATAATAATACTTTATACAGAGCGCGAAATCAGACAACATGAGTAGTCGCAGCACTTGTTCACACATTGAATTTGACCAATGGCTAATGCACAACATTATATGCCAAAGAAAGCAAAAGACACAAACCTTGATTAAACATCCACACAACTACCCACACTCACACACAACACCAACAAACGGAATAAAGCATAAGCCAAAAGTGTGTTAGGGCTTTGAATGACAGAAAAGGGAAAAGCTTATTTGCTTCCCAGTGGTCTATCCCTTTTCTACATGATGCGTGATTTGAACTGTACTTGATTCCCCCAGTCAAGCAGTTTTGGAACAGGTGTTTTAAAATTTTGCCTTGAAAGTTGGAAGAGCCATGAAAGTTGAAAGCGGCGTAGGGAATTGGGTACAGGATTCAAGAGTGTTGCAGTTGCAGCATAGGTGGAGAAGGCCAAGTTCTGACCAAATGGGCTTAGGCAGAACCTGCTACCTTTCAGAAGAGACGCATCTTAGAGAAATAGTTATGAACGAGATTGAAGCTACACCTCGAAGGCCTAGATGAAATATAATATAATAATAATAATCACCGATAACATATTTCATATAGGCCTTTCTATTTGTTATGTAGTTCAAACCACCACTTACAAGGTATGCATTTGTTGTCCGACTTGTAGGTGCCTCGTATGCATTTACAATGAAAATTAATGCACTCCGCTCCCCGAATGCAAAGGTTTCTCCCGCAAGATGGGCCACAAGCCGCACCCACTACAATACCTGAAACCAAAACACAACGCGGCTTATGTTTCTTTCTTTCTTGGTGATACAACAGTAAAACCACAGAAATGGATATTCAAAACTGTGGCGTGTTTTAACTTCTTTCTTGGCGATACTGCAGGAACATTTAAAAGAAAACACAGAAACGGATATTCCAAACGGTCGCTATGGTTATCAAATAAGCTGTCTTTGGTATACGGGTACTCCTTCAAACCATGGCCCATCATTCAGTGGAATTTCGGTTGTCGGTCAGTTGATTGGTTTCACTTGTTAGTTCGAAACACCTTGGTGTTATGTTTGGTGGTTTTATGTGGCGAATGACGAGCCTGATTTCGATTTTGTTTACACTGCACCTTTCCTATGGAACTCTGGAACACGTCTGAAATGCTTGTTCTTTTATTTTCTCTTTGCAAAGTTCTTGCTTCTTACTGCTTTAGATTACACATTAATTTTATAACAGATGCAAATGTCTACTTTTGGAACATTTAATTTTTTTGTTAGAATTATAATATATGTATATAATTACAATTAAAAAGTTTCCGGGTACTTACGTGGAATGCATTGTTCATCGTTATCATAAAAATCATCTTTGCATAAGCATCTCTGATTGAAGCAGTATGCTTGTTCAACACACTCATTATCGGTCTTACAGTGACTTCCACCTGGCGTTTCTGAAATAACATTATTTTAGTTAGTTAGTCATTGTTTATAGGGTCCAACGGACTGCAAAGAGCCGAATCAGGAGCACAACTTGGTTGAAAGATGATTCACCCCTGATCCGCATAAACAATCTGCCGAAACAACCCTAATAGTATCATTGAAGGCACTCTACCCGTCGGTCACCTTACAATAAAGGCATCCAATGCAGGGGACGCTGAGGCTGTACACTATAATTTATCGAACCTCCGTTTACAAAAACAAAATAGAATATAAACATCATTATAAAATATTAACAAAAGCCATACATATAAAATGCCTACATTGCTAAATAATAATAATAATATCATAGAAAGCCCTAGTGACCATTTAGCAGAAAGCGTCCAATATCAACAAGCTGACCCAACAGACCCTATACACAAAAGAGGAGTTTGGGGAAAGTTTTCCAGTAAAAAGGTAGGCTATTTGTCTAGCGAAGAACATGGTAGATTTATAGAACTGACTAGGAACGAGAAAGAACAAAGAAGAAATCAGCAACAGTGGGGATCTAAAGCACTAAATTTCCACGAAGTGGGGATACTATTTATACAGAAACCCCTGATACCTCCACGAGGGGGTGTGAGGGTGAGGGGTGCGGGTAGGAATAACATTATGATACATTCTACATGTAAGTATAAATAATTATGATAAATAAATGACCATTCCTCTCTTCTGCGCCCGTAAGACCCAAGTAAACGGTTGAAAGATCAGTACAGCTTGGCACCGATAAAGAACGTAGGAGGTGCGAGGTTTGTGCACGAAGAGAACGATGTACTTAAAGAAAGCGATGCTGCAGCCTCAAAAGCGAAAGCCGTGGTAACGAAAGTAATGATGACTATTGATGCAAGTACAAACATTTTCTTTGTTGCTATTCTAACCGCACCGTTACCATCACCACAAACAATTCATAATTTGTATAGGCTATTATATTGACTGGAGAGAAAAAAAAAGAAGAATTTGAATAACGCGTGAAATGAAGTAGATGTAACTGATTCTAATATTCAGCTTCATGCGATGAAAAACAAAAGAAGAAAAGAAATTGATAGAAATGTGTAGGTCATCGCTCGTTGACATTTGATAGAACAAGAAGGGCAAAGCCCATATGACTCACTAGCTTCTTTTGTACTCGCAATATTTAACATGAAAATGAGTGCCCTGAAGAAAAAAAAATGAAACGGTGGCATTAAAATGCAAAGTAATACCGACTTTGATCTTTCTATGCTTTGGACCTTGAGATGAACTTGACCTCCGGCTCTAATAATACTCATGTACTATCAAATAAAGTACAGCAAAAGTTGTATTATGCAAAAAAAATAAAAAAAATAAATAAAATAACATAACCTTGACCTTCAATGCCTTGACCTTGGATTGTCCTTGACCCTCGTGCATGTCTGATCAAATAACACAATGTTGTTTCATACTAAATGACATTGACCTTCAAGGTCAACGCAAAAACGAAACACGTATAAAAGATCAATCTATCGTCTCTAAATACAACAAGTTTTGACTTTATAACTCATAGTTTATGGTCAATTTTACTTCAAAGTACTGAAAACCGACTTTGGACAGCTCCAGTGATTTTATACCTTGCAGTGAGGTTGACCCAATTTGCATGGTATGTGTGTCTCATTGATATCTATCATACATCAAAGAATTATAAATTCAATATTAATAACCTAGAAAAAAGTAAAATTTGGTGAAAACATTGTAATTTTTTACTAACATTAATTTGTTGGTTCTGCGACTTGACCTTGAAGTGGAGTCATATCTTTGTTGAGGTCGCAATGGTATACACCATCTTACCAAGTTTTGCTGTGATTGTTGAAACAGACCATCCTGCAAGGCACGGTGCCAGGAGGCACAATAAGAGGGAGATAGAAAAAAGGGGTGGAAGGACCACATTCGAGAATAAACTGGCTTGACACTTAGCGAAGTCATGAGGGTTGCTGAGGACAGAAAGATGGAGTACGCTGGTTAAACGATCAGCTGTTGTGCCCCAAAGACTTTCAAGTTACGGGAAAGGATGTGGTCCTGATTCGGCTGTTGGCAGTCCGCTGGACCCTGTAAACACCGAATATCTATCTATCTACGGGATAGGATAGGATAGGATGGGATAGGATAGTATAATTAAAATAGGTTCCGAGATATTAATCCACTTGCAATTTTTACACAGACTACGGCGGACAGACCTATACTAACTTATATGTATTTTAGCTCTTACCTCGTTCGAGCAGATATTACAACTCTGTTTATGCTGTCTTCAGCTTATTTGTGCATAACATAAAAGCACTTATAACCCAACTTACTTTGTTCGCACGTTTTAGATGGGGTAACGACATGCTTAGGCTTGCACTGACAGCGAGTGGCAACACAGGCGGCGCCTGGCGTACAATCAGTATCAACAACACAGCCTTCCTCATCAACAAGTAGTACTGGAAGGAAATCAGAACACACCATCAGACCTTGTTCAGCCAAGTGACAGTGACTGCAAATGGAAACGGCCATGCCCCGAGAGAAAGAGAGAGAGAGAGAGAGAGAGAGAGAGAGAGAGAGAGAGAGAGAGAGAGAGAGAGAGAGAGAGAGAGAGAGAGAGAGAGAGAGAGAGAGAGAGAGAGAGAGAGAGAGAGAGAGATTCAGATTTAGATTCAATTATTATTATTATTATTATTATTATTATTATTATTATTATTATTATTATTATCGAGGATTTTTATAGCGCACATTTCTCGCCGTACTTGGCGACTCAAGGCGCTGGCCCATACAGGATCTAACTCAAGCCGCCCGAGGCGCCAACTTGCAGCCTTTGGGCGCATCGTAATAACGCTCCGAACAACTGAGCACAATCCTGGGCAGCCAGGGATGGGGGAGAAGGACCTAGGTGCATGCTGGGTGTGTTCTTGTCACCGGCACTCGCCCATCTAGGACATGAGCGTCAGGATCTTTAAAGTCCGTTATGATGGAATGTATGCGACACAGGCTAGACCTCGGTTTATACTCTCATCCGAAGGATGAAGATTGTAGAGTCTATAAGCTTAAGCTTGCAGTGGATCCTTGCATCTTTCACTCTCACATTCACGCTAATAATTGTACATTTGCAGGGATGTTGCTAGGAATTTTTTTCTTCGGCGATTTGGCCGAACCATCCGTGAAACTTTCGGCTTTTTACTGAAAGTTTCGGCTCTCTCTTCCAAAGCAGTCTCACATGTTTTTTTTTACTAGATTCACTACGTTAACGTGCACCCTCCGCCTCCATATATTAAAGGTGTTCTGTGGATGCATATCTTTGTAAACATGATTTTAATAGTGTAAAAAGAACATTGAAATGAAATTTTATTTTCCTAAATTTTAGACACACAAAAACAATAAAAAGTTTAGACTGTCCCTTGACAGACCACAATACTGTCAGAGTTTCTGAGTTTAACCTTAGTAATTATCGAATCCTCGCCTAAACTGCAAGCGTACAGCACAGGAATATCGCAGAAATGGACAAAACCGAGCCGATTCACACGTGAAAACTTCGGCTCGGCGAGCCGACATGATGGACAGTTTATCGGCTTTTTTATAAAAATTTCGGCTAAAAGCCGAAGATCCGACCCAAACGACATCCCTGCATTTGTATACAATTCTATTGTTAACAGACATTGAAGCACTCATCCACAATTTAGAATGTAAACGTATAACGTAAAAGGTATAAGATTTCAATAGCATGTAACAATTTTGTAGCAACAATAAAAATATAATATTCAAAGTATTGTGCAATTTGGGCATTATCATCCTATATTGGTATTAGAGTACTTCACTTACAATCAAACACTATGATGCGTAAAAATGCTTTTTTCATTCATCATAATTACAATCAAAGAGGAGGATGGGACAATGGGGAGTGGCGAGGGGGAGGGGGGAGGTGAGAGAGAAAGAGAGAGTGAGAGAGACAGAGAGAGACAGACAGACAGGGAGAGAGAGAAACCTGCATTTGTTGCACGTTTGGAGAGATAAGATAAGATAAGATAAGATAACAATTTTATTTTGCAAGGGTAAACGAATAAGCGCTGGATGCGCTTTTTTACATCTTGCCCTTGAGAGAGAGAGAGAGAGAGAGAGAGAGAGAGAGAGAGAGAGAGAGAGAGAGAGAGAGAGAGAGAGAGAGAGACAGACAGACAGACAGACAGACAGACAGACAGACAGGGACAGATAATATAAAATAAGATAATTTTATTTAACAAGGGTAAAAGAGTAAGCACCGGGTGTGCTTTTTGACATCTTGCCCTTGGGACTTGTAACGGTAACAATTAGTATACCAAAATATCTTCATAACAGTAACATAATAATGTAACAATATAATCAAGATATGCACACACATACATACATACACACACACACACACACACACACACACACACACACACACACCCACACTCACAAAAAATCATTTAAAACAATCTAATGAAAGTTATGAATGTACAACAGAGCGAGACAGAAACAGTGCAACGGATCGCGATCTCTCTAACGCGCGCCCGTTAAAAAAAACAAACAAAAACAAACATTGTGTGTACATATGTTGAGCGCCTGTGATTGCACAGTATTTTGTGTATCTCTGGCCCGTTACAAAACATTGTGTGTGTATATATGTTGAGCGCCTGTGATTGCGCAGTATTTAGTGTGAGTTAGTCACGTGACGCAGTCGCCCTCTCTCTCTCTCTCTCTCTCTCTCTCTCTCTCTCTCTCTCTCTCTCTCTCTCTCTCTCTCAAACCCATTTGTAAACTCCGTTGCAAAAGAACGGGTAAATATATATTTTTATACGTATTTTATGAAGAGGAAAGGTCTAGTCATTTTGTTTACAGGGATTTGTTTGAATGTCGTTTCGGTAATGTGGGTATGAACAAAATCAAACATGCAGCCATTAGTATTTCTGATATGCAGAGGGATTGAGCATTTAGACATTAGTTATTCATATTCTAGCATGACCACAGTCGGGTACCCCCCCCACACACACACACACACAGAGAAAAGGGAACCTACATTTGTGGCATGCTTGGTTCCTGAAGAAAGTCCCTGGATTACATTTGCACGTTCCATCAAAGCATCCTGAACCGTCTATGCACTGGAAGCTGATGCTGTCATCACAGTGATCACCCGGCAAAATGCCTGAAAGCAAAACACTTAACTCGGGTCACATACTTCTCGCTCTCAGCCGACAGTGGTACGGCCTGATATATAAGGAGAGTGAAAGAGAATATTCCGGAAAGACAATACATTTCCCATGGAAGTATAATGCAGTGTGATGCTGCCAACTATTGATATTAAAATCCTCATTGCGAGCACAGTGGTCCAGCTATGACCGCTAAAGGTTCACTGGATCCTATAAACAAGAATTCAAATTTCATTTGGAAACACGGAGTTATATAGTTCATTTTCTTCTACGGGTTCCTCTAATGTTCAGTAACGTCAACGTTTACCTAGTCTTAAAATGTTCCTTCATCCAAAACAGATTTGTTAGTTAGTTATTGCTTACAGGGTCCAGCGGACTGCAAAGGGCCGAATCAGGACCACAAAATCAGGACCACAACTTGGTTGAAAGAGGACTCACCCCTGATCTGTATAAAAGATCTGCTGAAACAACCCTAGTGGCAGCAATGAAGGCATTCCACCAACTGGTCACTTTGCAATAAAGGCATCCCACGCAGGGGGCGCTGAGGCTACACTCTAATTTATCGAACCCCCGTTTACAAAAACAAAAATAGAATATAAACATCATTATACAATATACAACACATACCTATAAAATGCCTAAATTGCTAAATAACAATATCATAGGAAGCCCTAGTGACCATTTGGCAGAAAGTGTCCAATATTGCCAAACTGACCCAACAGACCTCGTACACAAATGAGGAGTTTGGGAAGAGTATTCAAGAAAAAGATAAGTGACTGGTGTGCTACAGAAGACTTTTGGGCATTTCCTACACCCAGCATATCACCAACAACGAAGTCCGACAGACCATCACACAAGCCATTGGACAACATAATGACATGCTCACAGTGGTGAAAAAAGGGAAACTCCGATGGTATGTCACGTAACCAGAGCATCAGACCTTGCAAAAACCACGGCGCAAGGAGGCAGAAGAAGAGGGAGACAGAAAAAGAGATGGGAGGACAACATTCGAGAATAGACTAGTTTGACACTGAACGAAGCCATGAGGGTTGCTGACAACAGAGAAAGATGGAGTACGCTGGTTAAACGATCATCTGTGGTACCCCAACGACCTTAGAGTTACGGGATAAGATAGGATAGGATAGACTGGTCTGGCAAAGAAGATAGTATAGTAGATTGATAGAACAGAGTAGGAATGAGAAAGAACAACGGCGAAAGACAGCGACAGTGGGAATTTAAAGCACTAAATTTCCAGAAAGCGGGTAACTATTTATACAGAAACCCCCGGCACCAAACAATTTTAAATCAACAAATTATGTAAACAATTAAAATGATGGCGTGCCCATGATGACGTAACTCTATACGCATAAACGTGTCAATTGGTAGCCATTTTTTATGTTCTAACTACACACTAAGTTTCAAAGAAATCCGCCCATTAGTTTCAAAGAAAACAAAAAAGTAAGAACTTACGTTCGTCGCAGCGTTCCCCAGTATTATAGAAACCTTCGTGACATACGCATCTATACTGTACGCAGGACGAGTGCACAGTACACTCTTCCTCCAACTGACAGCTGCTTCCTTCTGGCTTTCCTGAAACAATTACCACAACAAAAGAATGACTGCTGATTCTGGAGTACAGCAGAAACAGTGTAAGCGTTGTATAACCAAAGAATGAAAATAAGACGATAAAGAATCATGGGGCGCGTCTTCGCGTTTAAATCATTGAGCATACGAATGAATGAATGCATGAATGAATGAATGAATAGAAGGGCTAACGCCCATATGACTCACATGCCCTTTGGGGAACGTATTCACAATGGTCTACATGAAAATGATTGTCCAGTATGGATTAAGTTTTATATAATATTAAAACGCGAAGTAATATTGACCTTGATCTTCCGATGACTTTATAATGAATGGAACGTGAATGGTCCCGTCAACCAAATGAAATTAACTGTATATTGGTTATGTGGGTGTATGTGCGCTATATATATGACATCTAAGATAGAATTGGAAGGGATTGTGTGTGAATGATTTTTTGTATTATTCTCCTATCATATCCTATCCTATTCTATCCCGTAACTCAGAGATCGTAGGGGCACCACAGATGATCGTTTAACCAGTGTACTCTATCTTTCTCTGTCCTCAGCAACCCTCATGACTTCGCTCGGTGTCAAACCAGTCCATTCTCGAATGTTGTCCTCCCACCTCTTTTTCGGTCTCCCTCTTCTTCTACCTCCTTGGTCTTTGCAAGGCCTGATGACCTGGTGACGTGGCCATAACATCGGAGTTTTCATTTCTTCACCACTGTGTTGTTCAATGGCTTGTGTGATGGTCTGTCGGACTTCGTCGTTGGTGGATGTGCTGGGTATAGGAAATGCCCAGAAGTCTTCTGTAACACCTCATCTCCATGCTTTGTATTCTTCGTTGTAGATCTGCTCTGAGGGTCCATGCTTTGCAAGCGTATAGGAAGATGGAGATGACAAGGGAGCGCAGAGGTCTTACCTTGGAATGTAGGCTGATGGTCCTCTCTTTCCAAATAAGCTTCAACCTTGCCAGGGCAGCAGTTGTTTGTGCGATCCTTGAGAGGACTTCCTGTCGGGACCCATTGTCTGATATAATGACTGCTAAATATTTGAAGCTATGTACTGTGTTGAGGGATTGGACTTGGACTTTGATGTCCGTGTTGATGCCATTGGTGTTGTTGGTCATCATTTTGGTCTTCTCTGCACTTATTTCCATTCCATAGGCTCTGGAGGTGGTGTCAAGCCTCTGTACCAGCTGCTCAAGGTTTTTTTCCTCTCCAGCCAATCCATCAATGTCATCCGCAAAACGAAGGTTGGAGATTGCTCTACCCCTTATGCTGACTGTGCCTTCGTGACCTGCAAGGGCATGATGCGCTCTAGGAAGATGTTGAAGATAGTTGGAGAGAGAAGGTATCCTAGACGCACACCGATTGTTGTTCTGAACCAGTTTCCGATGGCGCTGTTATGGAGGACTGCACTGGTAGCCTTGTCATACAGGCTTTTGATGACTTCAATAATTTTAGGGCTGATACAAGCCAGACTCGGCCAAACGCCTTTTTGAAGTCTACAACACATGTTATAGATGTTGTTGGTGCTGTAGGTATTCCTCGCAGATTATTTTGAGGTTGAAAATCTGTTCAGTGGTATTTTGCCCTGCCCCGAATCCTGCTTGTTCTTCAGCTATGAATTGTCCAGCTTGGGGTTTCAACCTGTAGAGTATTATTTTCAGGAGGACATTGCTGGGATGGCTGGTGAGGCTGATGGTGCGGTAATTTTCACACTCCTGAAGGTTACTTTTTTTGGAAGATTGATGACAAGTGACTGGTCCATGGTGTAAGCCACTCCCCATTCTGCCAGATATTATTACAGATAATGGTGAAGGCGTCAATCATCGATTCTCCTCCTGTTTGAAGCACTTCTGCGGGTATGTTGTCCACTCTTGCTGACTTCCTTTTCTTCAGCGATTGCACTGCTGCCTCAACTTCTTCTCTGACAATTTGGGAGGATTTCTTCTTCTTCTCTATTCTGAGGACATGCTAGAATTGATGGGTCTCCGTTTGGTGTGTGGTTGTAAAGGTCAGAGCATAACTCTGTCTATCTGTCCAAGACTTCTTGTTCTTCTGTAAGGCATATGCCAGGCTTGCTTTGGATCGTGGAGACCTTGGGCTGTTTAAAACTTGTCAGCCGCTTCACAGTCTGGTAGGCCTTCTTGCTGTTGTTCTTGTTCAGACTGTTCTCTATTTCCTGGCATCGATCTTCTAACCAGTTCTCCTTTGCTGTGCGCATGCCTTTTCGAATGCCATTGTTGATTTTTCGTTAGGCATCAGCTTATTATTAGTATTATTCTATTTGTTTTAAAATATATTTTTCTTTTTTCCCCCTTGTTCTTCCTTTCTTATTCGCTAAGATGCAATATGCTTTATGATTTTTTCATTGTGGGTAATAAAGATTGGTTGAATCAACTTTGACTAGACAACGCCAAGAAAATACTTTTGAAAATGATTACTTATCGGCTATGTACTGGAGTGCCTATAACTACATTTGAATGGTTGCGCATTTCGTCTTCCAGTTGCTTCTTTATAACATAATACATTACATGGTTATTGCTTTAGGTCCAGCGGACTCTTCCGAGCCAAAGCAGGACCAGCATAACATAATAAAGTCGTTTCAATAACGCTTCATGAAAATTAAAACTTTGCACAATTCTAGTTTTCAGTGGCAGTTATTTCTGGTTTTGGCTGCTATTTCGCTCATATTCGACGTATAAGAGGCAAACTAGACAACCACACCATACACATTTAAAGGACAGAGATTTGCAATTTTCACGTGGGTATCTGGAAATACAAGTCAATGCGACTTGCCATATTGTGTGTTTAACATCACATAATATATGGAAGTACAAGTCAATGCGACTTGCCATATTGTGTGTTTAACATCACATAATATATGGAAATACAAGTCATTGCGACTTGCCAAATTTAACATCACCATGTTTAACATCACATAATATATGGAAATACAAGTCAATGCGACTTGCCATATTGTGTGTTTAACATCACATAATATCTGGAAACACAAGTGAATGCGACTTGCCATAGTGTGTTTAACATCACATAATATCTGGAAACACAAGTGAATGCGACTTGTCACATTGTGTGTTTAACATCACATAATATCTGGAAACACAAGTGAATGTGACTTGTCATATTGTGTGTTAACATTCACATAATATCTGGAAGTACAAGTGAATGCGAATTGCCATATTGTGCGTCTAACATAAAATAAATACGCTAATGGCCAGACTTACGGCGATCGCACGTTTGCTCGGAGTTAACGAAATGCGTATCCTTGCATTGGCACACTCCGCTGACACACTCCGCATCTTGGATACAATCATCGTTTTGTGTACAGATACCTTCGCCAGCTAGCAGTCCTGAATGACAACAGAATACCAAATAGTAACACTCACGGCCATTTCTGTTCAACACTCGTGATCGCAATAAACGCGCAATATTGCATCGACGCTCTCTATCGTTTTGCGTGTTGCATATCCATTGCGCGCACGCCTTTATGTGTGTAATAGGCTCCGCACACCAGCGTCAAACGTCACGATGCTCGAGCATCGCGTCGAATTCGTCAAGGAATTCTGACGCTCAACGTCAGCAACGTGCCGCTTGCATCACACGCTCGGCGTCGCACGGGGTTTAGAACCAGTCCTATTTTTCGACGTGACGCGAGCAGCGAGCAGCGAGCAGCAAGCCGCATGCATCGACCAATGAGAAGACTCCTGTTGCCGAGTAAACCAGCCTCCTTCGCTTCTTCTTTGCTCAACTATGGCCCGATTCAGTGATTGATTTATTGTTTATCGACTGATTGATTTGATGATTGATCGAAATTCTTACCTTCATGTTTTTATTTAATTTAACTGTCGGTGGTGAGTGTGTGTGTGTGTGTGTGTGTGTGTGGGTGAGGGTGTGTGTGTGTGTGGGTGAGGGTGTGTGTGTGTATGGGACAGAGGTATCAAAACCACTGACCTATATTTATATGTAGTATCAAAACTGAAGCGTCACGCTGCATGTGTGCGAGCTGACAAAGCACGCAGCAAACTTCGCGCGCTTGTAGTACGACGCTGATGCAACGAAATTGGCGCTCGTGTGCGGCAAGAGAGAGAGAGAGAGAGAGAGGGGAGGTAGAGGGAGAGAGAGAAAGAAAGAGAGATAGAGATAGAGAAAGAGATAGGTAGAAAGAGGGGGTGGGTGGGAGAGTGAGAGCTTACTTGCTAAGCATGTGCCGTCTTCGGTTAGTCTCCCGGGGCCGCACTCGCAAAGTCTGTTAGTGCATATTGCGTTCTGGGAGCACTCGTTTACGATGTTTCCAAAACATGGTTCACCCGGTTTGCCGCCTGCAAGTAAAACGCAGGATGGTAACATGTTTACACATGAAAATTCTGGCGATTTATAGGTGTGCCCCCATTCTATGACCTGTGTGCAAATAATGTTCGGGAGGCAAACTTGTTTTTTCCAACCTAGTTACAGTCATTCGCCCAAAAAGGCAATCACCGAAGTCGAACGAAGCTCTCCGATGTGTTACGAAATGATGCTTGCATGACTACGACTAGTTGACATTAAAACTGATCGCTGTTGCTTCTAAATCTGTTCGATTTACACAGATTAGCATTTCGCAACGGTATACTTTGTTAATATGAGCATAATTATTATCGACCATAATTAATAGTTGCGTTCCTTGATTTGCATTTTGTTAGTTCTCAGCAGTAGGCTAGCAGTAGACTGTCACAGGGCAGTCTGTGATGAAAGCCGGGCAGTCTGTGTGTGAAGAGTATAAGGGCGGGGGTAGTAACTGCGTGTTGCTGTGTGCGTGATTATTGTAGAGCGGGAGCGTGCAAAGCGTGATTAAACAGCGTAGGTCGGTTAGCCGGTACTTTTATTCAGCATACATCAACAACTGCATACAATTCTCAACTCAACTCAACAACTTCCAAATTTTACTTTCCAAATCACTTTCAACAACTTCACAAAACACACGGAGCATCGAATATATAATTTTTTTTCTCCTTCAAGATGACGACAGGTCGTTCTAGAAAATGACGCATTACAACAAACCAATCAGAATTAAAGATCGTCATCACTGACTTACGTCATACTTCTCTCTTCCTGCCAAAAGAATGTTCTCCATTATCTACGACCATCAAGAAACTTCGATCGATAGTAAACAAACAGATCCAGAAAATTCTCCAACAATATCGACTAACGAAAATTATCAACGTTATACAAAGCCTCTCCTAACAACAATGCAAACTCAAATCAAAGGTAAATAAACTCTATTATTGAATACTTTGCAAATCAAACGATTAGATCTATCGTACGCGTTTCAGACATACTATCGTTCACGTTTCAACGTAACACATGCATTCATAATTTCATTGAGTTTCATGAATTATGTGTTTGTTTACAAGTGACAATAACAGTAGCTATAGAAAATAAGTGAGTGAATCAAGGAAGGGAAGCGGACAACAGTTGTGTCCCCTCAGGCATCTAAAGCTAGTTGAGTATAAGAGGGGGGAGAGTGTGATTGGAGGGGAGGGGGACAGAATCAGGTGGACATGATATTAACGATGCGACAAGCATGTTGCAGGTTCGACCATTCGTCGTTCGACCATTCGACAGTTCGTTCGACAGTTCGACAACTGGTTAGCGTGGTTCAACGTCACCAGCGTTGTGCGTCAACGACGACAGCACTTGATCAGTTGGATCAACATCATCACCATCTGTGGCGTTTACATGTGCATCGTTCGTCTACGCTTCCTTACCATTGACTTCATCATCATTCCTCAACCCCACCTTTCCTGTGGTGGTGGAGACGTGGGTGGACGGAACCTGGCCTCGACGTCGCGTTGTGGCTGACTGGAGGAGTCCAGCTGTGTGACGTCGACGGTGGCAGGGCTGCCGCGACTACTGCGTCACCATCATCATTTCGTCGCCATCGTCAGCAGCGACTGGGGGCGGCGACGCTACCACGTGTGGTCACCATCGGCACCGGTCCAACAACAGCTACAAGAAGGGGGTGGATACCTTTACGGGGACTTCGACAGGGACTTCATTCCGCCAGGTTGGCTCTTTCCTTGTTGTCCCTCTCCTAACACTCGACCCCCCTTTTCGTTTGTTTATGTGCAACGGACATTTGCTATGCACAGTTCGATACATAGACGTGGTTGAATAGCAACCCTCGATCATCCTGACGTACCATTTCATTGTTTCATTGACCCTTGATTGTTTCATCACCATTTTCTTCGTTTCATGTGTAAATGTTGTATTTGTGTGAGTGTGTGGCTTGAATGAATAAATAGTTTGAAAGTTGTATATATAATTGTTGTGTTGTCATCACTTCCGTCTGCGGGAAATCGCCATTCTGTCTGGGTTGTCTGCGTGTGGAAGTTGTTTGTTTGTGGCGTCTGCCCAGAGGGAGTCGTGGCGGTGACATAATAGCATTCCCCATTTCCTGCCTAGAACCAAGTAGACACTGTTATTATACATAGGCTTAATCTACATTATATATTATGAGTCAGTCTCTGCGCAGCGAAGAAGCTCACTAGCTGAATATAATTATGAGACCTGTATTGTTTGTTTTATACGTAAATAAATGTATAAACTATATATATTCTAATTAATAATATTTAGGCCTATGCTTTATAATATTCGAATCTTTAAATTTCCAGAGAAGGACGAGTAGGCTAAGCGAATTTTTTTTTTATAACTCGAGATCAGTGTGATGGTGGGTCTATTGTTGCTGGGCTCTGCACAATGGAATGCTATTACCCACTTGTCATGGGGATCGCTAGTAATCTCCCTGTGACTTAACTTAATACAGTTATTTGTTTAGCTCAGCCTGTGTTTAGGCTAAGGGTACAAAGATAGAAAAATGGTAACAGATTACTGTCACACTAGCTCTCACACGGCTATATATGAAACATAGGTAGCCCAGCCACTTGATAACAGTAAATATCACACATTTATTTCCTCTACTCTATACACGATCTTCGAAGTACGAAACTAACTTAAAAGTTCAAATGTCAATGTGAATGCTTCGCTCTTGATATGACAGTTCTAGGCAGCTACTTTTTCATCATCGGGCACTGGATACTTTCTGCCCTAATGGTCAGAGTTCTGGAAGAGTGGACTACTGTGGTCCTGTGATACAGATTTTGGTGCACTTAGTGAATGTGCACTTAGCTGTGTAATCGAAGCGCTGCGTTGTGGGTGCTTCCTTGATAAGCTGTGTTGTTGTGGAGTCTTCTCCCTGTGGCTAGACTGGTGGGTTCTCTTAGCTCAGTGCTTTACAGGCCTCTGCAGACCAAGGTTCAGCAACGACTTGTTCTTGTCTTTCGCCTTGTTGGGCTCACGATACAATGCCTGCTCGTCTGTAACATATGAGACGAAATTCTGCACAATCCTGTATAAAAGGTGTGTGCAGAGCGTCTCACTGAAGGCCAAAATAGCCCTCAGTGATTAGCTCCACATCCCTATATATAAGCGATGAACATTCTGCTAAGTCCGTGGTCCACTGGAATCTCCACTCTAATTTCCTATACATATACATCCTGGCTAACTATACAAATAGAGAAAGAATTAATATTAGACACATTTTCTGGTACAGCCACTGGTCTGCAAGCATACATATAGGTTAAACAACAGTGGTTCCGTCAGGTATACAACATGGCGTCGAACCCCGTCGTGTTCGCCACGTGGTCAGGTCACGTTGGACTAACAATTCTAAGCATAGCAAATTTCACAAACATAATATCAATACATCACGATGAAACAAAAGTATGTTCATTTACCTTTTTGACAATGTCAGGCCGTGGCTAACTTGATTGAATTCGAATTTCCAACAAGTTCTGCATCCTAAGTCTGCTAGTGGAGAGATTTCTGTCCGAGCGTAACTGTGTACTGCTCCTAGCTTGAATGCAGAATGACTATTCTAACTCTCTGCCTGACCAGGCAGAACTGGTCTCTCTAATCACACTGTGTTCCAATTGGCTGTAAAATCGGCTCTATCCTTAGGCTGCGATTGGCTGGAAAATCGATGAGCTCTAACGTAGCTGCGATGATGTCACTAACTGTGCGGGCGTCAAGCTATACAACTGTGTGTAGCCTTCTATCGTCTGCTTTAGCGTAACATCAACCGTAGTGTTACACTGACTAAGCAAGGTAAAAGCTAAAACTGTGCTGTGTAAAACGGCCTCTTGTTACAATCAGAGTTAAATTAATAGTTAGTTAGTTATTCATTGCTTACAGGGTCCAGCGGACTGCAAAGAGCCGAATCAGGACCACAAAATCAAGACAACTCGAGATCAGAGTTAAATTAATTGCTAATTAGTTATTCATTGCTTACAGGGTCCAGCGGACTGCAAAGAGCCGAATCAGGGCCACAAAACCAAGACCACAACTTCGCTGGTAGTAGTAGTAGTAGTAGTAGTAGTAGTAGTAGTAGTAGTAGTAGTAGTAGTAGTAGTATAGTAATAGTAGTAGTAGTAGTAGTAGTAGTAGTAGTAGTAGTAGTAGTATAGTTATTTAGTTAAATCTTTAATTGTTTTATTTGTTTTCTTTGTTTATTGTTATTATTATTATTATTATTATTATTATTATTATTATTATTATTATTAGTAGTAGTAGTAGTAGTAGTAGTAGTAGTAGTAGTAGTAGTAGTAGTATTTGTTTGTTGTTATTTTTATTATTATTATTATTTTTATTTTTTTTTAATTTTCAACACACAAAATATTACATAACAGTCTGGTTACAAAAAGATATTCCAAGTATAAACAGTAAATCTACATATATCCATTCATACCGACAACAACAGCAATGATAACAACACAACACAAAAAGTGAACATGTTGAAGACACCTGATCATCATGGAGGTATAGAGAAAGGAAAAAGGTGGAGCTATGGGGAGTGGTGCCAATTACTCAAATACGTGTTTGTACAAAATCCAATCAGACGCAAAATGCAGATATAACCTAGAATTATACCTTTCAGCATCGAAAAATTGCCGTGCCCTTCTGATAAATAAGTTTATACTAGGTGTAATGTTTTGTAATTTTGCACAAAAGATTTCATATTTAGCAATCAAAATGAATAGGTCAATAACTCTGTCTGTTCTCACACCTTGCTGTAGGCCAAACACGATAAGCTCCCTTGACAAAGACAATGAGTTACAATGATCAAAATTTGTTCTAATCCATGTTTGAATATCACACCAGTATTTCTGACATTTATTACAGTCCCATAGAAAATGTATTAGCGTTTCATCATACATGCTACAAAAGGAACATAAAGGTGAGTTAACTATTCGTCTGATATACACAAATCGATTAGTTGGAAGGATTCTGTATATTATTTTGTATTGGAACCATCTAAGTCTAGCATCATTTGTAGTGTTAATTATTTTCATAAAAATGTTCTTAGGATCAATATTTACATTTAAATTCTCACTCCATTTCTTTATGGATTGATGTTCCTCGGGACTCTGAATCAGTACAGAGTAAATATGCTTAGCATCACCTTTTGAAAGACATTTCCACAGAAGTGTATCATCAGTCACAAAATCATTTTCAAAATCAGCTTTCAACAGCGTTTGATACCTCTTAACTGCACGTATGACACCTTCATATAACAAAAAATTGGTTACAATACCAGGAAACTTCACTTTAAAAGCGTCAAACGAAAGGTACCCGTCAAAATTCATCAAATCACCGATTTTTATTACACCATTCTGTAACCAGTCTTTCAAGTAGACCACTTTAGTGTCTCTGCAAATGTGTACATTGTAGTGCAAATTCTCTGAAACAAAATCACAGAATGTCTTTGGGTTAATTTATCACCACATTTTTTGTAATGTTTAAACACATCGGCCCAAAACAAATTTTTACATTGCCTCATAATAACGTGTGCAATTTCGCTTCCATACTTTTTAACATCAGTAATCAAAGCACAAGTTGCTGAAACAATCCTATAGATTCTGCCGTTATCCTGTAAAAAGCGCTTAAGACAACTTAGCTTCAAAGCTGACAAAAAGGATTTGATATCGACCATTTTCAACCCACCAGCAGCATACTCTTGGCATATCTGCTTACGCTTTATTTTATCAGGTTTATCGTTCCAAAGAAACTTAAAGAACATGGAATTTATTGTATTCAAAAAGTTATCGCTTGGATCAGGCAGGTTCATCAATAAATGAGTTAATTTCGACATCGCCAGTGTCTTTATAACAGTTATTTTTCCAAAAGCTGTTAAATTACGCTTGGACCACACAGCCAACAATTTTTGTATGTCATTAATTTTGTCTTCATAATTTAAATGAGCTATTTCCTTTTCATCAACAGAGAAAAAGACACCAAGCACCTTGAAAAATGGTGGATTCCACTGCAAATTCATCTCTGGCAAAAACTTCTGGTTGGAGTACTTATGTGACCCAATCCACACAACAATTGACTTATCAAAATTGATCTTTAAGCCAGAGTATGCCGCATATAATTTTAAAATCCGAATACACTCTAAAAAAGATTGTCTAGAACCATCCAGAAAAAAAATAGTGTCATCTGCATATTGCGAAATTAAAACTTCATCATCCACAACACGGATTCCACGAATATTGTTATTTTGCTTGATCATGACTGCCAAAATTTCAGCACAGAGTAAAAAAATATAGGGAGAAACAGGATCTCCTTGCCTTGTTCCTTTCTGTACATCAAACCACAACGAATATTGACCATTAACACAAACACAGGATCTAATATTCTTATAAAAAACAGATATCCAACGCCTTATATCTGGACCAAATTTGAATACACATAAACACTTTTCTATGAAAGACCATGCCACAGAGTCGAAAGCTTTCTCTTGATCAGCCATCAAAAGCATACCAGGCACTTTATT
The DNA here is from genome assembly GCA_036898135.1 of Oncomelania hupensis. NCBI lineage: Eukaryota > Metazoa > Mollusca > Gastropoda > Littorinimorpha > Pomatiopsidae > Oncomelania > Oncomelania hupensis. The sequence goes on from CM072515.1 coordinate 9,638,867, forward strand.
ATTATCACAATAAACAATAGAATCGTATAATAAACGAATATTATCACCCATAAACCTTCCTTTTAAAAAACCTGTTTGTTGATCACCAATAATCTGTGGTAAAAATTTTTGTTTTTAATTATTATTATTATTATTATTATCATTATTATTATTATTATTATTATTATTATTATTATTATTATTATTATTATTATTATTATTATTCCTACTTTTAAAAAAAAAAAAGAATAGTGTGCTGCTGTGCTCAATGGTGTAAATATGATCAGTGACGTTTTGTTTGTTTTTGCTGAAGTTGGGTGTAACCCGAAATAATATTCAGATGGTGTTACTGGTTATTTTTTCTTATAGATTTACCAAAGTTTTCAGATGATTTATGGAAATTTCCGCCTGCCACGCAACATTTTCTCATTAAAATGCATATCATTGAAATACATATAACACACTTACTGTATCAGTTAAAAAGAATAATAATAGTAAAATAAATAATTATTTTGGTGCTTGCAATAAAAATGTCACTGTTTTTTGAGACCATTAAAAACTTACTTTGCCTTGTTGTGCTGAAGGGACATCAACGTATCCATAGCGCTTTGAAGTTTTGTCATGGTTTTATAGTTGATATAGATGTGAAATACTTTTACTCTTTATTACTAATTGTGTCAGTATATTAATCATCATAAAATAATAATAATTCTCCTCTGCTTCAAAATGCGAATCTCGACTTGACTTACAGCTTGAAGCTGTGCAGATCGAAACAGAATTAGATCTAGAAGCAACAGCTATTTTTATGCTCACCACAGGCTCTCAAGTCTTTTCTTTTGTCTTTGTAAACTCGTGAGCCTCCTACATACGTATGTAGTATAGTATGTAATTGAGGCCTACGAAAGACGAGACTTCCCAGCCTGTGGTTTCACGTAGTCCTGCCAGCATTCGTTCATAAAACATCGGATAGCTTCGCTCGACTCGGAGAGCTTCGTTCGACTTCGGTAATTGCCTTTTTCGGCGAATGACTGGAACTAGAATGGAAAAAACAAGTTCGCGTTCGGGGAGGGAGGGCCATGCGAAGTGAAGGATCAGAACAAGCCAAATGTCGATCTGTCAGTCAGTCGGTCTGTCCATTGGAAGCCATCTCAAGAACCATCAAGCGGATGTTGACCACATTTCACAGAAACATTACTTAGCTTATGCTCCTGCTTGCCGTGCCATCAAATGTTGTTGATCTACCGCAGTCTCTGGAGTAATGTTGTGGCTAAACGCCTTTGGCTCAAGGTTTCAAAAACGGCTGAAACGATTTTGTCATTTTAGTATACCTATCCTATCCCGTAACTAGGAGGTCGTAGGGGCACCACAGATGATCGTTTAACCAGCGTACTCCATCTTTCTGTCCTCGGCAACCCTGATGGTTTCGCTCAGTGTCAACCCATTCCATCCTCGAATGTTATCCTCCCACCTCTTTTTCGGTCTCCCTCTTTTTCTACCTCCTTGCACCGTGCCTTGCAGGATGGTCTTTGCAAGACCTGATGATGTGGTGACTCGATGTGGCCATACCATCGGAGTTTCCGTTTTTGCACCATTGTGAGCATGTCATCGTGTTGTCCAATGGCTTGTGTCATGGTCTGTCGGACTTCGTCGTTGGTGATGTGCTGGGTATAGGAAATGCCCAGAAGTCTTCTGTAGCACCTCATCTCCATGCTTTGTATTCTTGGTTGTATACAGATATATACCTCAAATCACGGGCTATCCGTCAGTAGCAGTTCGGCTGTGTGTGGGTCTATCGGTGAAGTCGGTCTATCGCTCTGCATTTCACTGTTTTCTGTTTGTTTCAAAACACACTCTTGGTCTTATCTTAACAACAGTACAGAAATTCATCATGTTTACTTTCCGGGTACTTTAACTACATCATTCGTATTGGTATTTTGTATTAGGGCATTGTCCTTCACCATGTTTGACTCAAATGTATGTAACAATGGGAGTCTTATGTCTCTACCCCCCCCCCCTCACCTACCCTCTCCTCTCATCTCCATCACTTCCCTAACTCTCCCTCACTTAAAAATCCGCGCGAGACGAGTCCTAAATAGTCGACGCTCTTGACCTTAAGAAGACCCTGACCCCCCGGCTACAAATACACTCATGTACTATCAAATAAACCACAGCAAAAATTGTAGTATGCCAAAAAACAGTAACTCTGACCTTGGAATAACCACGGCCTTTACGTGACTTCTGAGTACTCGTATATGATCAAACAACTCAATGTATATTACGGGTTAAGCTTAAATATGAAGCATACCACCGAAGATGAGCAATTTTTCAATGTTTTGGTAAGACCTAAAATGATATTAACCTTCAAGATTACCGCAAATAATTAGTATATATATATAAAAAGATCAGCCTATGATAAATAGCGTGGACTTTATTTATCCAACAGTTTGGGGTCGAGGTTACTTCAAAGTATCTATAGAATATATATATAGAATCTATACTTACGTTCGTGGCATAGTTCACCAATACTATAGAAATTCTCAATGCACGAGCATGCAAAATCCGAGCAGATCGCGTTCTCCACACACTCACTGTCGTCGATACAGCTGCTGCCATTGGCTGGCTTTCCTAAAATAAATGTCAAGACAATAATTGATGAGTCAAAGGAAGATTGTTGAGTCAGATTGAGATACTTTATGGCCAAGTGAAATAAAATGCACAAAGAATACATTTCACCGTGACGCACATATACACATCCTGCAGGAAGGCAGAAGCGATATAGAATCCAAGAATAGAAATCGTTCGATAAAGAGTTTGAATATGTTAATTTACTTTCATCTTACATCATGATCACTGGCATTTATGTGCGTCCAACACCCCCGTTGGGGTGCCGGAGGTTTCAGTATAAATAGTATCCCCACTTTCTGGAAATTTAGTGCTTTAAATTCCCACTGTCGCTGTCTTTCTCATTTGATCTTTCTCATTCCTGCTGTGTTCTATCAATCTGCTATACTATCGTCTTCTTCGCTAGACCAGTCTCCTACCTTTTTTCTTGAAAACTCTTCCGGGACAAGACTCCTTATTTGTGTATGAGGTCTGTTGGATCAGCTTGGGAATATTGGACGCTTTCTGCCAGGTGGTCAATGTAGGCATTTTATATGTATGTGTTTTGTTGATAATTTATAATGATGTTTGTATTCTATTTTGTTTTTGTAAACGGGGGTTCGATAAGTTGGGGTGAAGCCTCAGCCGTCCCCTGCGTGGAATGTCATTATTGTAAAGTTACTGGCTGGTGGGGAGCTTTCGGTTTTACCACTAGGGTTGTTTCAGCAGATCTTTTATGCGGATCGGGGTTTGTCCGGTCCTGATTTGGCTCGGAAGAGTCCGCTGGACCTAAAGCAATAATAATGTAATGTAATGTAATGTGCGTCCAACAAATTCTCGTGCGTCTCACTGCTGCTTCCGCTGGTTACTAAGGTGATTCCTTGTAAATATATGCAGGAGTGAGGAACATAAAAGTTGTAGTTCTTTGCCTACTTCTGCATTTAAAATCACGTATAGGCTTACGCTTACTTGAAAAGCAACCCTCTTCCCCTAATTCTTAACGAGTTTTACTTACTTAAGATTAAATAATCATACATAGTCTGTGTCATCAAAAGTGGAATTATCCAGTTTCAAAAGTAAAACAAAAAGTCTTCTTCTTCTTCTTCTTCTTCTTCTTCTTCTTGTTCTTCTTCTTCTTCTTATTATTATTATCATTATTAATATTATTATTATCATTATTATTATTATTATTATTATTATTATTATTATTATTATCATTATTATTATTATTATTATTATTATTATTATTATTATTATTATTATTATTATTATTATTACTATTATTATTATTATTATCAATATTATTATTATTATTATTATTATTATTATTATTATTATTAGATATCGTCCTCCTCATCATCATCATCATCACAGAGCCGATTTGGGTAATAATTATGTTTTGTTTTTCAATAGTTAGGTCATGTGACCCGTCATTCCATACTGGTTTCACGTTGCTTCGTCATGAAAAACCCGAGTCACAACAATGCCAGGAAAATTAACACTTGAAAATTTATATTTTTCGGCTACGTGTGTGAATGTCTGGAAATACATTTGGATGACTTAGGATCTTGTTAGCTACTTGGGATAAAAATAGAACAGCGTGCGCTTACAAAAGTGTGCTGATCGGTCTGCCTCTGTGCTAAGATTGTAACAGCCGTACTGTGTGTGGTGCAGACTACACACACCAGCTCAATGCCTATGTGAACAGCACTCTTAGGTTCTCCCACATTTTGCTGGCTGCTGGCTATTTATAGCTTGCCTACACCCTCCCTTTTAGTGAAAGGAAAGGAAAGAAGAGCACCGGTGAAGCTATTTATAGCTAGCCTGGCTGAACTAGCTTCAAAACCTAAAAGCTTTGGTTGAGTCGGTGTGTACACAGTTCATCAGGCGTCATTCGAAACAAACTACAGATGTACGAGCTGCCACTCATACTCTGGATGGCGGTTTCTATTGAGATGACTGTCATTGAAGAAGGAGAAGCTGCATAGATATGCATTCTTTGCTGTCATTAAGGCCTTGAATTCTGATCACCGTAATAGTTTGTTTGCTTTTGTATTCCCAGACTTATCTGGAAGAATTTGAAATAGATGGGGGAATCAGAACGAGTCAATTGGGCATGAGCGTCAAGATCTTTAAAGTCCACGCGATAGAATGCTTGCGTGCACCGATAGACCTCGGTTTATACTCTCATCAGAAGGAGTATCTTTCTGTCTTTCTAGCATAAAACTTGTGCACAATTTTAAAATTTTCGATTAAACCACCCCTTCCTCTCCTATACTGGGCAGCCTTAATGACATCAATCTCTCCTCGTATGAGAGTCACGACATTCCACATATTTTCCTTGTGAAACTGTGCTGGACACCCTCCATGAAGTCAACATGCTTCCTCAAGTATGGACACCAAACACGGTTAGCGTGCTAACTAAATGGCTAAAATCAGCCTGCCATAGTTGTCCCAAACATTTTTCCATTACATATTTTGGGCCCTTGCGTCGTTTCAGCAGTTAATACTATTTATGTTCTACTTCTCTTGCGAAACAAAAATTTAAAAAAAAAAAAGTAATACGCTAAGGTTTTCTCCCCCTCCCTTCTTCCCCAAAAGTCTGTTTACGGTAACATGAGGAAAAAAATAAGGTCGTTAGGTAGGTTTCCTTTTTTTTTTTTTGTCTCCCCAATTTTAGCAACGACAAGGAAGTTTAACATGAGTGACGACCCTTTGCTCCGTCTTGCTTTGAGTTTACCTCCCTTCTGTCGTCTGTTCAATGCCCGAGAGCAAAAAGTTCTATTTAGGTGCGCTTTTTTGGACTTTTTTCTTTTCATTTTTTTCAGCGGGAGTCGGTCGGGATACCGTAAACAATTTATAAAAGCTATTTTTGGACTAATAACCAAACTTACGGTGTTCGCATATATTTTCTGAAGTAACGTAGTGCAACTGATTACATGTGCATATCTCGTCGATACACTCCGCTCCTGGAGTACAGTCGTCTGCTTGTTCACAGACACCTTCGCCATTGAGTAGTACTGCATGGAATGACAACAGAAAACAAAGTACATAATACATTCACAAAACCAATAACATGACTTGATTCATTACAGTGAATACAGCTGACATTGATTTGCAGGTATTTATTTTTTTTATTGTATTTTATCATTCTTATATAGCGCTTTTTCAGCTCAAGAGCTGCTCAAGGCGCTGGCCGATAAAGGATCTAACCCGAGGCGCCCACTTGTTGCCTTGGGCGCACAGTCTGACTCCCTGACCACTCTGCACAATCCCAGGCGGCCGGGGCGAGGGGAGAAGGGACAAACTCTACCCTGAAACAACCATCAGACTAATACCAACAGTAAGACGGTCGGTGCTGACAGCCAATGTCTACCCTGAAACAACCATCAGACTAATACCAACTGTAAGACGGTCAGTGCTGACAGCCAATGTCTACCCTGAAACAACCATCAGACTAATACCAACTGTAAGACGGTCAGTGCTGACAGCCAATGTCTACCCTGAAACAACCATCAGACTAATACCAACTGTAAGACGGTCAGTGCTGACAGCCAATGTCTACCCTGAAACAACCATCAGACTAATACCAACTGTAAGACGGTCAGTGCTGACAGCCAATGTCTACCCTGAAACAACCATCAGACTAATACCAATAGTAAGACGGTCAGTGCTGACAGCCAATGTCTACCCTGAAACAACCATCAGACTAATACCAACAGTAAGACGGTCAGTGCTGACAGCCAATGTCTACCCTGAAACAACCATCAGACTAATACCAACAGTAAGACGGTCAGTGCTGACAGCCAATGTCTACCCTGAAACAACCATCAGACTAATACCAACAGTAAGACGGTCAGTGCTGACAACCAATGTCTACCCTGAAACAACCATCAGACTAATACCAACAGTAAGACGGTCAGTGCTCGCAGCCAATGTCTATGTCCGGTCCACCGGGAATGGAGCCCGCAACCTTTGTAACACGAGCTCGCGCTCTACCCAACAGAGCTATCTCGTGTCCCACAGGTAATAGCGAGAATAAACCAGATGGCCAACTTCCACAACTCACAATGCCTCTTACGGTACTTGCCATATCCTACAGGAAAATGAGTACCCAGAAAAAACTTAAACGGAGCCGAGTCATTAAAATGCCAAGTCATTCTGACTTTGATCTTGACATTGACTTGGCCTTGACCTCCGATTCAAATGGACACTCATGGCATGTACCCGCAAATGAACTACGGCAAAAGTTTTATTGTTCCAACAATCAATTTTAGAATTATCTTCTATAACATTGACTTTGACATGAACTTGACCTTTACGGGACCCCGAATGCTCATTTTATGTTTTCATTAAAAAAAAAATTATGAGAGAGGAAGAGAGAAAGAAAGAGAGAGAAAGAAAGACAAAGAATGAAAAGAGATAGAATTAAAAGGGGGGGGGGATGGAGAGAGAGAGAGAGAGAGAGAGAGAGAGAGAGAGAGAGAGAGAGAGAGAGAGAGAGAGAGAGAGAGAGAGAGCATCTCGCGCAGACCTGCAAAATAATGTTTGTGAATACATGTACACATAAACTCACATCGATGAACGCACGAGTCAAACATGAAATTAATTTAAAAAAAAAGAACTAAATTAGGACTAAACACAACGTCTTCATCATCATCGTCATCGTCATCGACATCGCAGTTACCATCTCGACTACTATCATCATCATCAACCTCATCGCCAAAGATCAAGATCAATGAATAAACACAAGCATACTAACGCTTTTGACACGACTGACTTTCACGGACGTGTTTGTAGCCAACAATACACAAACATTTGTGTACAACACTGTCACACCCTGCCCCTACAACGCACGGTTGATCGTCTTGCCGAAACAAGCATTTGCCCTCAGGTTTAATTCCTTCACAGACAGAGAGGTCAATAAAACAATCCATCAGCCACTCGAGCAGTTAGGTAAAGCAGAATTAGAACTAGAAGGCCAAAGCCTATATGACCCACATGCTCCTTATGGAACTTGCAATATTATACATGAAAATGAGTACCCAGCAGAAAAATAAAACAACCTGAAACGGTGGCATTAAAATGCGACGTAATTATTATACTGATTTTGATCCTGCGATGATCTTGACCTTGAGATGACCTAGACTACTGGCTCAAATTGGACATTAACATACGATCCAATACACTACAGCAAAAGTTGGTATTCAGTGACATTGACCTTGGGATGCCTTGACCTTCATAATTACGACCCCTGATGTTCATGTAGGCTATGATCAAATAAACTAATGTTGATGCATACATTTATAGATAGATAGATAGATAGATAGATAGATAGATAGATAGATAGATAGATAGATAGATAGATAGATAGATAGATAGATAGATAGATAGATAGATAGATAGATAAAATAGAGAGCCATTCCACTGTTCGATGTTGCTTTTTGTAAGGCCTAAAATGGCCTTGACCTTAAAGATCAACGCAAAAATGGAACAAATATGAAAGACCAATCCAATATATCTGCATACCACAAGTTTCAACCTTGTATCTCTCACAGTTTAGGGTCAAGGTCACTTCAAAATACCCATATGAACCGACTTTGGACAGCTGCAGTTACTTTGACCTTCGAGCAAGTTGACCAAACTTTCGCGACAGTACAATTACGTGCGTCTCGTCTATCATCCATCAAAGAATTATACGTTTAATAACTTCGGGAAAGAAAAGTTATGTTTTGTAAAAATAGTGATTTTTGACCCATATTTACTGAATCTGTGACCCTGAAGGAGGCAGTGGTGTGTTTGTGTGTGTGTGTGTGCAGTGATCGTCCTAGGGATTGGCAAAACCGGTACGAAGTCACAGTAAACAAACCCACTCGAACGCAAACCGGTAGGCCAGTCACGGAAACCGGTATGACCCATAGCGAAGCTTAATAATGCGTCACTATTTTATATAAGTAGATGGCGACTTGTTAATGCACTTTCTGTTTCATTACAAACATCTTCGTCTTCTCATAAACTTCTTTTATCGCCCCTCTCCCCCCTAGCAAAAAATGAAAAAAGAGATTTTCGCTTCTTCATTATTACTAGCCTGTCTGCCACTGTCGCAATACATACTGACGAGCACGAGGGAAGAAAAAATCGAAAAGTGCGTGAGTTTAATTTATCCGTACTCACATAGCCTTGTGCCCGCCAATGTTATATCATTCTGTATTAATTACCTCAAAGAATATGGCAAGGCTACTGAACGCATTCGCACACGGAATTAGATCTAATTCCGTGCATTCGCAGGCCTCTCGTCTACACTCCCAAAACACATGATCAGCGTGGCTGGCTGGCTCTCTCTCTCTTCATTTCTCTTGTTTTTCTTTCTCCTTTTCTTTATTTTTGAAACCAGTCAAACAAAATAAGAACCGGTAGGCTCTACCGGCTACTGATTTTTCAACCGGTATTTTTATTCTCAAATTGGTAAAATACCGGTAATTTCCGGTTAAATCCATCCCTGTGTGTGTGTGTGTGTTCACTTGCATAAACGTACAAATGGGTCCCAGACCTTGCCTTTACTAGCTACAAATGGGTTCATTTGCTAGGAACCCACTTTTTCCCCAGGACCCCACTTCTTTCTAAGTACACGGGAATGCTCTTTTTGTGCATGGTGGGAGTGCAGTTGAAGTGCATGTGAGTGTTTTAAGTACCAGGGTACGCTCTATCCCAGACGGAGAATATCCAGCCACTTTTTTGGCAATGTTGAAGAACAGTCGACCTAATTCGTCCCTTATAGGAGACGAACTAGATCAACTTTTTAGACGGAAAGAGCCAATTCTGCATCACATTCTTACATTTTTTTTAAATGAATTGTGTGCTATTTATTTATTTATTTATTTAATTGTTCTTATATAGCGCTTTACCAGCTCAAGAGCTGCTCAAGGCGCTGGCCGATACAGGATCTAACTCCAGCCGCCCGAGACGCCCACCCGCAGCCTTTGGGCGCATGGTCTGACGTCCGTACAACTGAGCACAGTCCTGGGCAGCCAGGGATGGGGGAGAAGGACCTAGGTGCATGCTGGGTGTGTTCTTGTCACCGGCACTCACCCGTCTAGGACATGAGCGTCAGGATCTGTAAAGTCCGTTATGATAGAATGTATGCGACACAGACTAGACCTCGGTTTATACTCTTATCCGAAGGAGTAGGAAACGGGAGTAAAGTGTCTTTCCCCTAGGACACAACACAATGCCCCGGCCTGGGCTCGAACCCAGGAACTTCAGATCCACAAGCCAAAGCTCTACCAGTAGGCCACCGTGCCTCCCATTTCCATAAAAACAAACACTTTTCGATTCCTATATTCTTAAATAAACCCATTTCGGATGTTTTGCAAATAGTTTGTATGTGTAGACTCACTGACACTGTTATGCATATGAGTCAACAGACCTAAGAAACAGCGAATAAGCCTTTATTGTCTTGTTTGTCCGAGTTATAATAACGTCCTAGCCCGGTTTTCTCAACCTACCAAAACCTGGCGTTCAAACGTTTCACCGAAGGTAGATCCGTCTAAACGTGTTCTCTAGGAGAATGAACAACACATTTTTAACCCTTAACTATCGGGGCAAAGAAATATGACTCAAATGCTCCTTAGCGAACTTATTTACAATATTGTACATCAAAATCAGTGCTAAGTATTGGATTAAGTTTCAAAGAACTCGAACAAAACGGTTGCATCAAAAAACAAAATACTGACTTTGATCTTGAGATGACATTAACCGCCTCATATGATAAATAAAACTACAGCAGAAGTGTTATTATGTCAAAAACAACAGTAACCTCGCAATGACTTTGACCACGACCATCACATGATCTTTGAAACTCATTTATGACCAAATAAACCGATGCTGATGAACTATATGGTGCAAACATGGAACATTTCTGACTCTGTGGCCTCGACATTAAAGTGAGCTCATTCAATCACTGACAATTTTCGAGCTTTCGTGGTTATTCACCACCCTACCAAGTTTGGTTGTGATAGATAAAATAGGTTCCTAATTATTATCCACGTTTAAATTGTGCACAAATGGATGAACGGAGAGACAGACATTTTTGGCCTCATCTCGCACAGATGTACACAAATCTGAACTTGTATTTTAGGGGGATTTATACAGACTCAAAATGCTGCACACAGAGTCAAACTATTGCTGGTTTGTCATCACATGTCACTTGAGAGAGGATGCAACAGCCCAACTACGAAAAACGTTAATCTAGTAACCTGACATTATTCTTTGCGGAAGAACTTACTCTGAAGACAAACTGGATCTCCGAAGTAGTCGTGAAGATAATAAATAGTGTTATTACAGTAACAGATTCCGTCCCCTTGTGATGTAGCTACAGATGCAGGTACACCAGCCTCAGCAAACGTTCTGCATATTGTGTTTTGGGCACAGGTGTGTGAATGACCATCTCCATTTTCACTCACTTTGCAAATTGCATTTGGAGGCAGTACTTCACCTGGACATCAATGTACAGAAGACAAATGACCACAGAAAGAAAGAAGACACAATACACATGATAAAACAAAATGAACAATGGAAACAAAAACAAGGTGGAAAATGCTATTTTAAATTATTCAAACAGAACAGGATTAGTCAAACAGCAAACAGAACAGAACGGCACAGAAATAAACCTGGTACCTTGAAATGATCGTACTACGTAAGGTCATTTTTAATTGTTATTCTTATTCGTACTGGTTATTTCTGCGCCAACGCTGCCTTTGTAATTATAATTGCCCAGCTTGAGAGGAATGAAGTTGTGTGGCATTGTGTTGTGCTATATTGTGTTGTGTTGTATTGTGTTGTATTGTATGGTATTGTATTGCATTGTTGGGATGTACATTTTGTATTGTAGCTTTCTGCAGAGAAACTATTATCTGTGATAATATCGGGGCAGTTTACTTTTTATGACATTCACCTCTAGTTTATTGTATGTATTTAACCGTATATTTTGTTATTTATTTGTTTTATTTATTATTTATTGATTGGATTACTTCTCATGTGTATGTAATAATATTTTTAATTCTTGTGTATTTTGCTAATTGCGCTGATGCTGCCATTGTAATTGCTCAGTTTGAGATGAATAAAGTTGTATTGTATTGTATTGTATTGTATTGCCTATTTACACTAAAACACCCAATGCATAAGCCAAAAAAACATAAGCCAAATGTGGCCACTAAACTTATAAGGTGTCAGTGACCACCACTCATCAAAATTCAGGTCAGTGAAAACTCTCATAACCCAATGTATAAGCCGTAAAGTGTAAGCCAAATGTGGCCACTTTTTTAGGAACTTCTATGACTCACCTGTAAAAGAACAGCATGAAGTATTCGGTAAATTTTATTTGCTTTCTCTTCGCAACTGATTCAGAACTAACTCAACGTTCACCACCTCTGACAAAGTTTAACTACTCCACACAACCGGTACTTGGATTTCTTCCTTTATTTTACCATTTTAAATGTCGTCATTACCGGCTGTGGCTGGTTATTGCGATCCCGATAAACTAATACACCATATTTCCTTGTACCGTTTTCATTCGCATACATAATTGCAATAAAACACAATTCGGCAGTCAGAGGCTACACATTTATTCTGAAGAAAAAGAATGTAACAAACAAAACTTACCAGGTATTATGGTAGGTACTGTGACGTTGGTTGTGGTAGGTGCTGTGACGGTAGTGGAATGTGTAGTGGCAGGCGCTGTGACGGTAGTGGAATGTGTAGTGGTAGGTGCTGTGACGGTAGTGGCATGTGTAGTGGCAGGCGCTGTGACGGTAGTGGCATGTGTAGTGGCAGGCGCTGTGACGGTAGTGGCATGTGTAGTGGTAGGTGCTGTGACGGTAGTGGCATGTGTAGTGGCAGGCGCTGTGACGGTAGTGGAATGTGTAGTGGCAGGCGCTGTGACGGTAGTGGCATGTGTAGTGGCAGGCGCTGTGACGGTAGTGGCATGTGTAGTGGCAGGCGCTGTGACGGTAGTGGCATGTGTAGTGGCAGGCGCTGTGACGGTAGTGGAATGTGTAGTGGCAGGCGCTGTGACGGTAGTGGCATGTGTAGTGGCAGGCGCTGTGACGGTAGTGGAATGTGTAGTGGCAGGCGCTGTGACGGTAGTGGCATGTGTAGTGGCAGGCGCTGTGACGGTAGTGGAATGTGTAGTGGCAGGCGCTGTGACGGTAGTGGCATGTGTAGTGGTAGGTGCTGTGACGGTAGTGGCATGGCATTGTGTAGTGGAAGGCGCTGTGACGGTAGTGGCATGTGTAGTGGCAGGCGCTGTGACGGTAGTGGCATGTGTAGTGACAGGCGCTGTGACGGTAGTGGCATGTGTAGAGGCAGGCGCTGTGACACTACTACAGCTATTATGTATGATGCATTGGCTGTACACTACTACAGCTATATATGCATGATACATGGACTGTACACTACTACTGCTATATATCTATGAAACATGGGCTGCACGCTACTACTGCTATATATCTATGAAACATGGGCTGCACGCTACTACTGCTATATAGGCCTATCTATGATACACTCTACATGAGCTGTGCGCTACTACTGCTATATATCTGTGATACATGGGCTGTACGCTACTACTACGCTACTACTGCTATATATCTATCACTTATTGGCTCTACCGTACTACTGCTATATAACTATCTTAATTGGTCTTTGCTACTGCTATATATCTGTGATACATGGGCTGTACGCTACCACTACCCCCGTGGGGGTGCCGGGGGTTTCAGTATAAATAGTATCCCCACTTTCTGGAAATTTAGTGCTTTAAATTCCCACTGTCGCTGTCTTTCTCATTTGCTCTTTCTCATTCCTGCTCTGTTCGATCAATCTGCTATACTATCGTCTTCTTCGCTAGACCAGTCTCCTACCTTTTTTCTTGAAAACTCTTCCGGGACAAGACTCCTTGTTTGTGTATGAGGTCTGTTGGATCAGCTTGGGAATGTTGGACGCTTTCTGCCAGGTGGTCACTAGGGCTTCCTATGATGTTATTATTTAGCAATGTAGGCATTTTATATGTATGTGTTTTGTTGATAATTTATAATGATGTTTGTATTCTATTTTGTTTTTGTAAACGGGGGTTCGATAAGCTGGGGTGAAGCCTCAGCCGTCCCCTGCGTGGGATGTCTTTATTGTAAAGTGACTGCCTGGTGGAGGGCATTCAGTTTTCCCACTAGGGTTGTTTCAGCAGATCTTTTATGCAGATTGGGGGTTGTCCGGTCCTGATTTGGCTCGGAAGAGTCCGCTGGACCTAAAGCAACAATTATGTAATGTAATGTTATGTACGCTACTACTGATATATATGTAAGTTACATGGGATGTACGCTACAACTGCTATATATCTATGATACATGGGCTGTACGCTACTACTGCTGTATATCTGTGATACATGTGATGTACGCTACTACTGCTAGATATGTATGATACGTGGGCTGTACGCTACTACTGCTATATATCCATGAAACGTGGGTTCTACGCTATTACTGCTATATATCTATGATACATGGGCTGTACGCTACTACTGCTATATATCTATGACACATGGGCTGCACGGTACTACTGCTATATTTCTTTGACACATGGGCTGCATGCTACTACTGCTATATATCTATGATACATGGGCTGTACGCTAGTACTGCTATATATCTGTGATACATAGGCTGCATCCTACTACTTCTATATATCTGTAATACATGGGCTGCACGCTACTACTGTTATATATCTATGATACGTGGGCTGTACGATACTACTGCTATATATCTATGATACGTGGACTGTACGCTACTACTGCTATATATGTATGATACATGGTTTGCACGCTACAACTCCTATATATTTATTATACATGGGCTGCGCGCTTCTACTGCTACATATCTGCGATACTTGAGCTCTGCGCTACTACTGCTATATATCAATGATACATGGGCTGTATGCTACTACTCCTATATTTCTATGACACATGGGCTACATATCAATAAACATGGGATGTACGCTACTACTGCTATATATCCATGAAACATGGACTGTAAGCTACTACTGCTAAATATATATGATACATGGGATGTACGCTACTACTGCTATATATCCATAATACATAGGATGTACGCTACTATTGCTATATATGTATAATACATGGGCTGTACTCTTCTACTGCTACATATCTGTGATACATAGGCTGTACGCTACTACCACTATATATCTATGATACATCGGTTTTACGCTAAAACTGCTATATATCTATGACACTTGGGCTATACGCTAAATCTTCTATATATCTATGACACATGGGCTGTATCTTACAACTGCTATATATCTATTACACATGGGCTGTACCTTACTACTGCTATATATCTATGACACATGGGATGTACTTTCTACTGCTATATATCTATGACACATGGGTTGTACGCTATTACTGCTATATATCTATGACACATGGAATGTACGGTACTACTCCTATATATCTAGGACACATGGGCTGTACGCTACTACTGCTACATATCTATGATACATGTGCTATACGTTACTACTGATATACATCTATGATGGGCTATACATGGGCTATAGGCTACTACTGTTAGTCTATATATATAAATTGCTTAGCCGGAAGTCCTTCTTCGCCTCTACTATAAAGTTTGTCCGGTATGGACGCTGATCTGGGCTGGTGCTGGGCGCTGCGGATCGGCCTGCTGTGCGCTCAAAACCCGCGAAATCGTTATAGCCGACATTTCCTTACTGAACGTTTAACCGTTTCTGAGATAAATATATAAACAAAATGTCCACAAACTGCAATAGCCTCATTCCGCGCGCTTCCGATTTAACCCGTGTCAAGAACGTGCCGTTCCGTAATACCGCAAATTTTGTTTTATTTCCATTCAAAACACTTTTGCACTCATGTCACCAATCTTACACAAGTTACAGCTGAAGGTTACCTGTTCACTTTCTTTTTCATCCATACTTATATGCGCACAAAAATTAATTGCAAACAATCTTGCAAGAATCCCATTCAAGCGCCAAACGTGACGTCACATATAACTTTGCAGGCGACATTTGACAACAGTGTCGGCACCAAAGTTAGAGGGAGAGGATGCCTTTGTACCCTGGCAGTACATTACGATTAATTTCAGTGCATTGCATGCTCATGTAACCAAGCCCACCCCTTCAAACGACCAGTCCCATGAAGCTTATTCATATGTGCATTGTACTTTTTTTTATTCCTATGTGCAGCGCTTAGGCCAAAGACAAAAAAATTGTCCGTTTACGGTCACCTGACCGACCCTGTACATTTTGCACCAACCCTATTTTTTTTTTTCCAAAAACATAAAAATAAAATAATAAATGAAGATACTTTTAGAAGCCAAGGCAAAATCGTCCAAATGAAACTCGCAGAACCTGTGTACAGATGGTGCAACGACCGGGAATGGGGAAACCATGGGGACATGGTTCCATTTGAGCTGTGGGATCTGTAGCGGAAAGGGAGGCGACTGGTTGAGGCTTGGAAGATAAATTGTCTACCTTGAGTTTTCTTGGTTTGACTGGCCTTGGGTGGCTACTGCTTTGCAGAATCCTTTGGGTATGCCATTGGGTTAGCAGTACAAGGCGACACGACATTTGTTCTCCCCGGCTGACCATTCGCCTGCTGCGTCTGGTGCCGAGCGGGACCACATTGTCGGCAGGCATTTTATGCAGGTCGGTGGCAGCGACCTTGCAGTTGGAATGCGTGGCACTAGTAGTCGGCAACCCGGTACTCCCAACCACGTTCCACCGCCTTGCAAGGCAAATATTTTTATATCCTTCCTTTGAGGGACTACATGAAAATGACAGCTCGGGTGGAGCAATGTTCCCAACGGTTGGTGGCCGAGAGACGGGGAGTTAAAGTCTCCGCTCGACTACATAGGCCTATCTATTATACATGGGCTGTATGCTACTACTGCTATATATTTATGATACATAGGATGTACGCTACTACTGCTATATATGCATGATACTTGGGCTGTACGCTTCTACTGCTATATATGTATGATACATGGACTCTACGCTTCTACTGCTAGCTGTATCCCTATGACACGTGGGTTGTACGCTAAAACTGCTGTATATCTATGAAACATCGGCTGTATACATGTAGCTCACTACGACGCATGGGATGTACGCTACTTCTGCTATATATTTATGATGATTCATGGGCTGTACGCTACTGCTGCTTTATATCTATGACACATGGGCTGTACGCTACTACTGGTATATATCTATGTCACATGGGCTGTACCTTTGACTGGTACTACTGCTATATATCTATGACACATGGGCTGTACGCTACTACTGCTATATGTGTATGATGCATGGGCTGTACGCCACCACTGCTATATACCTATGATACATGGGCTGTACGCTACTACTGCTACCTCTTTGCTATCTATGGTGCACGGGTTGTACGCTACTACTGCTACCGCTATGCTATCTATGATACATGGGCTGTACACTACTACTGCTACCGCTATGCTATCTGTGATACGTGGTCTGTACCCTACCACTGCTACCGCTATGCTATCTACGATACATGGGCTGTGCGCTACTGCTGCTACTGCTATGCTAGCGAGGATCCACTTTCGTTTTGCTATCGCGGATCCATTCTACGTGGTTAGAGCCAGTGAGGTTTGACTGGTGCTTGTGTGCTGCTAACAGAAAATCTTCAACTATAATAACGCCTTTATTACAGCGCTCCACCCGCACTGCTCTTCATAGTTATTAGAACGAGAAACGTTAGGTGGAGAGAGAAAATGGCGTTCTCCACGTGTGCGCTTTATAGTGCTGCAAAATGTCTACTCACCAAACACCTGGACTTCGCATATATTCAAAAGAGGTGCGTTTCGAGACAGACTGATGTAGCGTCCTTTTATTGGAGTTATTGGTGTGTAAGTGGTTGCTAGTGAATATGGAGGCTGGAAATTGTAGACTACCTTGCCATCAATGCTGATAGTAACGCCCGACATTCGGTACTCTGGGCCATTAACTGAAATGAAATTACTAAAAGAATAAAAACAAGGGAACATTCATAATACACTAGATTTTAGGTGTATTATCCTAAAAGGTTTACAATATGCAATGTTAAAACAGTCCACTATAATATGCATAAGAGCATAAATAAGTCTTCAATACTGGTATCGATTGTTGGCATCCCGTTGAGAAAGCTGAGGATGGAATATTGGGGGTTCAACAACATCAATGAGGTGTAGGGATACAAAAAAGCCATCAATGTTCAAATGAATTATACCAATATAATAATATAGATTCTTACCAAAGCCAGAACGGCCGTACACTGTGATGCTGAAGATGTCGTAGAGAGCACCAAGGTCCACCTGCCACTGAGGATTGCTGTCGGGCTCGTCAGTATGGATGCAGTTGTGTGATTCGAACACTTTATTTGTGTTTCCGTTGTTGGCAGCATCACACAAATTCTCTGCGTATTCTTTCTTGTACTGGGAACTCATGTTGCACGGCTTTCCTTGAGCAACGTTCACTGTTTTCGAAGAAATTAATACAAAAAGAAATAATAACGAAAAGGAAAGAAAGGCAGGACAAGAAACAGGGACATAAAGCTTAACGAAATAAAAAAGCTAAGCTAACTAAACTGGGCACTGGACCCAAAGCAATAATCATGTAATGTAATGTAACTAAACTGGGCACTGGACCCAAAGCAATAATCATGTAATGTAATGTAACTAAACTGGGCACTGGACCCAAAGCAATAATCATGTAATGTAATGTAACTAAACTGGGCACTGGACCCAAAGCAGTAATCATGTAATGTAATGTAACTAATCTGGGCACTGGACCCAAAGCAATAATCATGTAATGTAATGTAACTAAACTGGGCACTGGACCCAAAGCAATAATCATGTAATGTAATGTAACTAAGCTGGGCTAAACTGACCTAAACCACGGACTAACTAATTACACTAAAGTAAAATTATAACCAAACACTCAAACTCTACTCAGATGAATCAAATTGAAGTCACCAAACCGATGTACAGACCATTTTACATCAGAGGCATTGGCACGGTGGTCTAATGATAGAGCTTTGGCTTGCGGACCTGAAGGTCCCGGGTTCGAGCCTTGGCCGGGCCATTGTGTTGTGTCCCTGGGAAAGACACTTTACTCCTGTTTCCTACTCCTTCGGATGGAGAGTATAAACCGAGGTCTAGTCTGTGTATCGCATGCATTCCATCATTACGGACTTTAAAGATCCTGACGCTCATGTCCTAGACGGGTGAGTGCCGGTAACAAGAACACACCCAGCATGCACTTGGTCCTTCTTCCCCAACCCTGGCTGCCCAGGATTGTGCTCAATTGTCCGGGCGTCAGACCATGCGCCCAAAGGCTGCGGGTGGGCGTCTCGGGTGGTTTGAGTTAGATCCTGTATCGGCCAGCGCTTTGAGCGGCTCTTGAGTTGAAAAAGCGCTACATTAAAAGTGATTAAATAAAAATTGATTAAATAAATAATTATATTACTGAGTTTATGCTTGCAAGGTTATTTGCATAATTAAAGCAGATGATGTGGCCCTATTGGTTTCTACATTTATAATTGCATTTACATGATGTAATTTATTTATTTTTATTGTTTGTTTTGTTTTATTGTACGTCATTTCACATTAGTGATATTTGACCAATGAGATACGAAAATATAACCCAAACTGTCATCTTCAAACGACAAAAGAAATGGCGAATATATAAGCTTACAACACAGCCTACCCTCCATCGTCTCTGTCGTCTCCCCTGTTGAATTTCTTCATCATTCGCTACTAAAACAACTAAATATGGCAAACATTCTTCTCTCTTACTATCCTCCGAACTGCTTGAACGGTTTGCCATAGCTTTCACAACATGTACGTAGCAACAAGGGAGAGGAGGGGGACTAACGAAGCTTAACGTCCTATTGCGTCAGCATTAAGGACGAATCACCAAGTCGCCACCCTAAAAACACAGTAGTAAGAGCATTACAGTAACAAGGAAAGAAACCTATGAGCGAGCCGCAGCGAAAACGATAGCTTTGTACAATCAATCCTTAGATGAAATCGCATGGAACAAATTGTGTGATTTGATCAGTAGGTATGACTGGGACTTTTACACTTGAATTGTGAATGACTGGAATCTCTTCTAATCACTGCTACAATATCACTTACGAGTTTGTATGCTCGCCTGATAACTACTACGTTTTACAGACGAGACAATCACAACGTAAAGTATTTTTGTCTCCCTTGGTCATTCTCGCCAGCGGTCACTCTTCATTATAACCCTCTTAAAACTAACCGAGACTGCAACCCTAGATTTTAGATATAGCTTTGGAAATAAAGTATCTTTCCAGAAGATATGCCCTGTGGGTTCGGGCATTAAATAGAATAGACCCAACGTTTCCCGGCGTGTCGTAAGAGGCGACTAAAATGGGTGATGTTAGCCCGGCATCACTGGGCGAAAGTCTTCTACACAGAAGTCATCGGCCAGGGCGGAGGAACCTCACGTTACTACAGGGTCAACGACCACGTGCTCAGAGCCAAGGCGAGCCACACTGTATTCGTGGATTTCGGCTGTGGCCAACAGCCTGGAGAGGATTGGGCACCGCCAGGTTTTTTTTGCCCAAGACACACTACATGATGACACTATACACTAATTCCATACCGGATCGGTCGTCGCCCGGCTCAAGGACCGCGCCTTCCGTTGGCCACCAGGACGAAGGTGTTAAGTATGCTACTGATGAACAATTTAGCAAGATCCGCACGAGAAACAACATCGTCATAGGAACCTGGAATGTCAGGACCCTAACTGCAGAAGGAAAATTACAAGAACTGGCCCACGAGTTGGAACACTATCGATGGAACGTTCTAGGCATTAGCGAACTGCGCTGGAAAGGCCTAGGTGAAACAACAACCGACAAAGGCCACAAGCTCTATTTCAACGGTAGAGATGACAGGCACGAACACGGCGTTGGATTCTTGGTCCACAAGAACATTCTAGCCACTGTCATGGGTTGCAGCCCAGTCTCCAGTAGACTCATTACCATCCGCCTGAGAGCAGCCTCTTTCAACATCACCATCATCCAGGCCTATGCCCCAACATCAGACTATGACGACAGCGAAGTGGAGGATTTTTATGAAAATCTACAGGCGGTCCTTGACCAAGTGCCGAAGAAGGACATAGTCATAGTGCAAGGCGACTGGAATGCCAAGGTTGGCCAAGAACTGGGGAGACACATGTGGACCCCACTGCAACAACGAGAGAAATGACAGGGGGCTGACACTCTTGGAGTTTGCCAGATACAACAATCTGGTACTGGCAAACACGCTTGATCTCCACAAAAACTCCAAACGATGGACATGGCACAGTCCCGGCGGGGAGCATCACAACCAAATAGACTACACCATGGTCAAGAAACGCTTCAGATCAAGCATCAACATTGGCAGGACACGCACTTTTCCAGGAGCAGACATCGGAAGTGACCACGATCTCGTGATGATGTCTTTCCGGCTCCACTTGAAGAGAGTAAATACAGCAAAGTGCACTAGACTGAAGTTCGACCTGGACAAACTGCAAGACCCGGAGGTGGCAGAACTATTTCAGGCCACAATTGGAGGGAAATTTGCACCACTGCTCATTTTGGGGGCTGGTGAAGTAGATGTCAACACCATGACCACCACCTTCAACTCAGCTGTGACAGATGCCGCCACTGAGATCCTTGGCAAGCACCGACCAAAGAAGAAGCCGTGGATCACACCTGAACTTTTGGATCTGTATGATAAACGAAGAGATAAAAAAGAAAAAGAACACCTCACAGGGAGCTGATGTCTACCGAAAAATCAACAATGACATCCGAAAAGGCATGCGCACAGCAAAGGAGAACTGGATAGAAGATCAATGCCAGGAAATAGAGAACAGTCTGAACAAGAACAACAGCGAGAAGGCCTAGCAGACTGTGAAGCGGCTGACAAGTGTCAAACAGCCCAAAGTCTCAACGATCCAAAGCAAGTCTGGCATATGCCTTAGAGATGAAGAGGAAGTCTTGGACAGATAGACAGAGTACTGCTCTGACCTTTACAACCATACACCAAATGGAGACCCATCAGTTCTAGCATGTCCCGAGAACAGAGAAGAAGAAGAAATCCTCCAATTCTCCGGGAAGAAGATGAGGCAGCAGTGCAATCGCTAAAGAAAGGGAAGTCAGCGGGAGTGGACAACATACCCGCGGAACTGCTACAAGCAGGAGGAGAAGCGATGACTGTGCCATGTCCATCGTTATTTATTGTTTTTATTTCATTGTAATATTATGCCATTTGTGTTGTAATGACAGGATGTACAATGGATGAATGCGAGTGGGTGCGCAATGAGTCACAATGTGAGATGACCGCAACGTCAGCAGCAGCAGCAACCACTGCCACATCAGCAGCAGCAGCAACCACTGCCACATCAGCAGCAGTAGCAACCACTGTCACGTCAGCAGCAGTAGCAACAGCAGCAGCAGCAGCAACAGCGGCAGCAACCGCTGCAGCAACACCAGCAACTGCAACGACAGCAGCTGCCACACCAGCAGCGGTAGCAGCGGCAGAAATAGCAGCAGCAGCAACAGCGCGGCCGAGGAAGATTGGGGGTAGTGAAGGGGGATGGTGAAGAGGGGTGAAGGCCTAGGACAGATAGAGATAAGGACAAGAAGAAATCGAGAGGAACGAAAGGAAACATACATAGACAGAGACAGAGGATTTAAAACAAAAGAAAGACATAACGAATCATAAACCCCGGGAGACTATTGTGGATAACTTTCTCTCTCTGTCGACGGTGATTGGAATTTTATATGTGGTTTGTGAGAACAGTGTACAAATTCCCGATAATCTCCCTGGAACTTTATGTGTGTGATTTATGAATGGCATATATTTCACGGATTATTCCTACAAAGTACGTGAGTACAAAACTACTTATATGTTTTCATATTATTGATTGAGTTGTATGTGCTTATGTAAACTTTGCTGATTCTTGTTTATTTTTCTAGTAATAGAAGGGGGTGTGACAACAAAAAAATTCTTGAGAGTTAGAAAGTGTGAGACGGGAGAACACGCAGAACATTCACGCACGCATAGACGCAGTTTCTTTGATATAACCCCTTTCGTTACAGTGGTGACCCTGAAACCCGTAGTTAGTTAGTGGGAGTTTAGATTATTTATTTGTCTTGTATCTTATTTGGAGTTTATATGGTGGGATTTAATTGAATAAGTATAAGATTAAACAGTAGAAGGGTTTTGTATAAATTTTGGGCAGTTAACTTTGGTGTGCTAGGAGTAAGTGTGTACTGTGTAACTGACTTGTTATATTGTGGTTTTCATTTCTTTTTGGGTAGTATGTTGGGGATTATGTAGGTTATACCCCGCCTCCAATTCTTTCTTTGCGGGTCTGATTCTTTGTATAGTTCTGGGATCAGAGAGGGCTTAACTTCATTTTTCTTCCTGGTGTATTATTGTCTAATTCTAGTTCAGCTATTCAGTATTGTTTTGTTTTCCTTCTATACGTATTAGGATCCTGTCTTGTATAGTTATAGTTGTCACATCCCTATTTTAGTTGTTGTAGGTGTTTAGGATTTATTTTTGGCATTTTAATAGAACTTCCGGTGTTTTCTAGCCGAAGTGGAACTTAGTTGTTTTTCTATTGATTTCTTGTATTCTATTGTACCGATATTAGTTTAGAATTTTAGTTCTCTATTTGTTGTGTTGTGACTTTGTTGTCGTTGTGTGTTTATTTAGTATAGTGTTTTATTATTATTATTATTATTATTATTATTATTATTATTATTATTATTATTATTATTATTATTATTATTAATATTATTGTCACAGGGCAGCCTGTGATGAAACCGGGTAGAAAGTGTGGGTGGAGAGTTAATGAGTTGGGGTAGTAACTGTGCTCTGTCGTATGTTAGGTTATGCGTGGAAAGCGTGATTTTGAACAGCAGAGCTCGGCCAGCCAGTTTTGGAATTTGTTCACTGTAGTCAGAACACGTTTTGCAGAGTAACAGAGAAGACGTGCGGTCTTGTTTCTCTGGGTATTTTGTTCTGGAAGTAAGGGTGGGACAGTTGTTAACGTAAATAATTACTGGTTCTAAAAGAAACCTAGTGGGAAATGTTACAGTGGTGGTAGCAAGCTCAAGGAAGAGTAGAGCAAGTAACTAAGTTTTGTGTTGTGGTAAGTTAGTGTAGAGGTTTTGTCCACTAACGGGAATTACTACGCACTGGAATACCTTACTTGGAGTACTGTGTAGGCAAGCAGTGGAAAGGGCTAGCTACAGGTACTTTTACATTCGAGCAGTGTGGGTAAGTGTGATGGTGTTATCTTCCTTTACTGTGCTAATGACAGATGGCCGGCTGTTGGGGTGTTGAACGATAGCTGTGCGTGAGGCTGGGGGGGGGGGAGGATGGTTGCACTGAGGAGAGGCAGACGAAAGGAAGAGTGTGACTGAAGGAGGGAGAATGAGGGAGGAGAATGGGGGTGAAGAGTGATGAAGGTAGGATGGAAGTGGTTGCTGTTGTCGAGGTTGCGGTTGCTCAAGATGGATAATGTGTTGATGATTACATGTATTCATTTGCAACATTGTTCATTTCATGCATTCATAATGTCATTTAGTTTTTGAATTATGTGTTTGATTACAAGTGACAGTAATAGTAGTCAAGGGAAGTGAAGTGGACAGCAGTGGCGCTTCCTCAAGATACAGGAATTAGTTAGTGTAGTAGGGGGGGAGAGTGTGAGGAGGGAGGGGGACAGAATCGGGTGGACTTGACATTAACAATACGACAAGCATGTTGCAGGTTCGAAAGTTCGTCGTATTCATCAGCTCGTCACTGAGTAACGCGGATCAACGTTGACCAGCGTCGCGCGACAACGACGACGACATTTGGTCGTGTGGACCCAGCATCATCATCACCACCCGTTCGTCCACGTCCGCGTTTGTGTACATCTTCATTGTTCCACAACCCCACCTTTCCCGCGGTGGTTGTGACGTCCGTGTACGGAACCTGGCCTCGACGTCACAGTGTTAGCCGACTGGAGGAGTCAGGCTGGGAGGCGTCGACGGTGGCAGGGCTGCCGCAACTACAGCGTCATCATCATCATCATCATCGTCAGCGGCGGGAGGGAGTGGCGACACCACTACGCCTGGAATCCACAGCGACAGTCCGGTGACAACCACGAGGAGGGGCAGATACTTTCACGGAGACATCAACGGGGACGCCCTACTATCAGGTCGGCTTTTTCCTTGTTGTCCCCCTCTTGATACTCGACCCCCCCCCCCCCCCCCCCCCCCCTGTGTACGGACATTTGCAGTGCACAGTCGATACTTTGACGTGGTTGATTAGCAACCCTCGTTCATCTGACATTCCATTTCATTGTTCATCGACCCATTGATTGTTCCATCACCATTTTTCTCGTTTCATGTGTAAATGTTGTATGTGTATGAGTGTGTGGTATGAATGAATAAATAGCTTGAAAGTTGTATATATATTCGTTGTGTTTTTCATCACTTCCGTCTGCGGGTAATCGTCATTCTTTCTGGGTTGTCTGCGTGTGGAAGTTGTCTGTTTGTGGCGTCTGCCCGGAGAGAGTCGTGGCAGTGACAATTATTATTATTATTATTATTATTTCTTTTGTTTTCATTTCAAAACAAATTACTTATAAAATTTCACCTGTTATAATTTAGATTTAAATATTGGAAGTTGTTACAGTTATAAATTGTTGAATTTAGTATGGTTTTCTCATGCTTGCTTGTACTTAGACTGAATATAATCTAAACATTGCCTTCCTTTCTTTTATGGCATTTGTTAAATTTGAACTTGTTTTCATTGTGAAATAATCTTCTTTGATCACACTTGAATTTGCTTTGATTTCGAAATGGTTCCCTTTTGTTAAACTTAGCTTGCTCGATTTTGAAATAATTTTCTTTTGTCAAACTGGAACTTGCATTGCTTTCTAAATGATTTGCATCTGACAAACTTCGCTTGCTTCGATTTTGAATTATTCTCTTGTGTCAAACTTGAATTTGCTTTTGATTTTTGTAATAATTCTGGCCTTGTGGAACTTGGGAAAATAATTTTTGACTTGTATAACATAAAGTTAGTCGTTGACTGTCACTCGCATTGTCTTACTGTTAGTAATTTATTTTCTTTTGAATTCAACTGATCATGGCTTCTGCTGAGGAATATGATACTCTGTTTAATTCATTTTTGACTCAAGCCCAGAAGTTAGGTTTTACTGACGAAAAGCTACAGCAGTACATTGAGCAGTGTTTTCTGAGACATGATAGGAAAGAGAACAGGAAAAGGTTAAACAGGAACTGGAAAGAGATGCTAAAAGAGAAGAACAGGAAAGAGAGAAAAAACGAGAAAAGGTTAAACAGGAGAGAGAGGAAAAACGATTTCAGTTAGAACAGAATGCTAAAAGAGAAGAACAGGAAAGAGAGGAAAGGAAATTGAAGATGGATTATCAGATGGAACTTGATAGACAAAGCATTAAGCAAAAGGAAAAAGAAATGGAACTTCAGTTGAAGCAAGCTGAATTGCAGAGCGAGAACACTACCCCTAGGACTCGAAGCTCTAACCCTTCATTTCCAAAGTTGCCCCAACTACCTGTTTTCAAAGAAGATAGGGATGACATTGATTCCTTTTTGTACCAGTTTGAGGCGCATGCTAAAGCTCTCAATTACGATAGCAGTAAATGGGTTGTGTACATAACTGCATTGCTACAAGGCCCGGCTTTAGCTGTTTATCATTCTTTGTCTGCTGCTGCTGGTGCAGTTTCATATGATTATCTTAAGCAGGAACTTCTTAAGAAATTTCAGTGCACTGCAGATGGATTCAGGGAAAAATTCAGATCAGTTAGGCCTGAAGTGGGAGAAAGTTTTGTAACTTTTTCAAAGCGATTTTCTCACTTGTTGGAAAGATGGATCCAACTATCAGACTGTGACAACTCACTTTTCATTTTAAAGTTATAAGTTCAATAATAAATGCATACAGGTTTGGTTCAAGACTACTACTACTACTACTACTACTACTACTACTACTACTACTACTACTACTACTACTACTACTATTATTATTATTATTATTATTATTATTATTATTATTATTACTACTACTACTACTACTACTACTACTGCTACTACTACTACGATTTATATAGCGCACATATATCACGATAAATGGATCCATGGCGCCTTTAACACACACACACACATTAACACACACAATACACTCCAATAAATATTACTAACATATATTTTACATTAAAGCAGAGGGAGGTAAAACCAAAACTCAACATACGCCACTTCAGGCAAGTGGAAACCAATGAACACAAGACAACAATAGTTACATACAGGAGCAGGTGCATTGGACAACATATTTTTTAACTTTAAGGGAACTAAGAAACTGACGGAAGTCGGAACCAGGAGCAAAAATGTGAATAGCAAGTATTATTAGTATCACTTTGATAAATTCATTCAACTTACAAGCATGCAACAAATCTTCGTATCAAAGTAATACATTCAACAATACACGCATTCGGGTTGTTTCTAGGCTAATTAAAAATATATTAAATATTCTGTATTATTCTCAATTTAATAAATTCATACCGCTTACAACCTGTTTCCAGAACAATGACACGTCTATGAATTTTTATTTTATTTTATTGTCATGAAAATTATAATCTTACCTATGGCAACATCTGAAGAAGCATCTGCACCCTGTTGCGAGACCGACAGATGGAGAAAACTTAACACCAAACACCAAAGCTTCATTTTTGCGTCTGTCTTTTATGCTACAGCTTCTGCAGGGTTTTTCTCTTTCACTGTTTTCAACGGGGTTGTATCAACTACACTCAATGTTGTAAAATCACAAACATACAATAACCAGGAAATAGACCTATAATAATCCCTTTACACAGTCCTACTACAATGACCAAGTGATAAAACCATATCTATTGCAAGTTTACGGTTGGGTCTTATGTACACAAACAATTTCCATTCGTGCTGCATTATTAGCTAAGTTACAGTACATTCACCGAACTATGGATAACGTCGTGTGTTACTAAGACGACCTGCTAGTCCACACTCAGACCTGGAAGGAACATCTGCAGACCTTGAGGGAGCTGTTCCACCGTCTCACAAAAGCTAACCTGACCGTGAGACCCAGCAAGTGCATTCTGGGAACTAACAACATAGACTTCATCGGACATTCGATGGAAGAAGGAAGCAATAGAGGATGCACTGACTCCAGGATAGCCCACGAAATCACTGTCTTTGCCCTGGGCCGATGATAACCGTAACGGACGAGGGCGTCGTCTCCTTGCGGATGAAAGAACATTGACTCTGTGTGGATGAACTGAGAACATTGCCAGTATCCAGACAGACAGAAAAAAAGTTTTAATTTTGGACTTTGTTCATTGCGTCTTAACGTTGTTGATAATCGATATAGTAAATTTCTTCTTGTGTAGGGGGTTATGTTACGTTTGAGACGCGCACGATAGATCCGATCATTTTGTTTTGCAAAGCATGCAATAACAGAGTGTATTTACCTTTGATTTGATTTTGTGTTGTAGTTGGAAGAAGCTTTGTATAATGTTCATAATTTTTGTTGGTCGATATTATTGGAGAATTTTCTAGGGCTGCTTGTTTACTATCGATTGAAGCTTCTAGATAAATCTACTAGTAGCTAAGAGTTTATTCTAACATAAATAAGACAGTGTATAGTTCCGGTGACCTGTTTTATTATGATTGGCTGTAATTGCGTCATGCTGGAATGTTCGAACGATCTCTAGAGTATAGAAAGACTATATAAGTACCGCACTGTATCAGAGTTGAGTTGAAAAAGTGAAACTGGAAAACGCGATTGAGCGATTGTATGCAGTTGTTGATGTACGCTAAATAAAGTTGGAAAATTTCATACGACGACTCCTGCCTTGTTGCTGAGTGAACAGGTTGCGTGGATAAACGACTTTGAGTTACACTTATCAGGATTCAAGCATCGGGGCCTAATTAAAAAAAACAACAACAGTGTAACATTCTGACGTCAAAACAAGTAGGTTACATTACACTACATTAAATGATTATTGCTTTAGGTCCAGCGGACTCTTCCGAGCCAAATCAGGACCGGACAACCACCGATTCGCATAAAAGATCTGCTGAAACAACCCTAGTGGTAAAACTGAAAGCTCTCCAGCAGCCAGTCACTTTACAATAAAGACATTCCACGCAGGGGACGCTGAGGCTGTACTCTAATTTATCGAACCCCCCGTTTACAAAACCAAAAAGAATACAAACATCATTATAAATTATCAACAAAACACATACATATAAAATGCCTACATTGCTAAATAATAACATCATAGGAAGCCCTAGTGACCACCTGGCAGAAAGCGTCCACTATTCCCAAGCTGATCCAACAGACCTCACACACAAAAAAGGAGTTTTGTCCCGGAAGAGTTTTCAAGAAAAAAGGTAGGTGACTGGTCTAGCGAAGAAGAGGATAGTATAGCAGATTGATAGAGCAGAATAGGAATGAGAAGGAACAAACGAGAAAGACAGCGACAGTGGGAATTTAAAGCACTAAATTTCCAGAAAGTGGGGATACTATTTATACTGAAACCCTCGGCACCCACACGAGGGGAAAACAAGTAGGTCTATCAAAACAAGTTATGTAGATGTTCACTTGTTTGTCCAGATAACACCATATAAACATGCCCACGCGCGCTCACACACACACGCACGCACACACACACACACATACACACCCAAACACATGCATACGGTCAAACAGAAAACAGATAGACATACACTCTCGAGCGTAAGACATACACTCTCGAGCGTACTCCTGTTCAGCTAAATACGGCGACCATGTTATTATTTTTGTTTGGTTGTTTTGGGTCACTTATTAATGTCTTTGGTCGATAATCATACTGTAAACTACTTACTGTATCCCGGAATTGAGGCTGAAACAAAGAAAGAACAACAAAAAAGCCGTTAGTGCTTCGGTCAACCTGTAAAAGATTTTGCCAACTATCATTGTACATTTGCGAAAATGTAATTAATAACCACTACCACATTACGTCCTGGTTTGGCTCGGAAGAGTCCGCTGGACCTAAAGCAATAATCATATAATGTAACCTTACCGGCTCACGCGCCACATTTTCTATGCCTCAGAAGCATCAGGACACTGAAGACGTTCCTAGAGTACAAACAACTGCCTCGTCGTGACGGCTTTAATAAAATAATTGAAAACTATATGTACGATATAAACAGAAGAGAAGCACTGTGAACGAGATGGGTTTCTCTCACAAGGGCACTAACCCAGTAGAAGGAATCTGCGATAGCAAAAATAAAGTCGTTCCGCATTAGCAAAGCGGTAATAAGAGTGGGATCAGAATGCATCTTTGGCCAAACCAATCTGTCGTTCAATTAAACGTTTATCCTCAAACCGCCTAACAACGCACACTTAATCTTCCCTTATTAAAATCGAAACGATACAGGCCTATGATAGGCTTAGGTTCTGCATATTAATGAAATAGGCATATATGAATTTCTTCCGAGTTATATGACTGTAGTTTTCGATGTGAATGAAGATATTATAGGATAGTTTTTACGCGGTTTGGCAAAAAAAAAACGGTTTGAGTGGCCGATTTGTTTGGCCAAAGACGCAGTGTGATCCCACCCTTCTATCTGTAATACATGGGCTGTACGCTACTACTGTTAAATATCTATGATACATGGGCTGTACGCTACTACTGCTATATATCTATGATACATGGGCTGTACGTTACTACTGCAATATATATATATATATATATATATATAGAGAGAGAGAGAGAGAGAGAGAGAGAGAGAGAGAGAGAGAGAGAGAGAGAGAGAGAGAGAGAAAGAGAGGGAGAGAGAGACAGAGAGAGAGACAGAGAGACAGAGAGAGAGAGAGAGAGAGAGAGAGAGATGGGCTATTTGCTACTACTGCTATATATCTATGATATCTGGGCTGTACGCAACTACTGGTATATTTGTATGATGCATGGGCTGTGCGCTACTACTGCTATATTTGTATGATGCATGGGCTGTACGCTACTACTGCTATATATCTATAATACATAGGCTGTAAGCTACTACTGCTAAATATCTATGATACATGGGCTGTATGCTACTATTGCTATATATTCATGATACATGGGCTGTACGCTACTACTGCTTTATATCCATGATGAATGGGCAGTACGCTTCTACTGCTATATATATGGGATACATGGGCTGCCCGCTTCTACTGCTTTATATCTGTGATACATCGGCTGTATGCTATTACTGCTATATATCTATGACACATGGGCTGTACGTTACTACTGCTATATATCGACAAGCTCTGCTCCTTCGATCTTCCTCTCTCCACCTGTCACTGGCTCTTGAACTTTCTTCTCTACCGCCCTCAGACTGTCAAGATTGGCTCCAACCTTTCCAAACCCCTAATTCTCAACACAGGCACGCCGCAAGGCTGTGTTCTTTCACCTCTCCTCTACTGCCTCTTCACCAATGACTGTGTGTCCCGTGCTGACAGTGTTCAGCTCGTGAAGTTCGCTTACGACACCACGGTCGAAGGCATCATCTCCAACGGCGACGAAACAACATACCGCCAGGAAGTCGACCACTTGGTGTCGTGGTGCGAAGACAACAACCTCGAACTGAACACCTCCAAAACAGTCGAGATGATTGTGGACTACCGCAGGAACCAGGACCCCAAAGATCCACTGCTCATCAATGGACAAGCCATCGAGACAGTAGACTCGTTCAAGTTCCTGGGTTCCCTCATCTCCGACGACCTCAGCTGGGGTGCCAACATTAACACCATCGTGAAGCGGGCCCATCAACGACTGTACTTCCTCAGACAGCTGAGGAAGTTTGGCCTTTCCAAAGCCATTCTCCTCCAGTTCTACCGGGCCGTGGTGGAGAGCGTCCTAACATTTTCCATCACGGTCTGGTTCGGAACAGCAACGCAGCTCGACAAAGACCGGCTGGAGCGGGTTGTGCGCACGGCAGGCAGGATTCTCGGCTGTGAGCTCCCCTCTCTCATCTACTCGACCCGCTCTCTCAACAGAGCCGACAAGATCCTCTCTGACTCTTCCCACCCTGCCCACCCCCTGTTCGAACTTCTCCCCTCTGGCCGCCGCTTTCGATCCTTCAGATCCCACACTTCCCGCTTTAAAGATTCCTTTTACCCTCAAACTGTAAGATCTCTAAACGCCGCATCCTCCTCCCACCGCTGATCCCCCTGCCGTGCGCACGCCCTGCTTCTCCCTACATGCTCGTACACCTATATCTATATATTACAGCGACTATTATAATTTAGAATGTTTTTGTGATCACTTTAGACTAGTCATTTGTGTTTTACTATATTTTTCTGTTTATCTGTTATTGTTGGGTATGCTTGTGCGAGTGTGTGTGGTTGTGCATACATGTGTGTATTTGTGTATGTAGGTATGTGTGCGTGTGTGTAAGAGAGAGAGAAAGAGTGAGAGAGAAAGAGAGAGAGATGTTAAATCTAAAACATTCTGCCATTGTCCAACACCAAATAATATTCCGATTGTTGTATCTATTACATGTCAATTGGCGAAATAAATTCCTGTTATCCTGTTATCCTGTTATCTATAATACATGCGCTGTACGCTACTATTGCTATATATTTATGACACATGGGCTGTCCGCTACTACTGCTATGTATGCATGATACATGGGCTGTACGCTACTACTGCTATATAGCTATGACACATGGGCTGTACGCGACTACTACTATATATATCTATGACACATGGGCTGTACGCTACTACTGATATATATCTATGACACATGGGCTGTAAGCTACTATGCTATATATGTATGATACATGGGCTGTACGCTACTACTGCTATATAACTATGATACATGGGCTGTAAGCTACTATGCTATATATCTATGACACATGGGCTGTACCTTACTACTGCTATATATTTATGACATATGGGCTGTACGCTACTACTGCTATATATGTATGATACATGGGCTGTACGCTACTACTGCTATATAACTATGATACATGGGCTGTAAGCTACTATGCTATATATCTATGACACATGGGCTGTACCTTACTACTGCTATATATTTATGACATATGGGCTGTACGCTACTACTACTATATATGTATGATACATGGGCTGTATGCTACTACTGCTATATATGTATGATACATGGGCTGTACAGCGCTCCACCCGCACTGCTCTTCAAAGTTATAAGAACGAGAAACGTTAGGTGTAGAGAGAAAATGACGTTCTCCACGTGTGCGTTTTAAAGTGCTGCAAAATGTCTACTCACCAAACACCTGGACTTCGCATATGTTCAAAAGATATTTGTTTTGAGACAGACTGATGTAGCGTCCTTTTGTTGGAGTTAGTAGTATGTAAGTGGTTTCTTTTGAATATGGATCCTGGTATACGTTGACTCTCTTGCCATCAATGCAGATAGTAACGCCCGACAGTCGGGAATCTGGGCCATTAAATGAAATGAAATTACTAAAACAATAAAAAAGGAAGGATTCCTACGCCAACATGGACGCAGAAACAAGCGACAAACTCTAACTAGAGAACTTTTTATCCTGGTAGCGCTTGTACCATTTACGGGAAGATGGCCAAGACTAGGAGTGGACAAAGGAGGATGAAGGTGATAAAGAAAAATAACGGAAAAGATGATGCAGATGCTACCCTGTTGCTGGCAACAGAGATGAGACAGGAGGCCGTTGACACCAAGGTCGCAACCTGCACGGAATCGGGAGCAGATGATGAATGTACCACCACCACCTCCACCTCCACCACCACCACAGTGAGTGAGATCTATGAGTTAAAAGATCTTGTAAAATCGCTTTGCTCCCGAATCTCCGTGCTTGAAAATATAATTCGCGAGCAAGATGTAAAAATTGATAAGTTGCTGGCCTTTTCGAAGCAGACGACGACGTGTGCGGCTCCGGGGAGCAAAAATAGTTCCACCTACGCAGAAGTTTTGAAGTTGTCAGTAGCTGGTCCCAACTTAAAACTCACGAAAATGCCACCAAAGACCGCGACAACCATGCCGAGGTCCACGTTAGGTCGAAAAAAAGCAAGTTTAGATCAAGATATAGTAGAGGCAAGATATGATGTCAAAATACCTACGTCATCATCAGTTGACGTAACATCAGACGTCAGCAGAAAGGAATGCGGAAGTGGAATTATTATTCTGCATGACTCGGTCTTGAATGGTATTCAAGAAAAAAGACTGGGTCAATCTTATGGCTTCGAAGCTGTCAAGAACAAAGCCTTCACTATTGGTGATCTTGAGCCCTCCTTCAAGTCAGCATTAAACAACCGAAGTCCACCTAAAGCAGTTGTTATCCACTGTGGCATCAATGACCTGAAAAAACAAGACTCCAGAACTGCAAGCAAACAATTCGTCCAGGCAGTAAAGAACATCTCCTCCTGCAGTCCAACATCGAAGATCATCATCAGTAAACTGCCTGTAGTGTCCGACCCCAAGCTGCAACTAAAGAAAGACATGTTTAATGCAGTTGTATTTTCCGAATTGGCCGAAGAACACCAGATTTCATTCATCAGCAACGACAATTTGCCACTGCACGCCCTGAGAGACAAAGTCCATCCAAACAAGCGGGGCTCCAGTATTCTTGCTGGCAACATTGGTCGTCACGTTCACAGGATTGTGTGGGAGAAGCCACGTAGACCTGCACGGCGTTTTAACCGAGCAAACGACTTTCCAGGGTACTACGACTGGAAAGGGAATTACTACCCGCACTCCCCAATTCACTTCCCTACTAAATGGTACTAGTTAAGCCAGGACTGTTTGTTTCTGATTTCACAGCGTATTATACAGACGAATCAGTGATTTTATTTTGTGTTGTTTTTCCCTCTTCTCCCTCACGTTTGTTTCTGTAAATATTTGTTAACAAGCGTCACTGTATGAAAAGTGAAAAATTAAGTATTTTCCAGTGGAACTGTAGATCTATTTCGACTAATTTACAATATTTACAACAATACTTATGTGAAACAGACCATCATATATTATGTTTACAATCGTTACATGTAAACAAAAATAAATTGCCTAAATTAAAGGGATTCTATTATCCACCTGTATTTAATCTAAATTGTAACAAAGTGCAAGCTGCAATATACATTAGAAATGATTTAGACTATGACATTTTAACATCGCCTGTTCCGAAGGACTTGGAAGGCGTCTTTTCGTCTGCAGTGAAATTAAAGGTGAATAAAGAACAGTGTATTAACATAGCATCAATATATTACCCAAGAGGTACTGACAACATAGACAGTGACTGGATAAGACATTTCGACATTTCTGATCCATGGATAATATGTGGTGACTTTAATACTCATTCATCTTTGTGGGATAAAAGCTGCCATAGCACAAATAATAACTTTTTTAATGAAAATGTTATTGACTCTGACTTAATTTTGATTAATGATGGAAGGATAACTCGCATTCCTGACGTGTCTACACATCGTCCTTCAGCCATTGACCTGACTTTTGTTACTCCAGATCTGGTTGTGGATTGCGTCTGGGATGTTGAGACTGATTCCCTCGGCAGTGATCATCTTCCTATAATTATAATTCTTAATAACATTGTTGATACGCAACTTGAAGAAGATTGTGTGCCAAAGTATAACTATAGTCATGCAAACTGGGAAAGGTATCAAAGTTTACTACTGGAATATGATACTGATTTTGTGAATAATGATGATATCAGTTATGCATATGATAACTTTGTGCGATGTATTCACTTCGCAGCTTCTAATTCTATTTCTCAAATAAGAAAATCTGTTAAGAAAAAATATACGGGAAATATATGGTGGAATAGTACATGTGAAACGGCTGTAAAAGAAAAACGGACTGCATACAAAAAATGGATAAAATGCAGATCAGAAGTAAATTTTAAAGACATGAAAGAAGCTAAAATTAAATGTAATAAAATAATAGCGCTTGAAAAAAGATCCTTTTGGTCTAAATATTGTAAATCTGAAATTAATAATTCCAAAGATGCTATCAAGGTATGGAAGAAACTTTCAGAAATGAAAAATGGAATTCAGCTCCCACAGTGCCCTTTAAAATTAATAAATAATAATTTCCCTACTCCTAAAGAAAAAGCTGAAGAATTTGTCAAAGTGTTTGCAAAAACTAGTAATTCTAATAATTTGTCACATCATGTTAAAAATGAAAGAGAAATATTAGAAAATACTGAAGAATATAATGCGCCCCCACAAGATAATAATTTATATATTAATTCAGAAATTGGAATTAAAGAAGTTAAAAATGCTGTTTTAGAATTGGGAAGAAAACGATCAGCTGTAGGTTTGGATGGAATATCCTATAATTTATTAATGCATCTCCCTGATAAATGGATAAGTATTTTACATGCAATTATTAACAAATGTTGGATAACTGGCAGCTTGCCCGACTCTTGGAAGTCTTCTTTGGTAATACCTATATTAAAATCAGGGAAACCTCGGGCAGTTTCGTCCAGTTATAGACCCATTTCTTTAACATCTCACACTTGTAAATTAATGGAAAAAATTATATTACAAAGGATTTCGTACTATTGTATTAAACAAAATATTATACCTGTAAATCAGGCAGGGTTTCAGAAAGGGAGATCGACAACAGATCATATTGTTAAAATTACCACTCATATAAAAAGACAATTTGCAAAGAGAAAAAGTGTTTTGGCTACATTTTTTGACGTAACAAAAGCATACGACCGAGTTTGGCATGCTAGACTGATGTATAAATTAAAACAAATTGGGTTGTCTGGTCGTATATATAATTATATTAGTACTTTTTTGACAAATAGAATTATAAAGGTTAAGGTGGGGAACTCATATTCTTCTGGTTTTGCTACTGATATGGGAATTCCACAAGGTTCTATAATATCGCCAATTTTATTTAATATATTAATTAGTGACTTGCCAACAGTTTTAGGTAATAGATTAACGCTTGCTCAATATGCAGATGATCTAGCTATATGGATGAATGTCAATTTAAAAAAGAAAACCTCTTTGTATGAAATAAAACAGATTGAAAAATTATATCAAAAAGAAATAAACAACATCACTCAGTTTATGAATCAGAATGGTCTCGAACTATCAAAAGAAAAAACAAATTTGGTACTTTTTAGTAATTGTCAGAAACCAAGACAACTTCCAAAATTAGTAATTGACAATGAACAATTAAAATATGTTAAAGAGGTTAAATTTTTAGGAGTATATTTAACATGCAAGTTACATTGGAAAAGACACATAGAGTATGTAATACAAAAGGCTGTTAGAAGTTATAACCTACTGAAAATTATAAGCAAACAATCTTGGGGACAAGATGAAAAAAACATTAGTTCATTTAGCTATTGCCCTAGTGAGATCAAAGTTAACATATGGACAGGAAGCATATTTTTCTTCTCCAAATTGTTACCTCAAAAAGTTACAAAGCGTAGACAGTAAGGCAATAAAATTAGCTTTAGGAGTGCCTATTCATACAAAAACAACAGAAGCATATAAACTTGCAGGAATTATGAACTTAGATGATTATAGGAGATTATCTTGTGCGAAATATATAATCAGAGCAAAAGCTGTAAACAATAGTACAGATGAAGAGCTTTTTATTAGATCGGATGTAGATTTTCCAAAACATGCCCAAAAGGTGCACTCTTTTCAAACAATAGCAACATATACTAATGATATTATCCAGTTAGATATAACACATATTGAGAATTTACGTAAGGATATAATATCGCCAGTTCCTCCATGGGAACTTGAAACAGCATATTATGATATACATTATTGTAATGAAAAAAAGAGTCAAAATCAGAACCTTCTTGCAGTTGAAGTTCGGAATCATTTATGTGAAAAATATTCAGAAACTTTAAAAGTATACACTGACGGATCTGTGTTAGAAACAGGGGAAACAGGAGCTGCTTTTGTTATCCCAGATTTGAAAATATCAGAATCGTTTTATATAGGAAAAGGTTATTCTATTTTTACTGCGGAATTAATTGCTATATTAATGGCTCTAAATAAAATTTCTAGTTTATGTCTGAATATATTTAGTATAGTTCTATGCGTAGATTCTCTATCTGTTTTAGATGCTCTAAAAGCTAATATTAACTGTGAACGAAAAGAAATTATTTTTGAGATTAAGAACATTATTCATGGATTGATAATTAGTGGTACTGAAGTGACCTTTTGTTGGATTCCATCACATTGTGGATTTTTATACAATGATTGGGCTGATCATGCTGCAAAATTAGGTGCATTAAATATTAATTCTTTATCAATTAAATTAAATCTGTCTTCCAAAGAAATTCAAAATAATATT
Source organism: Oncomelania hupensis (assembly GCA_036898135.1). Classification (NCBI taxonomy): domain Eukaryota; kingdom Metazoa; phylum Mollusca; class Gastropoda; order Littorinimorpha; family Pomatiopsidae; genus Oncomelania; species Oncomelania hupensis. Next base: position 9,676,929 of record CM072515.1, read on the forward strand.
GAAAATGATCTTGTAAAGAAACTTCAGTTCTATACAAACTATACAAATCTTCGTGGATTTCCCAGATCAGTTTCATCTACGGCAAACAGAATATTATTAAATTCAATTAAAACCAAATATTGTAAAAATGTAAAGTGCATTTGTGATGAACCTCTAACTCTAAAACATATATTATTTGATTGTATTCAGATTCATCCTCTTTTGCCCCTTGAAGTAAATACTATAACATCAGTTAAAAACATTAGTAATGAATTAAGTGTGGGATTGGCAAAAGCTTTAATCAATTCTCCAGTCGCTCGTTTAATTTAACTGAAATTGTTATTGTTCTGTTAGATAGATATTAATAGTCCCTGGGTATATGTATGTGTTTATATGTGTCTGTTTAAATGCGTGAATCTGTATGTATGGTCTTTATCATCTTGATGAAAAAAGACGTTAATAAAACAACCAACCAACCATAAAAAAGGAACATTCATAAAACACTAGAATTTAGGTGTATTATCCTGAAAAGTTTACAATATGCAATGTTAAACAGTCCACTATAATATGCATAAGAGCATACATCAGTTTTCAATACTGGTATCGATTGTTGGCATCGCGTTGAGAAAGTATCCTAACATATCTTATTTTTCTTAAGGAAAAAAGTAACAACAGCAAAAACAACAACAATAACATAGCCTTCAATGCTGATATGATAGAAGGCACAGTCAGCATAAGGGGAAGAGCAATCTCCAACCTTCGTTTTGCGGATGACATTGATGGTTTGGCTGGAGAGGAACAAGAACTTGAACAGTTGGTTCAGACGCTTGACACCACCTCCAGAGCCTATGGAATGAAAATAAGTGCAGAGAAGACCAAAATGATGACCAACAACACCAATGGCATCAACACGGATATCAAAGTCCAAGCCCAATCCCTCAACACAGTGCATAGCTTCAAATATTTAGGAGCCATTGTATCAGACAATGGGTCCCGACAAGAAGTCCTCTCCAGGATCGCACAAACAACTGCTGCCCTGGCGAGGTTGAAGCTAATTTGGTCTACATTCCAAGGTAAGGCTGCTGCGCTCCCTTGTCATGTCCGTCTTCCTATATGCTTGCGAAACATGGACCCTCACAGCAGATCTCCAACGAAGAATACAAAGCATTGAGATGAGGTGCTACAGAAGACTTCTGGGCATTTCCTATACCCAGCCCATCGCTAACGACGAAGTCCGACAGATCATCGCACAAGTCATTGGACAACACGATGACCTGCTCACAGTGGTGAAAAAACGGAAACTCCGATGGTATGGCCACGTCAAAAGATCATCAGGTCTTGCAAAGACCATTCTGCAAGGCACAGTGCAAGGAAGTAGAAGAAGAGGGAGACCGAAAAAGAGGTGGGAGGACAACATTCGAGAATGGACTGGTTTGACACTGAGCGAAACAATCAGGGTTGCTGAGGACAGAGAAAGATGGAGTACACTGGTTAAACGATCATCTGTGGTCCCCCTACGACCTCCGAATTATGGGATAGGATAGGATAGAATAGGATAGACATCGTGTTGAGGAAGTAGCCTAGTCTATCTTATTTTTCTTCAGGAAGAAAGCAACAACAGCAACAAAACAAAGACAGCACGAGGAATGACGGTGATCTTCAATGATCAACTTCTTCAACGATGTAGCGTGAATGTTCTATGTTCACACAGCAAGCTTTAACTGCGTTGAAAAACTGCTTTGAAAAGGATGATACGGCTCTTGGTCCCTTTCAAGCTCAGGTTTTTACTGTTATCAGTCGTTTTGAAGTTCAGAGATAAACAAGATCCCGCCCATAATACTATCCCTCCCTTACTGATGAATACCACTTGGTTGATGGAACATAAATACGCGAATACACACTGAATTTATATTAATAAAAGGGGGTAGTGGAGAAAGGAGAGGGGAAAGGAGAGGAGTGTGGGTAGGGGTGGAAAGAGAAGTGGAGAGTGGTGAGCAGGGGTCGGAGAGGAAAAGCCACACGGCAAACACCCCAGAATCTGAAATTGTAGTAAGACACAGCAATATAAAGTTGTAGTGCGACACAACTACGTAGAGGTATAATAAAACACAACTACGTAGAGGTATAATAAAACACAACTACGTAAATGTATAATAAAACACAACTACGTTGAGGTATCATAAAACGCAACTACGTAGAGATATAATTAAAAAAAAAACAACTACGTAAATGTGTAATAAAACACAACTACGTAGAGGTATAATAAAACACAACTACGTAAATGTATAATAAAACACAACTACGTTGAGGTATCATAAAACGCAACTACGTAGAGATATAATTTTAAAAAAAAAACTACGTAAATGTGTAATAAAACACAACTACGTAGAGGTATAATAAAACACAACTACGTAAAGGTATAATAAAACACAACTACGTAAAGGTGTAATAAAACACAACTACGTAAATGTATAATAAAACACAACTACGTAAAGGTATAGTAAAACACAACTACATAGAGGTATAATAAAACACAACTACTTGGAAGTGTAACAAAACACAACTACGTAAATGTATAATAAAACACGACTACGTAATGTATAATAAAACACAACTACGTAGAAGTATAATAAAACACAACTACGTAAATGTATAATAAAACACAACTACGTAAAGGTTTAATAAAACACAACTACGTAGAGGTATAATAAAACACAACACTACGTATAAGTATAATAAAACACAACTACGTAAATGTATAATAAAACACAACTACGTTGAGGTATCATAAAACGCAACTACGTAGAGATATAATAAAAAACAACTACGTAAATTTGTAATAAAATACAACTACGTAAAGGTATAATAAAACACAACTACGTTGAGGTATAATAAAACACAACTACGTAGAAGTATAATAAAACACAACTACGTAGAAGTATAATAAACACAACTACGTAAATGTATAATAAAACACAACTACGTTGAGGTATAATAATACGCAACTACGTAGGGATATAATAAAAAAACAACTAAGTAAATGTGTAATAAAACACAACTACGTAGAGGTATAATAAAACACAACTACGGAAAAGTATAATAAAACACAACTACGTAGAAGGTGTAATAAAACGCAACTACGTAAATGTATAATAAAACACAACTACGTAAAGGTATAATAAAAAACAAATACATAGAGGTATAATAAAACACAACTACTTGGAAGTGTAACAAAACACAACTACGTAAATGTATAATAAAACACGACTACGTAATGTATAATAAAACACAACTACGTAGAAGTATAATAAAACACAACTACGTAGAAGTATAATAAAACACAACTACGTAAAGGTATAATAAAACACAACTACGTAGAGGTATAATAAAACACAACACTACGTATAAGTATAATAAAACACAACTACGTAAATGTATAATGAAACACAACTACGTTGAGGTATCATAAATAGCAACTACGTAGAGATATAATAAAAATACAACTACGTAAATTTGTAATAAAATACAACTACGTAAAGGTATAATAAAACACAACTACGTAGAGGTATAATAAAACACAACTACGTAGAAGTATAATAAAACACAATTACGTAGAAGTATAATAAAACACAACTACGTAGAAGTATAATAAAACACAACTACGTTGAGGTATAATAATACGCAACTACGTAGAGATATAATAAAAAAAACAACTAAGTAAATGTGTAATAAAACACAACTACGTTGAGGTATAATAAAACACAACTACGTAAAGGTATAATAAAACACAACAACGTAGAGGTATAATGGAACACAACTACGTAAAGTTATAATAAAACACAACAACATAAAGTTATAGCAAGGCACAACAACCTAAAGTTATAAACTTTACTACGTTCTTGTGTCGTGTTTACGTTGGTGTTTCTTACTATAACCTTACGTTGTGAAGTATTACTATAAATTACGTTGTTGTGTCTTACTAGGCTTTGTCCCCTATACACAACGTGTCCGGGGACGTAAATCTACCCAACTAAACTAAACTAAACTAAACTTACTAGGCTATAACTTTACGTTGCTGTGTCTTACTATAACTTTACGTTGTTGTGTCTTACTATAACTTTAGGTAGTTGTGTCTTACTATAACCAACTCAATAAGACACAACAGCGTAAAATTATAATGAGGCACAACAAAGTAAAGTTATAGCAAGGCAGAACAACGTAAATAAGGCACAATTACGTAATGTTACAATAACACACAACAACGTAAAGTCATAGTAAGACACAACAACGACACAAGAACGTGAGGTTAAATATAGTAATACACAAGAATTGAAAGTTGTAGTAAGAGACAAGAACATACAGTTGTACTAAGACAAAAGACACCTGGATGAGGGCTGAGGATGGGATATTGGAGGTTCAACATCAATGAGGTGTAGGAATACAAAAAAACATCAATGTTCAAATGAATTATAACATCATAATAATAATATAGATTCTTACTAAAGCCCCAACGGTCGTACACTGCGATGCCGACGATGTCGTAGAGAGCACCAAGATCCACCTGCCACTGAGGATTGCTGTCGGGCTCGTCAGTACGGATGCAGTTGTGTGACTCGAACATTGTATTTGTGTTTCCGTTGTTGGCAGCGTCACACAAATTCTCTGGGTATTCTTTCTTGTACTGGGAACTCATGTTGCACTTTCCTTTAGCAACGTTCACTGTTTTCGAAAAAATGAATATAAAAAGAAAGAAAAAAAAGAAAGAAAAAATAAAAGGAAAGAAAGCCAGGACAAGAAACAGGGACATAAAGCTTAACGAAATAAAAAAGCCAAGCTAACTAAACTGGGCCCTGGACCCAAAGCAATAATCATGTAATGTAATGAAACTAACCTGGGCACTGGACCCAAAGCAATAATCATGTAATGTAATGTAACTAAACTAGGCACTGGACCCAAAGCAATAATCATGTAATGTAATGTAACTAAACTGGGCACTGGACCCAAAGCAATAATCACGTAATGTAATGTAAGTAAACTGGGCACTGGACCCAAAGCAATAATCATGTAATGTAATGTAACTAGACTGGGCACTGGACCCAAAGCAATAATCATGTAATGTAATGTAACTAAACTGGGTGTTACGTTGAAACGCGAATGGTAGTACGTCGGAAACGCGCACGATAGGTCTAATGGTTTCGTTTTGCAAAGTATTCAATAATTAAGGAATTCAGCATTGGGGCTGAATCAGATACTGATAGAAAACACCAACATCAAACCGAGTGTAACATTTTGGGGGTTTTAAATCCGCGATTCACGCCATAGCCAAGGGTTCAACTGCTACAACAAGCGAGTCAACGTTACGAGAAGCAGTCATCGAGGGTAGCCGCCAACGAGTTGCGTCGAGAGGGGCCAACATACTGGGACTACATCCGATAGATTCGGGTTGACTGCAAGGGCGTGTAGTCACTGAAGAGTTGCTCCGTGATCGAACAACAGATCGGGACTACGTGGCTGCCGCAGGACTACGTCGAGGGACAGTCTCGGAGCTACATCGCCAGTATTAGAGGGAGCGACGAGCGGACGTCGCGTCTACTTCAGCACAGGAGCGTGTACATCAACACCAGCGTGGTGCAGCGTCGCATACGACGAGGACAGCGGGGCCTGCGTCAGCGAAGGCGACTAGTGACAAGCATCAGCGCTACTGCAGAAAGCGTGCTGTTCTAGAACAGTCTAGAAAGGTACAGCACAGTCAAGAACTTTCCAGAAAAGAACTTTCCAGAAAAGAACTCTCCAGAAAAGAACTTTCCAGAATAGAACTTTCCAGAAGCATCAAGATGGCTGACTTCTGGCAGAGAGGGATTGAACTGAATCTAAAAGGCAAGCAGCTGACGGAGTACGTCAAGTCTCAGATTGAACTGCAGCGTCAAGAAAGAGAAGACCTGCGCCGGCGAGAAGAAAGAGAGTTCGAGCTGAAGCGTCTTGAAGGCGAGCGTCAATACCAGCTAGAGTTGGCGCGTATCCAGAACAATCAGCATGCGCCACAAGCAATAATCATGTAATGTAATGTAACTAAACTGGGCACTGGACCCAAAGCAATAATCACGTAATGTAATGTAACTAAACTGGGCACTGGACCCAAAGCAATAATCATGTAATGTAATGTAACTAAACTGGGCACTGGACCCAAAGCAATAATCATGTAATGTAATGTAACTAATCTGGGCACTGGACCCAAAGCAATAATCATGTAATGTAATGTAACTAAACTGGGCACTGGACCCAAAGCAATAACCATGTAATGTAATGTAACTAAACTGGGCACTGGACCCAAAGCAATAATCACGTAATGTAATGTAACTAAACTGGGCACTGGACCCAAAGCAATAATCATGTAATGTAATGTAACTAAACTGGGCACTGGACCCAAAGCAATAATCATGTAATGTAATGTAACTAATCTGGGCACTGGACCCAAAGCAATAATCATGTAATGTAATGTAACTAAACTGGGCCCTGGACCCAAAGCAATAATCATGTAATGTAATGTAACTAAAGTGGGCCCTGGACCCAAAGCAATAATCATGTAATATAATGTAACTAAACTGGGCACTGGACCCAAAGCAATAATCATGTAATGTAATGTAACTAAACTGGGCACTGGACCCAAAGCAATAATCATGTAATGTAATGTAACTAAGCTGGGCACTGGACCCAAAGCAATAATCATGTAATGTAATGTAACTAAGCTGGGCCCTGGACCCAAAGCAATAATCATGTAATGTAATGTAACTAAGCTGGGCACTGGACCCAAAGCAATAATCATGTAATGTAATGTAACTAAGCTGGGCACTGGACCCAAAGCAATAATCATGTAATGTAATGTAACTAAACTGGGCACTGGACCCAAAGCAATAATCATGTAATGTAATGTAACTAAACTGGGCACTGGACCCAAAGCAATAATCATGTAATGTAATGTAACTAAACTGGGCACTGGACCCAAAGCAATAACCATGTAATGTAATGTAACTAAACTGGGCTAAACTGACCTAAACCACGGACTACTAATGACACTAAATTAAAATTATAACCAAACACTCAAACTCTACTCAGATGAATCAAACTGAAGTCACCAAACCAATGTACAGACCATTTTACATCAGATGCATTGGCATAATAATTGTATTACTGAGTTTATGCTTGCAAGGTTATTTCCATTATTAAAACAGATGATGTGGCCCTATTGCTTTCTGCATTTATAATTACATGTACGTGATGCAATTTATTTACTTTTATCGTTTGTTTTGTTTTATTGTACGTCAATTCACATTAGTGAATTTGACCCCCAAAAAATGTATATATCTATATCTATCTATCTATCTATCTATCTATCTATCTATCTATCTATCTATCTATCTATCTATCTATCTATCTATCTATCTATCTATCTATCTATCTATAGATAGATATATAGATATATAGATACATATATATATATATATATATAGGAACATTTTATAAGGATATATATATATATAGAGTACAAACTCTCTGTTCTCTGTCACAACTTCTTCACAGATTCTTGTCCTTCCTACCTTGCTGATCTACTGTCTGTCTACTCCCCTTCACGCACTTTAAGATCTTCTGCTGACACTCGCAAACTCAAGGTTCCCGTCACCCGCACTAAGACATACGGCCAACGTGCATTCGCTTACTCCGCACCCAAGCAGTGGAAGTCCCTTCCCTCCCATATCCGCAACATACAATCAACACAAGCATTCAAAAAGGCCCTCAAAACCCACCTCTTCAAACTGCATTATTCAGACTGATTTGTATCCGCTGCCATCCTCTCCTCTTTTGGCTCTGTCTGATCCGTAAGTGTATACACGGCTGTAAATATTTATACTGTTTCCTTCCTGGGTCTAACCGGGCATATAAATAGCTGTGAATAGGTTTTTGCTATTCTATTTCTGTCTTTTTTGTCATGTGTGTACATAGTTGTAAATAGTCTATTTCTGTCTTTTTGTCATGTGTGTACATAGCTGTAAATAGTTTGTACCTTCACTGTTCCGTCTTTTGGTGTATTGTAGCAAAAGCGATGTTTGATCGAGTGCATGTATTTATATGTAATGACTATGTAAAGCGTGGTTAGTCTGGTCATAGGCTGGAGTACCCGCTATATAAAAATCCGTTATTATTATTATTATTATTATTATTATTATTATTATTATTATTATTATTATTATTATTATTATTAATACTACTACTACTACTACTACTACTACTACTACTACTACTACTACTACTACTACTACTACTATTATTATTATTATTATTATTATTATTACTACTACTAGGATTTATATAGCACACATATATCACGATACATGGGGCCATGGCGCCTTTAACACAAACACACACACACTACACCCCAATAAATATTACTAACATATATATTACATTAAAGGAGAGGGGGGTAAAACCAAATCTCAACATACGCCACTTCAGGCAAGTGGAAACCAATGTATACAAGACAACAATAGTTACATACAGGAGCAGGTGCATTGGACAACATCTTTTTTAACTTTAAGGAAAGTAAGAAACTGACGGAAGTCGGAACCAGGAGCAAAAATGTAAATAGCAAGTATTATTAGTGTCTTAGGGGTGGCGCAGTGGATAAATCGCCGGTTTCCTATGCCGAAGGTTCGCGGGTATGTGACTTAGGTACGAGACTATTGAGGTCACCGAGGGTTTTCTCCGGGCACTCCAATTTCCTCCCTCCCTTCAATAATGGTACAGGACGCAGTCAATATAAAAATTTCAAAAATAAAAATTCGATTTTCTTTCCGTCTTCTAATAGCGATCTCCCTGCCGTTACACCACCTGTCTGAGTGATGGATGTGTGTTTGGTGTATGTGAGGGTGGATGAGACAGGTGAACAAGTATGTTGGTATAGATCGTCGCGCTTTGAGCCTGAATGATTTGGGGAAAGGGGCGTATAGCATCCTGTATTATTATTATTATTATTATTATTATTATTATTATTATTATTATTATTATTATTATTATTATTATTATTATTATTATTATTATTATTATATAATTTATTAAATAATCTTTAACGCTATCACTTTGATAAATTCATTCAACTTACAAGCATGAAACAAATCTTCGTATCAAAGTGATACATTTAGCAATACACGCACTCAGGTTGTTTCTAGGCTAATTATAAATATATTAAATATTCTTGTTACACTCCGATCGATGTTGGTATTTTCTATCAGTATCTGATTCAGCCCCAATGCTGAATTCCTGATAGGGTGTAACTCAGATTCGTTTATCCACGCAGCCCGTCCAAACAGCATACAAGTCACAAAGTCGACGTATGAAGTTTTCCACTTTTATTCAGCATACATCAACAACTGCATACAATCACTCAATCGTCTTTCCACTCTCAAATTTACTTTCCAAATCACTATCAACAACAACTATCCACAACAACACACGGAGCATCGAATATATAATTTTTTCTCTCAACTCGAGATGACCTCAGTTTGTTCTAGAAAATGACGCATTACAACCAATCAGAATTAAAGATCGTCATCGCTGACTTACGTCATACATTGTTCTAAACATACCCGGAACCTTCTCTTGCTTCGACATGTATCGGGAAATTTCTATCGAGAGTAAACACGCAGATCCAGAAACTTCCCCAGTAACATCGACCAACGCAATTCATCAACGCCATACAAAGCCTCTCCTAACAACAATGCAAACTCAAATCAAAGGTAAATAAACTCCATTACTGAATACTTTGCAAAACGAAACGATTAGATCTATCGTGCGCGCTTCCGACGTACTACCATTCGCGTTTCAACGTAACATAACCCCCCACTCAAGAAGAAATTTACCCAATTTCTTTCAACAACGTTGAAACGTAATGCACAAACAAAGTTCAGAATTAAAACTTATTTCGGTCTGTCCGAACACTATCAACGTTCTCAGTTCATTCACACAGAGTCAATGGTTTTCATCTTCAAATCTGCCTGGATATTGTCAATGTTCACAGTTCATTCACACAGAGTCAAAGTTTCTCATCTGCAAGTCTTTCTGGATACTGTCAATGTTCACAGATCATTTACCCAGTCAACGTTTTTCATTTTCAAGTCTGTCATTACCAATATTCTTAGTTCGTCCACACAGTCAATATTCTTCCAACGGCAAGGAAACGACGCCCTCGTCCGTTGCAGTTGTCATCGGCCCAGGGTCAAAGACGATGATCACGTGGGCTTTCCTGGAGTCAGTGCATCCTCCGTTATCTCCTTCTTCCGTCGAACGTCTGATGAAGTCGACGTTGTCAGCTCCCAGAATGCACTTGCTGGGTCTCACGGTCAGGTTGGCTTCTGCGAGACGGTGGAAAGGCTCCCTCAAGGTCTGCAGATGCTCCTTCCAGGTCTGGGTGTGGACTTCATGTTCGACCAAAGTCGTAGAGCCTGGGACGTCATTGGAGCTATGGGGAAACTCGCCCATAAGGTCCTTGAGCTCCATCTTTTGACCTTCCGTCAAGCGTGGTCCTAGCTTAACATCATTGATGCCCTCATCGCTGTGGAAGTCTCCCAGTTCCAACAGTTCCTCGCTGTCAAAGCTGTCGTCGGTCACAGCTGCTGCGGCTGCGTGCACAGTCCCTGATGGCCTTTCCACGTACAGCTTAAGGAGGTTGGCGTGGTATATCTTGGAATGCTGGCCGACCTTCACCTTGTAGTCGTTGATTCCCACCGCGGTCTCCACTTCGTACGGGCCTTTCCACTGCATCAGCAACTTATTATGATCGGTAGGTAGCAGCACCAGCACTTTGTTGCCAGGTTTAAACTTCCTGTTCACAGCCCTACGATCATAGTAGTGCTTTCCACAGTCCTGGGACTTCTTCAGGTTTTCTCTGGCTATCTCGAGAGTCTGCTCCAGCTTCTCCCGTAGCTCAAACACGTACTGGTAGCTGTTCTTCACCTCTGGGGTCTCTACTTCTTTCGTCCACAGTTCTTTCAGGATGTGCATCGGCCCTCGGATGGTTCTTCCGTACAGCAGCTCGAACGGAGAAAAGCCGGTGGACTCCTGCGGCACCTCTCTGTAGGCGAACAGTAAGGCGTTGATGTAGCGATGCCATTGTCTGGGCTGCTCGCTGCACAGTTTCTTCAGGGTGGACTTCAGCGTAGCATTCAACTTCTCGACAAGCCCGTTGCACATCGGATGGTAGGGTGTCGTAGTTAAATGCCGTATGCTCAGCAGTCTGTTGACCTCCTTCATGCAGTCAGAGACGAACTGCGTCCCGAGGTCTGTCAGAATTTCTTCGGGCACTCCAAGTCTACTGAACATGTCCACTAGCGCCTCTGCAACAGTTTCAGTGTCAATCTTCTTCAGAGGCACTGCTTCTGGGTACCGAGTCGCATAGTCCACTAAAGTCAGTACCCACCGATGACCTTCTTCACTCGGAGGTGTTATTTCGCCGATTAAGTCTAAGGCCACCCTCTTGAAAGGTCGGTCGATCAGAGGCATCCTCTGCATAGGCACTTTAGGGACCCTTCCTCGAGGTATGGTCTTCTGGCAAATGTCACATGATCGGCAGAAACGGCTGACGTCCGCATGAAGCCCTGGCCAGTAGAACACCGCCTGGATTCTGTCTGACGTCTTCCTGATGCCTAGGTGACCTCCCATGATAGAGTCATGAGCTACTTCCATCACTTGGTGCCTTAGAGGTAACGGTACCAAGACTTGACGTAGTGGTTTCCCTCCGTTGACCCTCGGGTGCTGGAAGATTCGGTACAGGATCTTGGCCTTCACCTCAAAATAGACCGTGCCACTGCGTTTGGTCACGTGATCTTGGCGGTTCCTGTACTTGTTTAAAGTGCTATCAGCTTCCTGGAGCTGAATCAGCTTATCTCTGTCCACGATGGCAGCTTTAGAGTTGTCGGCGACCTTCAGTGGCGTAGACGTCTTGTCTCTCTTGGCCTGGGTCCTGGTAGTAACAGCACCGACGATCTCTGGTCGGCAGGGCTGAGCCGGAGTAACCACATTGTCCCGTAGCAGCTCTGTAAGGTCTCCATCGGGAAACGGCAATGGATCCTCCTCCACAACTTCGACGTGTTGGGTTGAGGCAGGACTCCATTCTGGATCGGGGTCGTCGGGTCGTCTCGCGCCGTCGATATTCCCGATCATCAAATCGTATAGCGGCTTCTTCAGGCAAACTGCTTCGACTTCGCCTATGTAGAAAGGTGTGCTGACTTGAATTTTTGCAACTGGCGCTTTCACACATTTGCTGTCGGCCATAAGTGTCCATTTTGATTCGCCAGTGAACTGTTCTTTAGCGATTAGGTCTTCTCTGATGATGACCCCACTGCAGCCAGAGTCTCTTAAAACAGTCACTTCATGATTTCCGACGCGTCCCTTTGAAACAGGCATGTTCTGGATGGTCACAGCTGCGCTGGCGACGACGGGGATGGATTTTCCGTTGGCAAGGAGAAGTTGGCCATCGGTCATGCACTCTTGCACGTCCGCAGGAGTAGCTGCGCGCTCGGTCTCACTCGGAAGAATGACGCTCCCGCCGCACACTTGATGGTCAGATCTACTGTTTTGCCGTTGATTGGAGAAACGTCTCTGTCGGTTGCCCACCGCTGCATTGTCCGTACTGCCCCGCTGTCCGCTACTTTTGTTTTGAGGACAGTTAGCCGCTCTGTGGTCTGTAGCGTTGCAGGTGAAACAGCCTCTTGAATGCCCTTCCCTGGGAGGAGGCGTGGAGTCCATCTGTTTCTGGCTCGTCTGGCTCCCTTGGATCTGGTTCCCATGGTTTCCAGTCTTCTGAAAATGTTTCGTTGCGCTGGGTGGCCCCAGGGTCTTCCCATGAGCGATGAGATATCTTTCAGCAGCCTCAGTCACATCTTTAAGCGTCTGCAGCTTTTGTTCTTCTAAGCGGGTCGCTAGGTCCTTGTGACAGGCATTGAGAAATTGTTCCTTCACGATCAGGTCATGGAGACTGTCGTAAGACTTCCTTTCGCCTGATAACTCCACCCACTTGTGTAGATATGACGACAGGCGCTCCACAAACTGCTTTGGCGTCTCGTCTGACTTAGGCCGGCATTCACGGAAGCGTTTACGGTAGCCCTTCTCTGAAAAGTTGTAGCACTGCAACAGGGCCTCTTTCAAGACGTCGTAGTTTTTGGCGTCATCGTTCGACAGTCTGGTGTAAACTTCGAGAGCTTGCCCCGTCAGAAGTGCACTGAGTCGAATCGCCCAGTCTCGAGGTTGCCAGTTAGAGCTTTCAGCAAACCTTTCGAATCTCGCCAGATAACTGTCAATCTGGTCCTTCCCGTCGACGAAAGCTGGCAATGTTGGAGCCGTATGGTCGTTGGTGACTTGTGGCGCATGCTGATTGTTTTGGATACGCGCCAACTCTAGCTGGTACTGACGCTCTCTTTCTTGCTGCTGCTGTTCAATTTCCAGACGCTTCAGTTCAAATTCTCTTTCTTCACGCCGTCGCTCATCTTCTCTTTCTTCACGCAGTATTCTCTCCTGGAATTTGACGTACTCCGTCAGCTGTTTGCCTTTTAGATTTAGTTCAACCCCTTTCTGCCAGAGGTCCGCCATCTTGATGCTTTTCTGGAAAGTTCTTTTCTAGAAAGTTCTTTTCTGGAAAGTTCTTGACTGTGCTGTACCTTTCTAGACTGTTCTAGAACAGCACGCTTTCTGCAGTAGCGCTGATGCTTGCCACTAGTCGCTTTCGCTGACGCAGGCCCCGCTGTCCTCGTCGTATGCGACGCTGCACCACGCTGGTGTTGATGTATACGCTCCTGTGCTGAAGTAGACGCGACGTCCGCTCGCCGCTCTCTGTAACACTGGCGATGTAGCTCCGAGACTGTCCCTCGACGTAGTCTTACGGCAGCCACGTAGTCCCGATCTGTTGTTCGCTCACGAAGCAACTCTTCAGCGACTACACGCCCTTGCAGTCAACCCGAATCTTTCGGATGTAGTCCCAGTATGTTGGCCCCTCTCGACGCAACTCGTTGGCGGCTACCCTCGATGACTGCCTCTCGTAACGTTGACTCGCTTGTTGTAGCAGTTGAACCCTTGGCTATGGCGTGAATCCCGGCTTGGCCCCCAAAATGTTACACTCCGATCGATGTTGGTATTTTCTATCAGTATCTGATTCAGCCCCAATGCTGAATTCCTGATAGGGTGTAACTCAGATTCGTTTATCCACGCAGCCCGTCCAAACAGCATACAAGTCACAAAGTCGACGTATGAAGTTTTCCACTTTTATTCAGCATACATCAACAACTGCATACAATCGCTCAATCGTCTTTCCACTCTCAAATTTACTTTCCAAATCACTATCAACAACAACTATCCACAACAACACACGGAGCATCGAAGATATAATTTTTTCTCTCAACTCGAGATGACCCCAGTTTGTTCTAGAAAATGACGCATTACAACCAATCAGAATTAAAGATCGTCATCGCTGACTTACGTCATACATTGTTCTAAACATACCCGGAACCTTCTCTTGCTTCGACATGTATCGGGAAATTTCTATCGAGAGTAAACACGCAGATCCAGAAACTTCCCCAGTAACATCGACCAACGCAAATCATCAACGCCATACAAAGCCTCTCCTAACAACAATGCAAACTCAAATCAAAGGTAAATAAACTCCATTATTGAATACTTTGCAAAACGAAACGATTAGATCTATCGTGCGCGCTTCAGACGTACTACCATTCGCGTTTCAACGTAACAATTCTGTATTATTATAAATTCAATAAATTCATACCGCTTATAACCTGTTTCCAGAACAATGACACGTCTATGAAAAACTTTTTTTTTAAATTGCCATGAAAATTATAATCTTACCTATGGCAACATCTGAAGAAGCATTTGCACTCTGTTGCGAGACCTACAGATGGAGAAAACTTAACACCAAACACCAAAGCTTCATTTTTGCGTCTGTCTTTTATGCTACAGATTCTGCAGGTTTTTTTTTCCTTTCACTGTATTCAACGGGGTTGTATCAACTACACTCAATGTTTTAAAATCCCAAACATACAATAACCAGGAAATAGGCCTATAATAATCCCTTGACATAGGCCTACTACCATGACCAAGTGATAAAACCCTATCTATTGCTAGTTTACGGTTCGAGTTGGGTCTTATCTACACACAAAAATTTCCATCCGTGCTGCATTATTAGCTGAACCGAACTAGGATATGGGATGGATAAGGTCGTGTGTTACTGGGACGACCTGCTAGTCCATACCCAGACCTGGAAGGAACATCTGCAGACCTTCAGGGAGCTGTTTCACAGTCTCACAAAAGCTAACCTGACCGTGAGACCCAGCAAGTGCATTCTGGGAACTGACAACATCGACTTCATCGGACATTCGAAGGAAGAAGGACGCAATAGAGGATGCACTGACTCCAGGAAAACCCACAAGATCACTGTCTTTGACCCTGGACCGATGACAACCGTAACGGACGAGGGCGTCGTTTCCTTGCGGTACATTCACCGAACTAGGATGGATAACGTCGTGTGTTACTAAGACGACCTGCTAGTCCACACCCAGACCTGGAAAGAACATCTGCAGACCTTGAGGGAGCTGTTTCACAGTCTCACAAAAGTTAACCTGACCGTGAGACCCAGCAAGTGCATTCTGGGAACTAACAACATCTTAACGTTGTTGAAAGAAATTAAGTAAATTTCTTCTTGTGTAGGGGGTTATGTTACGTTTGAGACGCGCACGATAGTACGTGTGAGACGCGCACGATAGATCCGATCATTTTGTTTTGCAAAGCATGCAATAACAGAGTGTATTTACTTTTGATTTGATTTTGCGTTGTAGTTGGAAGAAGCTTTGTATAATGTTGATAATTTTTGTTGGTCGATGTTATTGGAGAATGTTCTAAGGTTGCTTGTTTACTATCGATCGAAGCATCTACATAAATCTACTAGTAGCTAAGAGTTTATTCTAACCTAAATAAAGTTATATGACGTAAGACTGCATAGTTTCGGTGACGTGTTTTTATTATGATTGGCTGTAATTGCGTCATGCTGGAATGTTCGAACATTCTCTAGAGTGTAGAGAGACTATATAAGTGCCGCACTGTTTCAGAATTGAGTTGAGTTGGAAAAGTGAAAGTGGAAAAAGCGATTGAGCGATTGTATGCAGTTGTTGATGTACGCTGAATAAAGTTGGAAAACTTCATACGACGACTCCTGCCTTGTTGCTGAGTGAACAGGCTGCGTGGATAAACGAATTTTGTTTACACTTATCAGCATTCAAGCATCGGGGCCGAATCAACTACTGATTTTAAAAAAAAACAAACAAAGTGTACCATTCTGACGTCAAAACAAGTAGGTTTATCCATATAACACTGCGTAAACATGAACACGCGCGCTCACACACACACGCACGCACACATACAGGAGTTGACCCCGTTAAGCGGTCTTTAACAATTTTCCATCATTACGCTGCCGGTATATATCTGGCTACTGAACAGCTCTATGAACTCCAAATTATTCCAAATTATGGAATTTGCTTCGTTTTTGCATTCTAAGAGCTGTGGTATATAAATTATTTCTC
Organism: Oncomelania hupensis; assembly: GCA_036898135.1. NCBI lineage: Eukaryota > Metazoa > Mollusca > Gastropoda > Littorinimorpha > Pomatiopsidae > Oncomelania > Oncomelania hupensis. The sequence continues at coordinate 9,693,536 of CM072515.1, forward strand.
TAAAGCAACAAACATTGAAGTGTGATTTCTTACCATCATTGTGCAGCCATTGTGTGTGACCTCTTTGGCACTAACATTATGTGGTCATTGTGTGTAAGCTCATCTGTATCAACATTATGTGGTCATTGTGTGTAAGCTCATCCGTATCAACATTATGTGGTCATTAATAAACTCATGTGTACCATCATTATGTGATCATTTTGTGTATGCTCATTTGTACTAACTTTATGCGGTCATTGTGTACCATCATTAAGTAGTCATGGTGTGTAAACTCTTATGTACCATCATTATGTAGTCATTGTTGGTAAGCTCATCTGTACCATTATTGTGTAGTTAATTTGTGTAAACTCTTATGCATTATTACCAGGCGGTCTGCAGGTGTACCATCATACTTATAAAGATGTTACATTCTAAAATCACATAATGTGTAAACTGATTTCAAATACATTGATTTGAAATCTTCAAAAAGACTTTATTGTAAATCTTTAGTGGATTTTAGTTAACTAGCAGTAGAACATGTTAAAGACATTTGTATTATGATGCTGAGAATATGAATAAACTTTACTTGACTCACTATGAAAACTGCTTTGAAGTTTGATGCAGAATGTGCTTTAAAAAAACTTATGTAATCGTAACTGAGTTGAGCAACAGAATGAGAAAAAGATAGAGAAAAATAAAACACAAATCTGTCAAATGGCTTCAGTATAAATGTATTCAAACTGTAATACATATTTTTAATGTTCAAACAACTGGTAGCGTGCAGGACTATGGACAATACATAAACATGTGTGGTTTGCAGACAGTGGCAATGGGTGAGCTGGCATCTCAAAGATAGAAAATCACACTGGTTTTGTTTGGTTTCATATTTATCAATATTACAACAAATCAATTAGTTAGTTAGTCATTGTTTATAGGGTCTAGCGGACTGATAAAAGCCGAATCAGGACCACAACTCAGTTGAAAGAGGCCTCACTCCCAATCCATACAAAAGATCTGCTGAAACAACCCTAACGGTAACACTGAAGGCACTCCACCAGCCGGTCACTTTTACAATAAAGGCATCCCATGCAGGGGACGCTGAGGCTATACTCTTAATTTATCGAACCCCCGTTTAAAAAATTGGAATAAAAACATGATAAAATATTAAAACAAAACACATACATATAAAATGCCTACATTGCTAAATAATATCATAGAAAGCCCTAGAGTCCATTTGGCAGAGAGCGTCCAATATCCCCAAGCTGACCCAATACACAAAAGAGGAGTTTTGGGAGAGTTTTCAAGAAAAAAAGGTAGATGACTGGTCTAGCGAAGAAGATAGTAGAGCTATAGAACAGAGTATGAATACGAAAGAACAAAGAAGAAAGACTGCTACAGTGGGAATTTAAACTACAGCACTAAATTTTCAGAAAGTGAGGATGCTATTCAAACAGAAACCGCCGGCAACTCCACAGTGGTGTTACTTCCAACACACACAAAAATAAAAAATAATCAGTCAACTAACAAGAAAATCATCCAAATGTAACCAAAAAAATGTGTTTTTTTAAAATTTAAAAAAGCACATATTTAACAACAAAAAACAAAAACAAAAAAGTGGGGAAAAAAACTACAACAACACTAATTAAAAAACATAAAAATCAATAAATTGCACATTTTGCAGACATCTTTACATACGCACGGAACGCACATTCATCACTCAGACATGCAAAGTCACTATTATTAGAAGATGGAAATGGAATCTAATTTTAATTGTGAAATGTTTAGATTGACTGCATCCAATATTTTTATTGAAGGGAGCGAGGAAACCAGAGTACCCAGAGAAAACCAACAGTGACCTGAAAAGCCTCGTACCTACAAGTCGCACAAGTTCATCCCTTGATATTTGATATTCGAGCTTCGATATTTTTATTTACACTGCCCAAGCACGAACATCGACGAGATTCGGCTATTAATTTGCATAACTTCGTGTAACATAAAATTAATATGGGTGCTTGGGCTGTGTCAATAACGAATGGTGGTTTAATTGAATGAATGATTACAAGTACATCAATGTCTTATCAATTTCCTGAAAACCTGTAGCAGACTACTTCGTAAACAGGGCAACATACAAACCATTGTTTCAAAGTGCTGCAGTCACACAGAGCTGTGCATGGTATCTACTATGATTGCTAAAGGATGCCCTAAAATAAAATAGAAAGATCATTCAAACACTGAACCATTTCACTATATAAGTATTTAGGGCACTGTTCGGGATGCATATTTGCAGACAATAGGACAGAGCTGCTCAAAGTGCTGGCCGATACAGGATCTAGCCAAAGCGGCCCAAGGCGCCAACCTGCAACCTCTGGGCGCATAGTCTGATGCTCAACCTGCAACCTCTGGACATATAGTCTGACTCTCAAACGACTGAGCACAATCCTGGACGATGAGGTATTGGACCTAGTTGAGTGCAAAGTGTATTTGGGTAGCTGGCACTCGCCCAGCTAGAACATGAGCGTCAAGATCTTTAAAGTCCGTGCAATGGAATGCATGCATGCAGACTTGATCTCAGTTTATACTCTCATCTGATATACTAAAAGAAATGTTAACCTTTCCAATTGCCCACTGCATGCTTACCTAAACTAAACACTTCAAAATACATGTATAATCGATTTTTTTCACGCGCACCCATCTGTCTTAATTATGTTCATGGCATTGTACATGTGCCCTTGACCCATCCAGCTCACACGAAATCTCTATTACCAATCATATTTGGCACTCACCCTAAGACAAGCATACATTTAATTTTGATCTTTAACGATTCTTACATCTCATGAAAACTGACAGTGGACGCATCAAAATATTGATTACACCTCATCAATAAAGATCATGAATAGTCAATTTCGCCATTTCCATTTGTCTGGTCACTGCTCCCTCTAAACATGACTCAGCACACTATTCAATTTCAACAAGTTAGGTTGTCAGAATTTTTTTAGCAACAATTTATTCACAGACTAGAGAAAGCAGTACCAGCACAATTTGTGTCCCCAACGATTCATGCTTTCAGTCACATACTGTCCTGTACAACGAGACGGAAATACTGTAGAATTACAGAAGGAAAGAACACTTAACGTTTTAGATCATAGATTCTTCTTATCAACAACAAAAATCCCAGCTTGTGGTGTTCTGTTTTGTTTTCTGTTGATAAAAGATAGCTATCAAATGATATGTTGAGTATAATTTTTTTCCTCCCTAAATTTTGTTCTTCCGCAATACTTGATTGATTGATTGATTGTTGCTTTAGGTCCAGCGGACTCCCCCGAGCCAAATCAGGACCGGACAACCCCCGATCCGCATAAAAGATCTGCTGAAACAACGCTAGTGGGAAAACAGAATGCCCTCCACCTGCCAGTCACTTTACAATAAAGACATCCCACGCAGGGGACGGCTGAGGCTTTACCCCAACTACTCGAACCCCCGGTTACAAAAACAAAATAGAATACAAACATCATTATAAATTATCAACAAAACACATACATATAAAATGCCTATATTGCTAAATAATAACATCATAGGAAGCCCTAGTGACCACCCGGCAGAAAGCGTCCAATACTCCCAAGCTGATCCAACAGACCCCATACACAAACAAGGAGTCTTGTCCAGGAAGAGTTTTCAAGAAAAAAGGTAGGTCATTGATCTAGCGAAGAAGAAGATAGTATAGCAGAGTGATAGGACAGAGCAGGAATGGGAAATGATTGATTGATTGATTGATTGTTGCTTTAGGTCCAGCGGACTCTTCCGAGCCAAATCGGGACCGGACAACCCCCAATCCGCATAAAAGATCTGCCGAAACAACCCTAGTGGGAAAATTGAATGCCCTCCACCGGCCAGTCACTTTACAATAAAGACATCCCACGCAGGGGACGGCTGAGGCTTTACCCCAACTACTCGAACTCCGGTTACAAAAACAAAATAGAATACAAACATCATTATAAATCATCAACAAAACACATACATATAAAATGCCTATAGTGCTAAATAATACAATCATAGGAAGCCCTAGTGACCACCCGGCAGAAAAGCGTCCAACACTCCCAAGCTGATCCAACAGACCTCATACACAAACAAGGAGTCTTGTCCAGGAAGAGTTTTCAAGAAAAAAGGTAGGTCATTGATCTAGCGAAGAAGAAGATAGTATAGCAGAGTGATAGGACAGATCAGGAATGGGAAAGAGCAAATGAGGAAGACAGCGACAGTGGGAATTTAAAGCACTAAATTTCCAGCAAGTGGGGATATTATTTATACTGAAACCCCCGGCACTCCAACGGGGGGGGGGGGGGGGGGGGGGGGGGGGGGGGGAGAGGGGAGGGGGAACTGTTGCCGCAGTGAGTCAGTCATGCCTACAAAGGCAAGACAGGTTTTCAACTGGGGCTTTCACTTTTCCCTTTATAGGTTAGAACAAGCTACATTGGCAAGATTGCTCATGACCCCAAGGGGTAGGAATGGGAAAGTGCAAATGAGGAAGACAGCGACAGTGGGAATTTAAAGCACTAAATTTCCAGAAAGTGGGGATACTATTTATACTGAAACCCCCGGCACTCCAACGGGGGGGGGGGGGAGGGAGGGGGGGGGGGAACTGTTGCCGCTGTGAGTCAGTCATGCCTACAAAGGCAAGACAGGTTTTCAACTGGGGCTTTCACTTTTCCCTTTATAGGTTAGAACAATCTACATTGGCAAGATTGCTCATGACCCCAAGGGGTAGGAATGGGAAAGTGCAAATGAGGAAGACAGCGACAGTGGGAATTTAAAGCACTAAATTTCCAGAAAGTGGGGATACTATTTATACTGAAACCCCCGGCACTCCAACGGGGGTATCCGCAATACTTATGTCTCATGATTAATACTTCATGAATCAATGGTCATTCATGCATAACTGTCCAGTATGAATGTAACAAATACAACCGTAAGCATGATGATGCTACATGGGTCATTTTTGGTGCCATTCATATACAGGCAATTGCCTTGGTCACAGAATTTTCAGTAATTGGTTTCAAACGACGTTCTACATTACATTACAAATTGTTTCACAAAACCACGCTGTCAACAAAGGTGGTCTACACAGTGCATACACGCAGCCATTTAGTGCATGAAGTCTTTACCAGTGAAAAGGTTTAGTGTACTTAAAACATGAGGAATCACAACATCACACTATTTTTGGAGAGCTGCAATGGTGCACTAGTGGACCATCAGTCTCAAAAGTCCAGAGTTTGGCATCGAGAAGTTTCTGAAGCAGTGCAGTTGTGCCTGAAAAGAATCGAGGCAGGCGTGACAGTCCCTCATACACAGAGTTTGTATGTACACAGTGTTTTTATCTAGCTGCGTTAGCTGTTGCTGTGGCCCGATTTCTTACAAAATCTTTGATGTTTTTCCAAGTTCTGTGCCCAGCTGTTGCTGTGGCCCGATTTCTTACAAAATCTTTGATGTTTTTCCAAGTTCTGTGCCCGAGAACAGGTTCTTTTTGGAGGCAGTCTTCTATGACAGCTTTACAAAGTAAGGTGTGGAGGTGAATGTAGCGACCCAACTGTCGATAACAAGCTGCTACTTCCTCTTTACTCCATGGATGTCTGTATCAGCTGTGTTTGGCAACTGGAAAACAACAAAATATAATATTATTGTAATATGCCTGCATTCATTACATGTAATGATGTAAACTATGAATAACAGACTGTTTTAAGCCTTTTGTTCCATTGGTTGTACATTGTTTTATGAAGAAAAAAATATACATCAAAATTAAAATAATTGTAAGAAAGTGTTTCAAATTAACTGCTGATCTTGTACTATTGTGATCTACCATTTGAAACAAAGCTTAATCTAGAGTTAATGAACCACTTCCCTGGCTCTGTTCATATCACTCATGAGTCATGTATCTGATGGAAACAGTTTTTTTTTGTTTTTTTGTGTTTTTTTGTTTTTGTTGTGGGAGGGGGGGTGGTGGTGGGGGTGGGGAATCCTGAGCAAGTGTTTTTATTTAAGCTGCACATATATATAATTTACCTTTGAAAGAAAACAAGGCAATATAATATTATTGTTTACTTCCCTCCCGAACTATACAATACAACATAATTATTAGGTTTTTCTAATACAGAACAATGGTTGTTAACAGACTTACCATATTACAATCCACTTCAGAAGACGGCGTTATTTCTGCAGGGGCTGGTGATGGCAGCGATGCCGACTTCTCCAGTTCTGCTGCTGTAGTAGCTACTGTGGACACGACAGATGTAGTTGCTTCAGCTGGTGTTGTAGATGATGCTTGGACTGGAGCAGCCTTTATTACATTCCTACACAGCACAAAAAAATATATTCTGCTCAAATCTGTTATCTGTTGTCTATTGTTACTCTTGATAAGCACATAATGAATCGTTATGTCTAAATTACTCTAAATGTTGTCCTCCCACCTCTTTTTCGGTCTTCCTCTTCTTCTACCTCCTTGCACTGTGCCTTGCAGAATAGTCTTTGCAAGGCCTGATGATCTGGTGACGTGGCCATACCATCGGAGTTTCCGTTTCTTCACCGCTGTGAGCAGGTCATCGTGTTGTCCAATTCAATTGCTTGTGTGATGGTCTGTCGGACTTCGTCGTTGGTGATGTGTTGGGTATATCAAAGCTAGCGATACACGGTAAGACTAGATCTTATGATACCCGCGTATGCCGCTGCAGATCTGATGTCTTTGCTGATACACGGTATGTATGAGTCATAAGCCTGTCGGTAAAGGCCAAGGCTAACTAGATCTCAATAGTTGCAAAAGCAATTGTTGTTAGCGCGTGATAAATTGATGACGCTTGTTTTTCAAAACGTCATTACATTTTTTTTTAAAGTAATATTAATATGCATTGCACAAATATATTATTCTTTATTTTCATATCGTTCATTGAAAATTAATGGCAAACTCCACAGTGACAGCCAATCTAAAGCCACCATTCTTCTTAATGAGTTCCGATCTGTCTTCACCAAGAAATCCACCAAACCACTCCCCCGCCTGACCCCAGTACCATCCACCATCCCACCCCTCCACATTACAGTCCCAGGCGTCACTAACCTGCTACAAAAACTACAACCCAACAAGGCCCCCGGACCCGATAACATTCCCAACATTGTCCTCAAAACCCTGGCTGATAACATCGCCCCCTCCCTCACTGCCATCTTTCAAGCCTCAGTGGACTCAGGTCGCCTCCCCCTAGACTGGCTTTCTGCAAACATCTCCTGCGCCTTTAAGAAAGGAGACAGACACCTTGCCAGTAACTACCGCCCCATCTCCCTAACATCAGTCCCGTGTAAACTCCTGGAGCACATCATCTACCGCCACATCATGACCCACCTCCAAACCAACAACATCCTCACCCATTTTAACCACGGTTTTCGATCTGGCTTCTCCACTGAAACTCAGCTCATCACCACCACCCAAGACCTCCTGACCTCCTACGACCAAGGCACCCAAGTGGACATGGCAATCCTTGATTTCTCTAAAGCATTTGACACGGTCCCCCACGACAGGCTCCTCCACAAACTGACGAACTACGGAATCACAGGCTCCCTGCACAACTGGCTCCAGTGCTTCTTAACAGAACGCAGCATGCAAGTTGTGATCGAAGGCACAGCATCCGCCTCAACGCCAGTCGAGTCTGGAGTCCCACAAGGCACCGTACTAGGCCCACTCCTCTTTCTAGTCCACATCAACGACCTACCAGAGGCAGTCAAATCCCAAGTTAGGCTCTTCGCCGATGACTGCCTCATCTACAGGGAGATCAAGTCCTTCAACGACCACTTCACCCTACAAGAGGACTTGAAGAGTCTTGAAGACTGGGCTGAAAGATGGGGCATGCGCTTTAACGCGACCAAGTGCTACGTCATGTCCCTTGCGCGCTCACCCAACTCCAGCTTCATGTACACCCTAAATAAAACCATCCTCCAGAATGTTTCCACCAACCCCTACCTCGGTATCCTCTTCTCCAAAGACCTAAAGTGGAGCAGCCACATTAGCAACATCACCAAAAAAGCGAACTCCACTCTTGGATTTATCCGCAGAAACCTCCGTCACTGCCCAACCCCATGCAAGAAAACAGCCTACCTAGCCCTAGTCCGCCCACTAATGGAATACGGAGCCATCATCTGGGACCCATACCAGAAGCAGGACATTGACAAGTTGGAGCGAGTACAGCGGAACGCAGCACGCTTCATATCGAGAGACTACAGGTCGACAACTCCTGGTTTTGTTACGGGTCTCCTGAAGAAGCACAACCTCCCTACACTCCAAGAACGACGCGAACAGCTGAGGCTGACAGTCTTCTACAAGGTGGTGGAGGGGCTGGTGCTGGTACAGATAATGGTGAGGGCATCAATCATCACTTCTCCTCCTGCTTGTAGCAGTTCCTCCGGTATGTTGTCCACACCCGCTGACTTCCATTTCTTCAGCGATTGCACTGCTGCCTCAACTTCTTCCCGGAGAATTGGGAGGATTTCTTCTTCTTATCTGTTCTCGGGACATGCTAGAACTGATGGGTCTCCATTTGGTGTATGGTTGTAAAGGTCAAACAGTACTCTGTATGGGGTTTTCCAGTTGAAAAAAAAATAAAATAAAAATCTTACCAAAGTATAGTTGTATTTACAAAAATTAACGTGGCCAAGTCATTTCCCGAATCAACAATACATGTGTTCAAAAGAACGAATTTGTGCTGCTCTCTTCATTGTGACAAAATAAAAATGAGGAAAATAATGATGAAGAAATTTAAGGAAACTAAAACATAAACTCACATTTCCTTTAACAACCGGAAATATTCTGCAGCAGTCTGGGGTCTTACAAATTCCGATGCCTTCTGAGGCCTTCCATGCCAAGAAGCCATTGGCAGTGTTTGGGTACTCTGCTGCGTCTGCAATTGATATCAAAACAAATAATTTTAAGAATTCAATTTGTACACCAGGCGCATGGCAAAGATACATTATTTTATTTTATTAGTCCAAATGTGTAAAGTTCAACTCTCATTTTCATGTCCTGGTGAAGCACAATTCAAATTGCTTAAATAATACAAAAGAAAACAAATTAAAACATTGTGTCAATTTTACTCAACTAACCATTATGCCCTAATTGTGTATGCACTCAATACACCATTATTCAATACATGTTTCTGTGTTCATCTAATTATGTTCATTCAAATTACATGATTTCAACAAGAATCAATGATCATGATTAAAATGCTTTTAACAACTTAAACAAGGCTCCAAAAACAAATAATTAAAAATCCATCAAACAAATCTATACATTCGTAGAATTTGTGCTCATGGTCGAGTGCTTATGCTTACAACAGCCAGGTCAAAATGTGTCTGTGAGGGTCCATGTGCTAACACAGTAGGACCAGCTAGTGTGCAGTCACAGAAGTCCTAATTATAGGCCTCACTATACTATACTGTAGTATTTGATAAATAATTTTAATTTGTCTTCTTTCTCAAGTTTCTGTTGGTGCCCATCATACTTCATTAATCATTACTTGTTGCTTACACTGTCACTGGTAGATAATTATGTACAGCAACCATGCAAACTTGAAAGTGTACATGTAAAAAAGCAAGATAAAGAAAAAGAATTAAATTAAAAGAGGTGAATTTAAAAGGAAAAGAAAATACTAGTTTGAAGTAGTAGTAGTACTACTACTACTAGTACTAGTACTAGTAGTCGTATAGGAGCAAAATGAGCATGTGATTTTCCTACACATTTCATTATCATACTCATAGCAATAAAATATATTTTTAAACTGTGGAAGTATATCTAACAGGTGTTTAAAGTTATTTATGCTTGGTGCATTTTTAAGTGAAATAGCTAGATTAGTCCAGTTAGTAACAAACTTTCAAAGTCTGTTAGAATCAAAAACTTCCTTTTTTAGTATTGGAATGCTGAATAAATACTTTTCCTTCCGACATTCATGTAAAGAAAAAACAAACATCAGAACTGATAATTAATTTGAATTAACCCACTTGATTCTGAATCAACAATGTAAGGAAACAAAGTAGAATTAGAACAATGCTGTCAGTAGAAGAGGGATGGAGACACAGCATGCCATGGAAGTGGCACTAGATCTAGCTTCAATGGACTCTCCACAGAAAAAGGGAAGAAAAAATGTTGAATTTTCACAGACAGCATCCATGGTTTTCTCATAATAATGGCACAAATACATAAGCAATCAAAGTAAATAATTAACAAACGAAAAATCAACTAAAGCACAGCAACTTACCAGTGGCTCTTTCCAATTCAAGATGGCGACTTGTGCACACTTGTTTTCAAAAACTAGTTCCCTCTCTCTCCTTAGTGTGTGATTTCACGTCTACTTTTTACAGCACAAATGCTGCCGTGATACACACACGTGTGTTATGGGTCGTGTGTGACCATCAATGAATTTCCCGCGTTATGCTGCCTAAACCAATCACAGCTCGGATTATAATTTATGCATATTTTAGAGGTTAGGGAGTTCAAAAATCGCAATTGTGCATTATGCGGTCGGCAGCATAAAGAGCGAGGCAGTATAACGTGAGTGTGTAACCATACGATTGGCAGCCTAACGGAGTCAACACAAACGCACACACACACCCAAACACACACATACGGTCAAACAGAAAACAGACAGACATACACTCCCGAGCGTACTCCTATTCAGCTAAATACGGCGACTATTATTTATGTTTGGTTGTTTTGGGTCACTTATTAATGTCTTTGGTCTATAATCATGCTGTAAACTACTTACCGTAGTCCCCAACTGAGGCTGAAACAAACAAAGAACAACAAAAAAGCCGTTAGAGCTTCGGTCAACCTGTAAAGGATTTTGCCAACTAGCATTGTATATTTGAGAAAATGTAATCAATAACCTCTACCACATTACGTCCTGACGCTGGACCTAAAGTAATAATCATGTAATGTAACCTTACCGGCTCACGCGCCACATTTTCTATGCCTCAGCAGCCTCAGGACACTGAAGACGTTCCTAGAGTACAAACAACTGCCTCGTCGTGGCGGCTTTAATAAAATAATTGAAAACTGTATGCACGATATAAACAGAAGAGAAGCACTGTGAACGAGATGGGTTTCTCTCACAAGGGCACTAACCCAGAAGAATTAATCCGCCATAGCAAAAATAAAGTGGTTCCGCATTAGCAAAGCGGTAGTAGCGTACAGTCCATGTATGTAGACAGAAGAGTGAGATCAGAATGCATCATTGGCCAAACCAATCGGTCGTTCAATTAAACGTTTATTCTCAAACCGCCTTACAACGCACACTTAATCTTCCTTTAAATCGAAACGATAAAGGCCTATGATAGGCTTAGGTTCTGAATATAATAAAATAGGCATGTGTAATCCCACCCTTCTATCTGTACGCTACTACTGCTATATATCTATGATACATGGGCTGTTCATTACTACTGCTATACATCTATGATAAATGAGCTGTACGCTACTACTGCTATATAGGCCTATCTATGACACATGGGTTGTACGCTACAACTCGTATATATGTATGGGTTGTAGGCTACTAGTGCTACATAATTATGTATGATACATGGGCTGTACGCTACTACTGCTAAATATCTATGACACATGAAATGTACGCTACTACTGCTATTTATCTAAGTACGTTACAACTGCTATATATCTATAATACATGGGCTGTACGCTACTACTGCTATATAGCTATGACACATGGGCTGCACGCGACTACTGCTATATATCTATAATACATGGGCTGTACGCTACTATTGCTATATATCTATGACACATGGACTATCCGCTACTACTGCTATATGTGTATGATACGTGTACTGTACTCTACTACTGCTATATATCTATAATACATGGCCTGTACGCTACTACTGCTATGTATCTATAATACATGGGCTGTACACCACTACTGCTATGTATGTATGATACATGGGCTGTACGCTACTACTGCTATATATCTATGACACATGGGCTGTACGCTACTACTGCTACATGTATATATGTATGATACATGGGCTGTACGCTACTACTGCTATATATTCGTGATACATGGGCTGTACGCTACTACTGCTATATATCTATGACACATCGGCTGTACGCTACTACTGCTGGTCCTGATTTGGCTCGGAAGAGTCCGCTGGACCTAAAGCAATACTCTTGTATTGTATTGTATTGTATTGTATTGTATACGCTACTACTGCTACATATGTATGATACATGGGCTGTAGGCTACTTCTGCTACATATGTATGATACATGGGCTGTTCTTTACTACTGCTGTATATCTATTACAAATGGGCTGTACCTTACTACTGCTATATATCTAGGACACATGGACTGTGCCCTGCTACTGCTATACATCTATGACACATGGGCTAGACCCTACTACTGCTATATATTTCTTATACATGGGTGTCACGGACCGGTTTTATAGTATTTCGGTCCGATTACTTTATGTATTTTAGTCTCTTCCTGTGAGAAGATATAAATGCTAATATTTTGTATTAATAACTAAATTCTGATTGGTTGAGCTAGTCATGTGACGGCTAACCCATGTACATTCAAAAATATAGACATTCTTTTCTTGACTATACCACGGTGTGGTTGTGTTGAACTTCTGGCAGAAGTTCCGGCTGGGGGCCTCGAGGCTGAAGAAGAAGCAGAAGAAGAAGAAGAAGAAGAAGAAGAAGAAGAAGAAGAAGAAGAAGAAGAAGAAGAAGAAGAAGAAGAAGAAGAAGAAGAAAAAGAAGAGGAAGAAGAAGAAGAAGAAGAAGAAGGAGAAGAAGGAGAAGAAGAAGAGTCACGAAGAAGACGAAGCGTGAAGAAGAGGAAACAGAAGAGAAGCAGAAGAAAAGAAGAAAGGAGGAAGCATAAAGAAGAAGCCAGACAAGAAGCCAAAGAAGAAGCCGACAAGCAACCATAGCTGCAGCAACAGCAGCAGCAACTGCAACAGCAACGACGGCATCAACAGCAACCGCAACAACAGCAGCTCCCACAGCAGCAGCAGCAGCAGCTGCCACAGCAGCAGCAACAGCAGCAGCATAGCAGCGGTGGCAGCCACCGAGGAAGACTGAAGATGGAGAAGGGAACGGTGAAGAGAGAAGAAAGTCTAGGTCAGAGAGAGAAATAAGGACAAGGAGACAAATAATGTGAGAGAGAAACAAAAGAAAGTGCATAGACAGAAACAGAGGATATACCTGGACAAATAATCAAACATTCACTCAGTGAGACTCGTTTCGTTAACGCTCTCTGTGGACGGTGACCGGGATTCTTTATGTGTTATTGTGAGTGTGTGTAATTCCCGGATTAACCCTACAAAGTATGTGAGTACTGAAGTTATTATTGTATTCTTATATATTCTTGAGAGAGACAACTGTTGTCTGCGAGTTTCATTTGGACGATTTTGCCTTGGCTTCTATATGTCCCTACACTTACAGCCGACGCTGTTGTCAAATGTCGTCTGCAAAGTTATATGTGACGTCCCGTTTGGCGCTTGAATGGGATTCTTTCAAGATTGTTTGTGAATGAATTTTTGTGCGCATATAAATATGGATGAAAAAGGTAGTGAACAGGTAACCTTCAGCTGTAAGATTGGTGACATGAGTGCAAAAGTGTTTTGAATGGAAATAAAACAAATTTGCGGTATTACGGAACTGCACGTTCTTGACATGGGTTAAATCGGAAGCGTGCGGAATGAGGTTATTGCATTTTGTGGACATTTTGTTTAGTTATTTATCTCAGAGACGGTTAAACGTTCGGTAAGGAAATGTCGGCTATAACGATTTCGCGGGTTTTGAGCGCACAGCAGGTCGATCCGCAGCGCCCAGCACCTGCCCAGATCAGCGTCCATACCGGACAAACTTTACAGTAGAGGCGAAGAAGGACTTCCGGCTAAGCAATTTATATATATATATAGAGATTGATTGTACTTATTGGATTGTTTGTACTTATGTAAATTTGTGTTGATTTATTTTCTAGTAATAGAAGGTGGTGTGACAACAGAAGTATTCCTTGAGAGTTAGAAAGTGTGAGACGGGAGGACACGCAGATTATTCACGCATGCAGACACGCACTTCTTGAGATAAACCCCTTTCGTTACAGTGGTGACCCTGACGTAAATGGCCTCAAAGCAAGTGTGCTCAGAGACACAGGTGCTACTATCTGTGGAGTTCGCAAGAGGCTGGTTTCGCACGATCAGTACACTGGCAAAGAGTGTAAATGTTGGTCATTCGGTGGAAACATTGAGGAATTTCCGTCGGCTAAAGTGTCTGTTGACACTCCATTTTTCTCTGGCACTGTTTTGTGTTGTGTCATTGATCAACCAGTGGCTGATTTAATATTAGGGAATTTACCAGGTGTGTCCGATCCTTTTTCGGGTGCTACCACACTCATCCAAGATCAAGGTCATACTTGTTGTGTTACTACTCGTGCTCAAGACAAGAGACAAGGTATCCCAAAGAAACCTTTGAGTTCAGTCACACAAGACTTGAATGTGTCGCCATCAGATTTTGCTCGATTGCAGAAGCAGGATGATAGTCTATCACCCTTGTTTGATCTATCCAAGTCAGGTCACAGATACATACTCAGCATCATAGATATAGACACGTTACCCCGAAGCTACTCCGCTTAAACACATCAAAAACAAGATCCTAGAATCTTGCAAACTAGCTCAAGAATACGTCAAAACAGTTGTAGCCCAAACCGGACACTATCATCAGAGTATTCCATAGAATCTGTGAAAAATGAACATGCTTTGTGTATATTTCTGCTATTGTATATTTAAGGCTGAAAATCAGTTGTAATGCTGTGGAAAAATCGTTAATGTACCTTATTGATTTTTGATTTCGTTGTATCAAGGTGACATGCTTGGACTTCCTTTGTACTTTTGTATATCTATTGTGCTTTTTATGAACGCGTAATGCAGTATGTTTATGTTTAAGATAGGTAATAATGACCAGTTGTTTTTTCGCTTGTTTGTACAGTTTAGGTGGACAAAATTGTAGTAATTTTCTCTTTCAGATAAAATTCAGAAAACTCGGGCGTTTTCTTTTTGCAGGAAGGGGGTATTGTCACGGACCGGTTTTATAGTATTTCGGTCCGATAACTTTATGTATTGTAGTCTCTTCCTGTGAGAAGATATAAATGCTAATATTTTGTAGGATAACTAAATTCTGATTGGTTGAGCTAGTCATGTTACGGCTAACCCATGTACATTCAAAAATATAGACATTCTTTTCTTGACTATATCAAGGTGTGGTTGTGTTGAACCAGCTGTGTCTGCAGGTAAATATTATTTATCATTGAAATATTGTATTATAAACATAATAGTATTTGACAGTGATTGTGTTCTGCTTGTTGTGGAATAGAATTGATGATAGATGGATTTGATATTGGTGTGGGGGATGTAGCGGGGAGGTGATGCGGATGGTGGATCCTTGTATATTTTTCATTAATGAATTGAAGTTGGATTATTATTTGATTTGAAGTTGAAACCTCCACTTGCAGTGTATAGCATTATATTTATTTTGTGAATGAAATTAATCGGCGTCCAGATGTAATAATCAGTTGTTATAATTAGTTTTGCAATTTGCGTATTTGTGAACTGTATTTGACATCGTTGAGAATTGAATTATGTTGCCGGTCTAGTCCCGTCACAGAGAAGAGAGAGGTATGTGTGGTAATTCAGAGAAAGTCTATGTATTAAGAAATTTAGTGGGATAAACTCCTCTGTTTACAGAAGTTCCGGCTGGGGGCCTCGAGGCAGAAGTAGAAGCAGAAGAAGAAGAAGAAGAAGAAGAAGAAGAAGAAGAAGAAGAAGAAGAAGAAGAAAGTCAAGAAGAAGACGAAGCATGAAGAAGATGAAGCAGAAGAGAAGAAGAGAAGCAGAAGAGAAGAAGAAAGGAGGAAGCATAAAGAAGAAGCCAGAGAAAAAGCCAAAGAAGAAGCCGGAGAAGAAGACGAGAAGCAACCATAGCAGCAGCAACAGCAGCAGCAACCGCAACAGCAACAACAGCAACCGCAACAACAGCAGCTGCCACAGCAGCAGCAACAGCAGCAGCAGCAACAGCAGCAGCATAGCAGCGGCGGCAGCCGCCGATGAAGACTGAAGGTGGAGAAGGGAACGGTGAAGAGAGAAGAAAGTCTAGGTCAGAGAGGGAAATAAGGACAAGGAGACGAATAATGTGAGAGAAACAAAAGAAAGTGCATAGACAGAAACAGAAGATACACCTGGACAAATAATCAAACATTCTCTCAGTGAGACTCGTTTCGTTAACGCTCTCTGTGGACGGTGACCGGGATATATGTGTTATTGTGAGTGTGTGTAATTCCCGGATTAACCCTACAAAGTATGTGAGTACTGAAGTTATTATTGTATTCTTATATATTCTTGATTGATTGTACTTATTGGATTGTTTGTACTTATGTAAATTTGTGTTGATTTATTTTTTAGTAATAGGGGGTGTGGCAACAGAAGTATTCCTTGAGAGTTAGAAAGTGTGAGACGGGAAGACACGCAGATTATTCACGCATGCAGACACGCAGTTCTTGATATAAACCCCTTTCGTTACAATGGGGTATACGCTAATACTGCTATATAACTATGATACATTGGCTGTATGCTACTCTGCTATATATCTATGATTCATGGGCTGTACGCAACTACTGGTATATTTGTATGATGCATGCGATGTGCGCTACTACTGTTATATTTGTTTGATGCATGGGCTGTACGCTACTACTGCTATTTATCTATGATACATGGGCTGTACGCTACTACTGCTATATGTTCATGATACATAGGCTGTACGCTACTACTGCTTTATATATATGATACATGGGCTGTACGCTTTTACTGCTACATATGTGTGATACATGGGCTGTACGCATCTACTGCTGTATATCTGTGATACATCGGTTGTACGCTATTACTGCTATATATTTATGACACATGGGCTGTACGCTACTACTGCTATATATTTATGACACATGGGATGTACGCATGGGCTGTACGCTACTACTGCTATATATTTATGACACATGGGATGTACGCTACTACTGTTATATATGTATGATACATGGGCTGTACGATACAACTGCTATATAGCTATGACACATGGGCTGTATGTGGCTACTGCTATATATTTATTGTACATGGGCTGTACGCTACCACTGCTATATATCTATAATACATGGGCTGTACGCTACTACTGCTACATATCTATGATACATCGGCTGTACGCTACTACTGCTATATATATGTGATACATGGTCTGTACTTTAATATTGCCATATATCTATGACACATGGGCTGTACCTTACTACTGCTATACATCTATGACACATGGGCTGTACGCTACTACTGCTATATGTGTATGATGCATGGGCTGTACGCTACCACTGCTATATACCTATGATACATGGGTTGTACGCTGCTATGCTACCTCTATGCTATCTGTGAGAGTGTCGTGCGTGAGTGGGGTGGTGTTGTTGCCTCTCATACCGCACACAGTCACAGGAATATCAGGATAGATTAGTTCTATTCAGACTTTATTACCACTTGACAGCACGATGGGCCATAATGGATTGGGATGGTCTCACAATGCTGGCTAACGAACCCGCGGATGGTAAAATTTCCGTCCCCTAACACAAACGCGTATGGGGTAACGCGCGGAACAGAAGCGTTCCCTTTTTCAAACTCCTCTTTGTTCACGATAGCCTACCGATATCAACCAATCGCAGTGCCCGTGGCTGTTCTGGGCTCGCGCGCAACAATAGGCACAGGACAGGGAAATTTAATACATACATTCACCATTCAGCACATTTATCCTCTCATTCGCGATCAGACAATAGTGTAACTGTGGGCTCGCGCGCAGCAATAGGCACAGGACAGGGAAATTTAATACATACATTCACCATTCAGCACATTTATCCTCTCATTCGCGATCAGACAATAGTGTAACTGGGTACACTATCTATGATACATGGGATGTACGCTACTACTGCTACCTCTATGCTATATATGATACATGGGATGTACGCTACTACTGCTACCGCTATGCAATCTACGATACATGGGCTGTGCGCTACTGGTGCTACTGCTATGCTAGAGAGGATCCATTCTACGTGGTTGGTGCCAGTGCGGTTTGACTGGTGCTTGTGTGCTGCTAACAGAAAATCTTCAACTATAATAACGCTTTTATTACAGCGCTCCACCCGCACTCCTCTTCAAAGTTATAAGGACGAGAAACGTTAGGTGGAAAGAGAAAATGGCGTTCTCCATGTGTGCGCTTTAAAGTAAGGGGTCGAATTCATGGCCCGTTAAATTATAGGCGATGGTTAACGTTACCAACATTGGTTTTGTAACCAACAATGGTATCGTTAACCATCGTTTAGCAGATCGCTATTCATGAGGGAGTGTCCACCCATTGGTACTTAACCAAGGCTATTTTGGGGCTGTGCGGGAATATCCGTAAGGGGGTATAATTCAAGCAGCTGTTTTCCTTCTTTCGTCAACAAAATATAAAAATGGCTGTGGCAATGGCAAAGAGAAAAGCAATTTTTTCGTACACTGAAACTAATGTTCTCCTTGAGAACGTTATAGAATTTAAACATATACTGATGGCAAGTTTATCAACTGATGTCACGAACCGCCTAAAAAACGACTGCTGGAAAAAAATCGCCGAAAGAGTGACTGCAGTTGGTGGTGCGAACCGAACAGCCGAAGACGTGAGGGAGAAGTTTTATAACCTTAAAAAAGACCATCGGAATCGTGCAGCCGCACGATTAAAGCCTGGCAATGGTGGCGTGATTAGCAAGCCTACCGACAGCATGCTGGATATCATAGTGAGCAAGGAGAGCGAGCTTTTTGTTGGGGTGAAAGGAGATAAATCACTTTTGATCACTTTGTAGTTTGTAATGTTACATTTTGTTTTAGACTGAGGTGTCAATTTCTGCCGTTCTGGGTAGTTTGGAACTTGAAATGTTGTCTTTATTTCGTAGGGTTGCATTACCCTACGAGTATAAACTATACAGATACACAATAAGCCTACACATCACCAGTCAAAATCCAACAACAATATTTTAATAATAATAATATTAACCCGTTTTATTAATATGACAGATTATTAAAGGTGCCAGAGGCATAAAAACAAAGAGTGAGACACACATGCAAAAGTGGTGACAAAACGCCTTGCCGATCACACAGTTTCAGTCTGTCTACCGCGTTCGTTAACGTGATGATATCATGCCGACGAAAACGAAATTTTGATACCAGTTCCACATCATCAAATTTGTCAAGTGGATTACTTCTGTCGCGAAATACTCTCTCTCTCCTCGGAGCTCGTCTCTGTCGAAGTTGCCACCAAACGATGGCCGCCATTTTTAACCAGTGTTCCATTGGTTATCGGGTGGTCCCCCCTCCGTTAAAATAACCATGGTTAGCAACCGTCGTTAACTCTGCTAAGGCCTCATGAATTTAAAATTTCCAGCTTAACCAACGTCGTTAATTTTACCAACATTGGTTAAGCCTTAACCAACGGTCATGAATACCACCCCTGGAAAATGTCTACTCACCAAACACCTGGACTTCGCATATATTCAAAAGAGATGTGTTTCGAGACAGACTGATGTAGCGTCCTTTTATTGGAGTTAGTGGTGTGTAAGTGGTTTCTATTGAATATGGAGGCTGGAATCTGTAGACTACCTTGCCATCAATGCAGATAGTAACGTCCGACAGTCGGTGATCTGGGCCATTAACGGAAATGAAATTACTAAAAGAATAAAAACAAGGGAACATTCATAAAACACTAGATTTTAGGTGTATTATCCTGAAAAGTTTACAATATGCAATGTTAAAACAGTCCACTATAATATGCATAAGAGCATACATCAGTCTTCAATACTGGTATCGATTGTTGGCATCCCGTTGAGAAAGTATCCTAGCCTATCTTATTTTTCTTCAGGAAGAAAGCAACAACAGCAACAAAACAAAGACTGCACGAGGAATGACGGTGATATTCAATGATCAACTTCTTCAACGATGTAGCGTGAATGTTCTATGTTCACACAGAAAGCTTGACCTGCGTTGAAAAGGATGACACGGCTCTTAGTTGGTCGCTTTCAAGCTCAGGTTTTTACTGTTATCAGTCATTTTGAAGTTCAGAGATAAGCAAGCTCCCGCCCATAATACTATCTCTCCCTGACTAATGAATACTACTTGATTGTTGGAACATAAATACGTGAATACACACTGAATTTATAATAATAAAAGGGGGTAGGGGAGAAAGGAGAGGGGAAAGGAGAGGAGTGTGGGTAGGGGTGGAAAAGAGAAGTGGAGAGTGGTGGGGAGGGGTCGAAGAGGGAAAGCCACACGGCAAACACACCACAATCTGAAATTGTAGTAAGACACAGCAATAAAAAGTTGTAGTGCGACACAACTACGTTGAGGTATAATTAAAAAAAACACAACTACGTAGCCTAAATGTATAATAAAACACAACTAGGTAAATGTATAATAAAACACAACTACGTAAAGGTATAATAAAACACAATTACGTAAAATTGTAATAAAACACAACATAAAGTTATAGTAAGGCACAACAACCTAAAGTTATAAACTTTTCTACGTTCTTGTGTCGTGCTTACGTTGTTGTTTCTTACTATAACCTTACGTTGTAATGTCTTATTATAACTTTCGTTGTAATGTCTTATTATAACTTTCGTTGTTGTGTCTTACTAGGCTATAACTTTACGTTGTTGTGTCTTACTATAACTTTACGTTGTTGTGTCTAACTATAACTTTAGGTAGTTGTGTCTTATTATAACCATAGTAAGACACCTATCCTATCCTATCCTGTCCCGGTCGTAGGGGCACAACAGATAATCGTTTAATCAGCATACTCCATCTTTCTCTGTCCTCAGCAGCCCTGATGGCTTCGCTCAGTGTCAAACCAGTCCATTCTCGAATGTTGTCCTCCACCTCTTTTTTGGTCTCCCTCTTCTTCTACCTCCTTGCACTGTGCCTTGCAGAATGGTCTTTGCAAGGCCTGATGATCTGCTGACGTGGCCATACCATCGGAGTTTCCGTTTCTTCAAAACTGTGAGCAGGTCATCGTGTTGTCCATTGGCTTGTGTGATGGTCTGTCGGACTTCATCGTTGGTGATGCGTTGGGTATAGGAAATACCCAGAACTCTTCTGTAGCACCTCATCTCCATGCTTTGTATTCTTCGTTGGAGATCTGCTGTGAGGGTCCATGCTTCGCAAGCATATAGGAAGATGGAGATGACAAGGGAGCGCAGCAGTCTTACTTTGGAATGTAGACTGATGGTCCTGTCTTTCCAAATGGGCTTCAGCCTTGTCAGGGCAGCAGTTGTTTGTGCGATCCTGGAGAGGACTTCCTGTCGGGACCCATTGTCTGATACAATGGCTCCTAAATATTTGAAGCTAAGCACTGTGTTGAGGGAATGGCCTTGGACTTTGATGTCTGTGTTGATGCCATTGGTGTTGTTGGTCATCATTTTGGTCTTCTCTGCACTTATTTCCATTCCATAAGCTCCGGAGGTGGTGTCAAGCCTCTGTACCAGCTGTTCAAGTTCTTGTTCCTCTCCAGCCAATCCATCAATGTCATCCGCAAAACGAAGATTGGAGATTGCTCTACCCCCTATGCTGACTGTGCCTTCGTGATCTGTAAGAGCATCTGACATGATGCGCTCTAGGAAGATGTTGAAGAGTGTTGGAAAGAGTAGGCATCCTTGACGCACACCGATTTTTGTTCTGAACCAGTTCCCGATGGCGATGTTGTGGAGGACTGCACTTGTAGCCTTGTCATACAGCCTTTTGATGACTTCAATAATTTTAGGGCTGATGTTGTACACTTTCATTGTTGCTCATAGAGCTGCATGCCAGACTCGGTCAAACGCCTTCTTGAAGTCTATGAACACATAATATATATATCCCCTCCCGCCTGCAGCAGCTCCGCGGGCACGCCGCCCACTCCCGCCGACCTCCCCCTCCCCAACCACCGCACTGCCGCCCCAACCTCCTCCCGGAGCACTGGGAGGATCTCCTGCCCCCCTCTGCTACCGGGACACGCCAGAACCGATGGGTCTCCATTTGGTGCACGGCCGCAAAGGCCAGAGCAGTACCCTGTCCATCCGTCCAAGACCCCTTGCTCTTCCGCAAATAGATAGATAGATATTCAGTGCTTATAGGGTCCAGCGGACTGCCAAGAGCCGAATCAGGACCACCTCTTCCGCAAGGCATATGCCAGACTTACAAACTAGTAAGACACAACAGCATAAAATTATAGTGAGGCACAACAAAGTAAAGCTATAGCAAGGCATGACAACGTAAATAAGGCACAATTACGTAATGTTACAATAAGACACAAAAACGTAAAGTTATAGTAAGATACAACAACGACACAATAACGATACAAAAACGTGAAGTTAAATATAGTAAAACACAAGAATTGAAAGTTGTAGTAAGAGACAAGAAAATAAAGTTGTACTAAGACAAAAGAATGTACAGCTGTAGACATAATAAAGTACAAATACAGGGCAAATACAACATTTTGTATTGCTAATAATTATAGACACCTGGAAGAGGTCTGAGGATGGGATATTGGAGGTTCAACATCAATGAGGTGTAGGGATACAAAAAATCATAATGTTCAAATGAATTATAACATCATAATAATAATATAGATTCTTACCAAAGTCAGAACGGCCGTACACTTTGATGCCGACGATGTTGTAGAGAACACCAAGGTCCACCTGCCACTGAGGATTGCTGTCGGGCTCGTCAGTATGGATGCAGTTGTGTGACTCGAACACTATTTTTGTTTTCCCGTTGTTGGCAGCGTCACACCAATTCTCTGGGTATTCTTTCTTGTACTGGGAACTCATGCTGCACGGCTTTCCTTGAGCAACGTTCACTGTTTTTGAAGAAATGAATACAAAAAGAAAGAAAAGAAAAGAAAGAAAAAGAAAAGGAAAGAAAGCCAGGACAAGAAACAGGGACATAAAGCTTAACGAAATAAAAAAGCTAAGCTAACTAAACTGGGCACTGGACCCAAAGCAATAATCATGTAATGTAATGTAACTAACCTGGGCACTGGACCCAAAGCAATAATCATGTAATGTAATGTAACTAAACTGGGCACTGGACCCAAAGCAATAATCATGTAATGTAATGTAACTAAACTGGGCACTGGACCCAAAGCAATAATCATGTAATGTAATGTGACTAACCTGGGCACTGGACCCAAAGCAATAATCGTGTACTGTAATGTAACTAAACTGGGCACTGGACCCAAAGCAATAATAATGTAATGTAACTAAACTGGGCACTGGACCCAAAGCAATAATCATGTAATGTAATGTAACTAAACTGGGCACTGGACCCAAAGCAATAATCATGTAATGTAATGTAACTAAACTGGGCACTGGACCCAAAGCAATAATCATGTAATGTAATGTAACTAAACTGGGCACTGGACCCAAAGCAATAATCATGCAATGTAATGTAACTAAACTGGGCACTGGAACCAAAGCAATAATCATGTAATGTAATGTAACTAAACTGGGCACTGGACCCAAAGCAATAATCATGTAATGTAATGTAACTAAACTGGGCACTGGACCCAAAGCATTAATCATGTAATGTAATGTAACTAAACTGGGCACTGGACCCAAAGCAATAATCATGTAATGTAATGTAACTAAACTGGGCACTGGACCCAAAGCAATAATCATGTAATGTAATGTAATTAAGCTGGGCTAAACTGACCTAAACCACGGACTAACTAATTACACTAAAGTAAATTTATAACCAAACACTCAAACTCTACTCAGATGAATCAAACTGAAGTCACCAAACCAATGTACAGATCATTTTACATCAGAGGCATTGGCATAATAATTGTATTACTGAGTTTATGCTTGCAAGGTTATTTCCATAATTAAAACAGATGATGTGGCCCTATGGCTTTCTGCATTTATAATTACATGTACGTGATGTGTATTTTTTTATTGTTTGTTTTGTTTTATTGTACGTCATTTCACATTAGTGATATTTGACCAAACAAATATAGATAGATAGATAGATAGATAGATAGATAGATAGATAGATAGATAGATAGATAGATAGATAGATAGATAGATAGATAGATAGATAGATAGATAGATAGATAGATAGATAGATAGATAGATAGATAGTTAGATAGATAGATAGATAGATAGATAGATAGATAGATAGATAGATAGATAGATAGATAGATAGATAGATAGATAGATAGATAGATAGATAGATAGATAGATAGATAGATAGATAGATAGATAGATACACTCTAATTTATCGAAACCCTGTTTACAAAAACAAAAGAGAATACAAACATCAATACAAATTATGAACAAAACACATACATATAAATGCCTACATAGCTAAATAATAACATCATAGAAAGCCCTAATGACCACCTGGCAGAAAGCGTCCAATATTCCCAAGCTGATCCAACAGACCTCACACACAAATAAGGAGTCTTGTCCCGGAAGAGTTTTCAAGAAAATAGGTTGGTGACTGGTCTAGCGAAGAAGAAGATAGAGTAGCAGATTGATAGAACACAGCAGGAATGAGAAAGAACAAATGAGAAAGACAGCGACAGTGGGAATTTAAAGCACTAATTTTCCAGAAGGTGGGAATACTATTTATACCCCCGGCACCACCCAATGAAGACTGAAGTAAGAGAACAATGAAAATTATTAAGAAAAATATTGAGGATAAGGAGAGACCCATCAGTTCTAGCATGTCTCGAGAACAGAGAAGAAGAAAAAATCCTCCCAATTATCCGGGAAGAAGTTGAGGCAGCAGTGCAATCGCTGAAGAAAGGGAAGTCAGCGGGAGTGGACAACATACCCGCGGAACTGCTTCAAGCAGGAGGAGAAGCGATTATTGTGGCCCTCACCATTATCTGTTACAAGATCTGGCAGAGTGGGGAATGGCCTACACCATGGACCCAGTCGCTTGTCATCACTCTTCCCAAAAAAGGTAACCTTCAGGAGTGTGAAAATGTTTGCACCATCAGCCTCATCAGCCATCCCAACAAGGTCATCCTGAAAATAATACTCAACAGGTTGAAAACCCAAGCTGAACAAATCATAGCTGAAGAACAAGCAGGACTCAGGGCAGGGCGAAGTACCACTGAACAGATTTTCAACCTCAGAATAATTTGTGAGAAATACCTACAGCACCATCAACATCTATATCATGTGTTCATAGATTTTAAGAAGGCGTTTTACAGAGTCTGGCATGCAGCTCTTTGGGCAACAATGAAAGTGTACAACATCAGCCCTAAAATTATTGGAGTCATCAAAAGCCTGTATAATAAGGCTACCAGTGCAGTCCTCCATAACAGCGTCATCGGGAACTGGTTCAGAACAACAATCGGTGTGCGTCAAGGATGCCTCCTCTCTCCAACACTCTTCAACATCTTCCTAGAGCACACCATGTCAGATGCCCTTGCAGATCACGAATGCACACTCAGCATAGGGGGTAGAGCAATCTCCAATCTTCGTTTTGCGGATGGCATTGATGAATTGACTGGAGAGGAACAAGAACTTGAACAGCTGGCACAGAGGCTTGACACCACCTCCAGAGCTTATGGAATGGAAATAAGTGCAGAGAAGACCAAAATGATGACCAACAACACCAATGGCATCAACACGGACATCAAAGTCCAAGGCCAATCCCTCAACACAGTGTATAGCTTCAAATATTTAGGAGCCATTGTATCAGACAATGGGTCCCGACAGGAAGTCCTCTCCAGGATCGCACAAACAACTGCTGCCCTGACAAGGTTGAAGCCCATTTGGAAATAAAGGACCATCAGTCTACATCCCAAAGTAAGACTGCTACGCTCCCTTATCATCTCCATTTTCCTATATGCTTGCGATGCATGGACCCTCACAGCAGATTTACAACGAAGAATACAAAGCATGGAGATGAGGTGCTACAGAAGACTTCTGGGCATTTCCTATACCCAACACATCACCAACGACGAAGTCCGACAGACCATCACACAAGCCATTGGACAACACGATGACCTGCTCACAGTGGTGAAGAAACGGGAACTCCGATGGTATGGCCACGTCACCATATCATCAGGCCTTGCAAAGACCATTCTGCAAGGCACAGTGCAAGGAGGTAGAAGAAGAGGGAGACCGAAAAAGAGGTGGGAGGACAACATTCGAGGATGGACTGGTTTGACACTGAGCGAAGCCATCAGGGCTGCTGACGACAGAGAAAGATGGAGTATGCTGGTTAAACGATTATCTGTGGTGCCCCTACGACTTCCGAGTTACGGGACAGGATAGGATAAGATAGGATAGGTTTGTATTTTCGCCTGATAACTTCTACGGTTTACAGGCATAAAGTATCACAACGTAAAGTATTTTTGTCTACCTTGGTCATTCTCGCCAGCGGTCGCTATTCATTATAACCCTGTTAAAACTAACTGAGACTGCAACCCTAGATTTGAGATATAGCTCTGGATATAAAGTCTCTTTCCACAAGATATGCCCCTTACCATTTATGTTGCCTACCAGCCAATTTGTGGATATTTGTTTCGCATGAAGATGCTTTACCTCCGAACTTCACTCAAGCATCTTTGTATGCTATTAAAAATCAGACACTTGATCTTCAACAAGCCCATCTAATAAGCTGACGAGATAAGAATGTAGCGAAATGGGCTTTTGTAAAATATTGGACAATTCGACAATAAACATTTGGCAGAAGAGAATAAATCTGTCCTATTTTTACCTTGAACCCAGTAGGATAGTTTTTCAGGATTATGTCCAGAATTTTACTACTATTTAACTTCGGTCCCCTCTGTCAAGGTGAGACTATCACAACCTGAAGTATTTTGTCACTACGTTTTAACTGTAACTAGTATAAGGTAATTGACATTGGTGTTATACGCTTCCAATGTCCAAACACATAATTTTGTGCCATTCCCTTCTTGGCTTGGCACAATGCCCAGGAGGAGGGGGAGGGGTAGGGTTTTAAGCGATTATCTTCTTGGCTTGCCAGAATATCTTCTTCAAACGACAGCGGACTAACACATGAACTGTGAGAGAATTGAATCTGTACTAATCGTTGTTGACGTGTTTTTTTATATGCTCTCCTGATAACTACTAGGTAACTGGTATAACGTATTGTCATTCATTAATAAAAAATATATATTTTTTAAATACAAAACATTGTAGTGTTGTCTGTTTTGGTGATTTTATCTGTCTTTATCTTTCGGCACCCTTTTTGAACCTTGATTTTTATAAATGAGTCATTTCATAACTGGTTTGTGCGGAGCACGGGTGTCGCTAGTAAGAATATAATAGCATTAAGCTATACAACAACTGTGGTTTTAATCTCATCTAAATAAAACGTTTAGGTACCAGAGTCTTCGTAGGTGAATACACTGAAGAACACGAGACAGACAGAGAGCTAATAATCAAAGGAGATACAAGGTTATCTACACATGTAGTTCGCCAAAGCCTCCCCAGGAGTTGAAAGCCAACTCCAAATGAAAGTTACTGAACGAACATACAGTTTAATTTTAAACTAAAGACCAGTGAACATAAGCAGTTCTACCATGTGTAACAGAGTGTGTAGGTGGCTTAACAGTCAAAATGTCATGTGATTCAGTTAGTAATTGGTATCAACTCACTTTCCCGCTGCCATTCTCTCCTCTTTTGTCCTGTCTGATCCGTAAGTGTATACACGGCTGTAAATATTTATACTGTTTTTCCTCCTGGGCCTAACCGGGCATATAAATAGCTGTGAATAGGTTTTTGCTATTCTATTTTTGTCTTTTTTTGTCATTTGTGTACATAGTTGTAAATAGACTATTTCTGTCTTTTTTGTAATTTGTGTACATAGTTGTAAATAGTTTGTACCTTTACTGTTCCGTCTTTTGGTGTATTGTAGCAAAAGCGATGCTTTATCATGTGCATGTATTTATATGTAATGACTATGTAAAGCGTGGTGAGTCTGGTCATAGGCTGGAGTACCCGCTATATAAAAATCCGTTATTATTATTATTATTGTTGTTATTATTATATAATTTATTAAATAATCTTTAACGCTATCATTTTGATAAATTCATACAACTTACAAGCATGCAACAAATCTTCGTATCAAAGGGATACATTCAACAATACACACATTCAGTTTGTTTCTAGGCTAATAAAAATATATTAAATATTCTGTATTATTATTAATTCGATAAACTCATACCGCTTATAACCTGTTTCCAGAACAATGACACGTCTATGAATAACTTAAAAAAAACAATTGTCATGAAAATTATAATCTTATCTATGGCAACTGTTGCGAGACCGACAGATGGAGAAAACTTAACACCAAACACCAAAGCTTCATTTTTGCGTCTGTCTTTTATGCTACACTTTCAGCAGTTTTTTTTCTCTTTCACCGTATTTAACGGGGTGGTATCAAATACACTCAATATTTTAAAATCCCAAACATACAATAACCAGGAAATAGGCCTATAATAATCCCTTGACATAGGCCTACTACCATAACCAAGTGATAAAACCGTATCTATTGCTAGTTTACGGATGGGTCTTATCTACAAACACAAAAATTCCATCCGGACTGCATTATTAGCTGAAGTTACAGTGCATTCACCGAGCTAGGATGGATAAGGTCGTGTGTTACTGGGACGACCTGCTAGTCCATACCCAGACCTGGAAGGAACATCTGCAGACCTTAAGGGGAGCTGTTTCACAGTCTCACAAAAGCTAACCTGACTGTGAGACCCAGCAAGTGCATTCTGGGAACTGACAACATCGACTTCATCGGACATTCGATGGAAGAAGGAAGCAATAGAGGATGCACTGACTCCAGGAAAACCCACAAGATCACTGTAGCGAATGGATATTTAGTGTAGGTGCAATATATATATATATATATATATATATATATATATATATATATATATATATATATATATATATATATTTTTTTTTTTTTTTTTTTTTTATATATATATATGACTCCTAACGCGAATTATGCGTGCGTGCACGTTCTCTGTTTACGGACACACCCACAAACGTACGGATTCTTCCCAACACAGACAAACACCAACACCAGATATCCGTTCCACGTTCTCCAAAATTTATATAAATAATCAACAATTTTATATCACACTTTCACTCCAATTCTTTCATACAGTTAATCTAACACAGTTGGGCTTATCCCAATGTTTCATAGAAACGTGACGTCGACGAGCCTGAACACTCGGGACGGATAATCGAGACCGGCAATTTCTTGTCCTGGCCAACTCAACAAATATAAACGGTTCACAGTACCTTATTATCACCGATGATCACGGTTTCACACTATCTGGCACACGATGCCAAAGATACGTCGACAAGTGACGAATGTCGTCGAGCGATGAATGTCGACGAGCGGAGGGACTATCCTCCTGCCCCAGTCCGCTCGGAGAAAACGTTGTCTTGGTCAAGTGTGGACATAGAGTCGATTCCCCCTCCGATGCTTCTGGCGATCACCTTGTCCTCGCCTCGGACAGAATAGAGCCAATTCTGCTCCCAGTAGGCCAGTAGCCCCAACAGGCCCCTAGTCTCCAGTTGGCCTCTCGGCTCCAAGTAGGCCGCTGTACAATATACATATTCAAACGTCAATTCTCTGACTCGGATAACGTATCTATTCTTCTTTAGTTTCACCCCATCTCACCTCCCTTCGTTCTTCGCTTTGTTCCATTCCGTTTCGTATGCGATCACCACTTTCCTTCTTCCACCACTATCATTCATATCCAGGTAATCACTTCATGAATGAAAATTACTATTAACCAAGCTCACGCATTCCATTCATATTTCATTATCTACTACTCTACAACTATCGCCCCACGTAATTAATAATATTATTACATCAATGAAAATTCAATATTCCATCTCAGTGGACAACAGCTCACTACCTTTCAATACAAAAATATACTTATCCACCATTTTACAATCATGTAAAACATTATAAATACCTGTAATTTTTACAGCACAAAATAACAATCCACTTCCTGAGAGAAATGACCACAAACCAATACACCGTGATTAGTTTCAATGCTTTCTTCCTCTTTCAGTTAGCTTTCTTTTCTTTACTTTTCTTTCAACTTTTTTTCTATCCTTGGCCTACACACACACTCGACCTTATAGCTCGACACCAACAAATCGACTGACTAATTTCCCCTCTAATTCAAACTATCTTTTCATTCATTGGCTCAAGGCTACCCCCCCACCCCCCACCCCCCTCTACGAAAAAAAGAGACCGACCGAGGTTTCTTTTTCCAAAAAGAGCAGTCTTTTCCAAGAACAGAAGTTCTTCCGCAAAATTTACGGCACAAACTGATCAACAGCAGATCGCGACAGAAGATCAGCAAGAATGTTGCGAGATCCCGGAAGAGGTTCAATATGAAAATTGTACTCTTGCAAAGACAGAGCCCATCGCATGATTCTTGAATCTACATGTCTGCATGTATGTGAGCGGTCTGTGGTCTGTCTGCAAGATGAACGCAACACCCCACAGGAAACGTGAGAACTTCGAGACAGCCCATACAATGGCAAGACACTCTCTCTCAATGGTACTGTACCTCTCTTCCCTGGGCAACAACTTCCTGCTGGCGAAACAGACCGGATGCAAGACACCCTCCATCTCCTGCATCAAGACAGCACCAATACCAAACGAACTGGCATCTGTACGAAGTACAAACTGTTCTTGCAATCGTGGCAACTGCAAGACTGGTGCAGTAGAAAACAAGCGTTTCACAGCAGTCAACGCCTCATCACACTCAGCTGACCACACAATGGACCTGACCTTTGAATCTTTCGTGAGATCCGAAATGGGTGCAAGCAGTGCAGAAAAATTTGGGATGTAGCATCTGTAGAATCCCAACAGCCCCAGAATCGAACGCACCTGTTTCTTGGTCGTAGGTGTAGGGATGGCCAAAATCTTCTCAATCTTCTTCCCCTCAGGCCGCAACACTCCCTCACCAACCACATGTCCAAGAAACTCCAGACTGCGAAAACCAGCAGCAATCTTCGATGGCCTAGCAGTAAGACCATACTGCTTCAGTTTCTGAAGAACTCCCCTCATATGCACCAGATGTTGTTGGAAAGCTTCACTGTGCACAAGGATGTCATCGAAAAAATTCATAGCTGAAACTTCCTGGAGTTCCAACACCCTCATCATGCGAGCAAAAACAGCAGGAGCAGAAACTAATCCAAATGGCATTCTAACCCACTGAAACAGACCCATGTGGGTGGCAAAAGCAGTCTTATAGGATTGACGACAATCTGCCAGTATCCCTTGGCTAAGTCAATGCGAGTGAAAAACACACTGGATGCAAGTCTTGTGTACAACTCGGTGACATCTGGAATCGGTTCGGCGTTAAAAAGAGTAACCTTATTCAGCGCCCTATAATCAATGCAGAACCGGCACGAATGATCTTTCTTCTGCACCAAGACCACAGGTGAAGAATATGCCGAACTGGACTTCTCAATAATTCCAAGTTCCAACATCGTTTGAATTTCTCGTTCAACAACCTGACGTGAAGCAAACGGCAGATCGTAAGCCCTACGACGAACTGGAACATCCGATGTCAAATGTACATCCAAAAACAAACCTCCTCCAAAAGAACCCGGTTTTGCTGTCAGAATATCAGCAAAATCAGAAAAAACAGAAAAAAGATCCTGACGATCTGACGCAGGCAACAAATCATCAAAAACAACTGACGAAATGTCCTCATCAGTCATAGATGATGCCAAAGGCAAAGTTGGCAGCAAAACATCATCATCCTCATCATCCAGTACAACACCCACAGACGCCAAAATCTGTCTTGTTGTTTCTTCACGTATCACCATTGAATTCACAACTGTCGAACCCACTGAACAACAACCAACATGTCTACGATGAGAAACCTTTCCCTTGTCAACATCAAAAAATCTGTCTGATATCATATCACCCCAATCTACAACCTCACCTTCACAAACAACTGTATCACCACAGACTTCAACTTCAGCAGCGTTTTGGGGACGACGGTAATACCGCTTCAGCATGTTAGCGTGAAAAATCTTTGTCTTCCCCTTGACCACAATCTTGTAGTCAGGATGCATGCATTCTTGTATGGTGTATGGTCCTAACCACTTCATGAGTAATTTATTTGCCTCGGATGGCAACAGAACCAATACCTCTTAGCTGACCTATCAAAGTAAGCTTTGTTCTTTGCTGATGATTGTGCAGAGTTTTGCCTAGCCAATTCACAAGTCTCAGCAATGATGTTCTTCAACTCGAAAACATGCAAATACAATGGCTGTGCATCTACATCCTTTGAAGACTGGTCCTGGATCCAAGAATCAGCAAGCAACGAAATCGGACCACGAGGTTGGCGACCAAACATCAACTCAAAGGGACTGAATCCAGTACTCTCCGAAGGTAACTCCCGACAAGCAAAAAGCAGAGCAGGCAAGTAACGATGCCACGCCTTTGGATGCGACTGAACAACCTTCCCAAGCATCGCCTTCAATGTCCTGTGAAACCTCTCCACAATTCCATTTGCCTGAGGATGATATGGAGATGTCCGAATCGCCCTAGTGCCACACAAGGCGTAGAACTGCTTGATCAGTTCCGATGTAAACTGAGTACCTTGATCGGACAAAATCACCTTTGGAAAACCCAGCCGTGCAAAAATCGACAGCAACGCCTCTGCAACCTCAACTGAAGAGATGTTTTTCAGTGGCACGGCCTCCGGAAAACGAGTTGCTAAGTCGACCAATGTCAGAATGTATCGATGGCCTTCCTCCGAAGGTGGAGACAAAGGACCGACCAAGTCAATGTGGACCCTTTCAAATGGAGTAGATGACTGAGGTACCACCACCAACGGAACTGGCGGAGCCTTCCCCTTCGAAGTTGACTTCTGGCACACATCACAAGTACGAACGTACCTTGAAGTATCCGCTGACACTCCAGGCCAAAAAAACTTTGAAAGAACTCGCGTCAAAGTACGACGAGTACCACAATGAGCAGCAAGCAACTGATCATGTGAAGTAGCCAAAACAGCAGCACGCAACTTCTCTGGAACAACAATCTGCTGTAGAATTTGACCAGGCTTCTCGTACGAACGATACAAAACACCTGCATCCTCAAAGAAAAAATAAGTAGCAGAACCAACAGCTTTTCTTTCTCCAGACTGAGCAAACGCAAAACATGAAGCAAGACTGGAATCTGATTTCTGAAAATCAATCAACTCCTGACGAGAAACGCCAAAATCCTGAGAAACATCAACTAAAGGAGTATGAGGAAAACGTTTCTTCGCAGTGCGAGCTCGAGTAGTGACAGCCGCCACACTCAACTCAACTGAAACCTGAGCTCCAACAACAGAATCTGTCAACCCAGCAATGTTCCCAATGATCAAATCAGCAACTGGGTCAGGAAGTACCGCACAAACCAACTGACCTGAAAAATATGGAGTTGAAACTGCAAGTTTGGCAAGTGGATAAACAGTAATCTCACCTCCAAATGTCTTACAACGAACTTGTCCTTAAATGTACTCGAGAGATGACACCAATCGCTGACGCACACCACAAATAGTAGCACCTGTGTCACGAAGTACAGAACATGGTGTACCCTTCACTGTACCCAACTCCAAATGTAGATGACCAACAGCTGGACTAGCAACTGAACAGACAACTTCAATACAATACAATACAATACAATACAATACAACTTTATTCATCTCAAACTGAGCAATTACAATGGCAGCATCAGCTGCCGTGAACTGACAAAACCGAGCAAGTCCACAAAACCTACTTTCGAGAAAATCGACGTTTTGTGTTGCGCTATATTACGCGATCGTTTCTGGAAGTTTAAGGGCATATTATAATGCAATTCCTCGATTTAAGAGTGCATACCTTGAATGTTAAAGAAATGTTTGATAGATTTGATGTTTTAAGATTATTTGTGGACTTGCTTTGTTTTGTCAGATTATTCTTGAGATAGATCTTTGTTGAGAACATGACAAAACCAAGCAAGTCACCTGCTTGGTTTTGTCAGTTTATTATTGAATTAAATCCTTGTTAAAAAAATTCACAAAACCAAGTAAGTCAAATCCGCTTGGTTTTGTCAGTTTATTATTAAGTAAATCCTTGTTTTCAAAATTCACCAAACCAAGTAAGTCCCATAGGCCGTTTCGTTTCTTTGTTAAAAAGTCTGACGAGATGAGTCACATAAGTTGGGTTTTGTAAGATGTGGGTGCGGCAGTTACAGTGAGTGTATATGTGTGCCTGATTATTGTTTTTAGCCATTCTTCACTTAATATTCCTGGGCTGGTATGCAGGAGTCATGTTTTTTTTTTTGCTCTCCCTTCAAAATAATATTAGATGCAGCCAATTTAATTTTAAAAATACAAAACTATTTTCCTTTCAGTTTCCTATTGTAGCGATCTTCCTGCCTTTACACCACGTGTATGTCTTGTATTTTGTTGCCCTTGTTGTGTGTCTGTAATATATTTGTTGCTGTTTGTTTGTGGGTTCGGGCACTGAATAGAATAGGCCCAACGTTTCCCGGCGTGTCGTCAGAGGCGTCTAACAGGGGTAATGTTAGCACGGCATCACTGGGCGAAAGTCTTTTACACAGAAGTCACCGGCCAGGGCGAGGAACCTCACGTTGCTACAGGTTCAACGACCACGTGCTCGGGGCCAAGGCGAGCCACACTGTATTCGTGGATTTCGGCTGTGCCCAACAGCCTGGAGAGGATTGGGCACCGCCAGGTCCTTTTTTTGCCCAAGACACACTACATGCATGATGACACTATCCACTAATTCCATACCGGATAGGTCGTCGCCCGGCTCAAGGACCGCGCCTTCCGTTGGCCACCAGGACGGAGGTGTTAAGTATGCTACTGATGGACAATTTAGCAAGATCCGCACGAGAAACAACATCGTCATAGGAACCTGGAATGTCAGGACCCTAACTGCGGAAGGAAAATTAGAAGAACTGGCCCACGAGTTGGACCGCTATCGAT
Organism: Oncomelania hupensis; assembly: GCA_036898135.1. Classification (NCBI taxonomy): domain Eukaryota; kingdom Metazoa; phylum Mollusca; class Gastropoda; order Littorinimorpha; family Pomatiopsidae; genus Oncomelania; species Oncomelania hupensis. The sequence continues at coordinate 9,728,653 of CM072515.1, forward strand.
GGAACGTTCTAGGCATTAGCGAACTGCGCTGGAAAGGCCTAGGTGAAACAACGATAGACAAAGGCCACAAGCTCTATTTCAGCGGTAGAGATGACAGGCGCGAACACGGCGTTGGATTCTTGGTCCACAAGAACATTCTAGCCACTGTCATGGGTTGCCGCCCAGTAGACTCATTACCATCCGCCTGAGAGCAGCCCCTTTCAACATCACCATCATCCAGACCTATGCCCCAACATCAGACTATGAGGACAGCGAATTGGAGGATTTTTATGAAAATCTACAGGCGGTCCTTGACCAAGTGCCGAAGAAGGACATAGTCATAGTGCAAGGCGACTGGAATGCCAAGGTTGGCCAAGATGCGCACCACAACTGGGGAGACACATGTGGACCCCACTGCAACAACGAGACAAATGACAGGGGTCTGAGATTCTTGGAGTTTGCCAGATACAACAATCTGGTACTGGCAAACACGCTTGGTCTCCACAAAAACTCCAGACGATGGACATGGCACAGTCCCAGGGGGGAGCATCACAACCAAATAGACTACATCATGGTCAAGAAACGCTTCAGATCAAGCATCAACATTGGCAGGACACGCACTTTTCCAGGAGCAGACATCGGAAGTGACCACGATCTCTTGATGATGTCTTTCCGGCTCCTCTTGAAGAGAGTAAATACTGCACTAGACTGAAGTTCGACCTGGACAAACTGCAAGACCCGGAGGTGGCAGAACTATTTCAGGCCACATTTGAAGGGAAATTTGCACCACTGCTCATTTTGGAGGCTGGTGAAGTAGATGTCAACACCATGACCACCACCTTCAACTCAGCTGTGACAGATGCCGCCACTGAGATCCTTGGCAAGCACCGACCAAAGAAGAAGCCGTGGATCACACCTGAACTTTTGGATCTGTGTGATAAACGAAGAGAGATTTAAAAAAAAGAAAGAAAAAGAACACCTCACAGGGAGCTGATGTCTACCGAAAAATCAACAATGACATCCGAAAAGGCATGCGCACAGCAAAGGAGAACTGGATAGAAGATCAATGCCAGGAAATAGAGAACAGTCTGAACAAGAACAACAGCAAGAAGGCCTACCAGACTGTAAAGCGGCTGACAAGTTTCAAACAGCCCAAAGTCTCCACGATCCAAAGCAAGTCTGGCATATGCCTTACAGAATAACAAGAAGTCTTGGACAGATGGACAGAGTACTGCTCTGACCTTTACAACCATACACCAAATGGAGACCCATCAGTTCTAGCATGTCCCGAGAACAGAGAAGAAGAAATCCTCCCAATTCTCCGGGAAGAAGTTGAGGCAGCAGTGCAATCGCTAAAGAAAGGGAAGTCAGCGGGAGTGGACAACATACCCGCGGAACTGCTTCAAGCAGGAGGAGAAGCGATGATTGATGCCCTCACCATTATCTGTAACAAGATCTGGCAGAGTGGAGAGTGGCCTATACCATGGGCCCAGTCACTTGTCATCACTCTTCCCAAAAAAGGTAACCTTCAGGAGTGTGAAAATTACCGCACCGTCAGCCTCATCATCCATCCCAGCAAGGTCCTCCTGAAAATATTACTCAACAGGTTGAAACCCCAAGCTGAACAAATCATAGCTGAAGAACAAGCAGGATTCAAGGCAGGGCGAAGTACCACTGAACAGATTTTCAACCTCAGAATAATCTGTGAGAAATACCTACAGCACCAACAACATCTATATCATGTGTTCATAGACTTCAAGAAAACGTTTGACCGAGTCTGGCATGCAGCTCTATGGGCAACAATGAAAGCGTACAACATCAGACCTAAAATTATTGAAGTCATCAAAAACCTGTATGACAAGGCTACCAGTGCAGTCCTCCACAACAGCGACATCGGGAACTGGTTCAGAACAACAATCAGTGTGCATCAAGGATGCCTACTCTCTCCAACACCCTTCAACATCTTCCTAGAGCGCATCATGTCAGATGCTCTTACAGATCACGAAGGCACAGTCAGCATAGGGGGTAGAGCAATCTCCAATCTTCGTTTTGCGGATGACATTGATGGATTGGCTGGAGAGGAACAAGAACTTGAACAGCTGGTACAGAGGCTTGACACCATCTCCAAAGCTTGTGGAATTGAAATAAGTGCAGAGAAGACCGAAATGATGATCAACAACACCAATGGCATCAACACGGACATCAAAGTCCAAGGCCAATCCCTCAACACAGTGCATAGCTTCAAATATTTAGGAGCCATTGTATCAGACAATGGGTCCCGACATGAAGTCCTCTCCAGGATCGCACAAACAAATGCTGCCCTGACAAGGTTGAAGCCATTTGGAAAGACAGGATCATCATTCTACATTCCAAAGTAAGACTGCTGCGCTCCCTTGTCATCTCCATCTTCCTATACGCTTGCGAAGCATGGACCCTCACAGCATATCTACAACGAAGAATACAAAGCAGGGAGATGAGGTGCTACAGAAGACTTCTGGGCATTTCCTATACCCAACACATCACCAACGACGAAGTCCGACAGACCATCACACAAGCCATTTGACAACACGATGACCTGCTCACAGTGGTGAAGAAACGGAAACTCCGATGGTATGGCCACGTCACCAGATCATCAGGCCTTGCAAAGACTATTCTGCAAGGCACAGTGCAAGGAGGTAGAAGAAGAGGGAGACCGAAAAAGAGGTGGGAGGACAACATTCGAGAATGGACTGGTTTGACACTGAGCGAAGCCATCAGGGCTGCTGAGGACAGAAAGAGATGGAGTATGCTGGTTAAACGATCATCTGTGGTGCCCATACGACCTCAGGGTTACGGGACAGGATAGGATAGGATAGGATAGGATAGTTTGTTTGTTTATTTCCACACCTCGTGGAATTTGCCGCGTAGGCGGAAGATCTATACAGGATCCTTCATGGTGGGCAGGAAAGTACATGAAGAAAACTCTTTTTCAAAAAGCCGAACACGTCCTTTGCTGACCGAAATTTCGTCATCATTTTCACAGGAAAATAATATTGCACAGCAGCAATAACATGGATTCTCACTGGTCCACTTCATCTTAAGACGCTTTCTCATTGGTCGGGAGGACTTACTTTTCTTTGTCAGGTTATTGTAGAAAATGACGTCATCATGCCAACTCGAGCATCAGCAAGAGGATCGCCGAAACAAAATCGCAGGGGACTTGCTTGGTTTTATCAGTTTATTCCCCCACTTAAAATTTTTTTAACAAGGACTTACTCTATGATATCTCCAAATCTAAACATAGTTCGGATTTGATTTTTACAGGTAAGATGCGTCATTCTCTTGCAAGTTTGATGGCGCAAAAAACTCATTTTCGACCTTAGGTGGACTTACTCGGTTTTGTCAAATCACGGCAGTCAGCACAATTACCAAAAAGAATTAAAAATATTATTACATACACATGAGAAGTAGTCCAATCAAAAAATAGTAAATAAAACAAATAAATAACAAAACATACGGTTAAATACATTATACAATAAACTAGAGGTGAATGTCATAAAAAGTCATAAAAGGTAAACTGCCCCGATATATCACAGATAATAGTTTCTCCGCAGAAGCTACAGTACAAGATGTACATCCCAGCAATACAATCCAATACCATACAATACAACACAATACAACACAACACAATACAGCACAAAACAATGCCACACAACTTCATTCCTCTCAAGCTGGGCAATACGATTTACAAAGGCAGCGTTGGCGCAGAAATAACCAGTAAGAATAAGAATAAAAATTAAAAATGACCTTACGTGCACACGGAGAGTACTCCCAATCAATAAGTAAATGTGCTGTTAAATGCATAAGTAAACTATAAAATAAAATATAACCTATAAAACTGTAAAACAAATATCACAGATAATAGTTTCTAACAGCAAAAATCTCCTCGCTCTCTCTGGAATTATACCCACACTCAACCACTCACACTGCAGCTTATATGTATTGTCTATAAAGACACATAATCAATAAAATCAATAATAAGTTTAAAAAAAAAAACAAAAAAAACTCCCTTTTATTACATTGTATAGGCGTTGAGAAGGCGGACAGCAGAGGGTACAAATGAGTTTGAATATCTTTTAGTTTTTGAAATGGGTTGAGCAAAACGACGTTTTGAAGGCAGAAGTACAAACTCATCGGCCAAAATATGTTCCGGTTTACTGACAATCTGTTTAGCTTTCCTTGCGATTTGCTGATTACAGAAGGCAGATAGGTTCCTCTGCTCATCACCGGTAATTTTGGAACACGTTTTCACAATGCTGTAGAGACTATTTCTATCTCTAACCGACAGACTAGGAAACCATATGAATGAAAAAGTCAAAAGACTCTCAATGAAAGACTGGTAAAACAGACTAAGTATTTTTTTGTCTACTGAAAAAGAGTTGAGTTTTCTGAGAAGGTATACTCTCTGCTGCCCCCGTTTGACAATCGCTTCAGTATTGGCATCCCATTTTAGCTTATTATCAAAAATTGTACCAAGGTATTTGTAGGTCTCTACCACTTCAATATTTTCACCATGGATTGTACTTACAGCAACATCATCTCTGTCTCTTCTGAAATCAAAAATAAGTTCTTTGGTCTTAGAAACATTCATTTCCAAATAATTGTCATCACACCAGTCTACAAAAGAAGGCAAAGAATCACCGTGGCCATTCTCCGAACCACTCAACAGGGACAACAAAGCCGAATCATCTGAGTATTTTACAATGTAATTACCATCAGAGCCACTTCTACAACTGTCAGTGTACATGATGAAAAGAATGGGAGACAACACACAACCTTGAGGGGAGCCTGTACATGTAACCTTTTTATCAGAGTACAATTCATTAACAAAAACTCTTTGTTCTCTAAAAGTCAAAAATTCCAAAATCCACAGTACAAGCTGGTGAGGTAATTCAAAATCATCAATCAATCTTTGAATCAGAATATGAGGTTGCATGGTATTGAATGCAGAAGAAAAATCTGCAAAAAGTATTCTAGCATGTGCCTTTGGTTTTTCCAGGTGTTTGTATAATTATAGTATTCAAAATGAACAGCTTGGCATCCTCCACACCCCTACCTGCTCTATAGGCAAACTGAAGAGGATCAAGGCTGGGTTCAATGGCTGACAGAATAAAACTTTTAATAATTTTTTCCAGGGTTTTCATAACTAAGGAGGTCAAAGCAACTGGCCTGAAATCATTAGGCTGCTTGTGATTGATGTTCTTGGGCAGTGGGATAACATTAGAAAATTTCCACACTGTAGGAATTTGCCCTAAATTGACTGAGAGCTGAAAAAGATGATGAAAGACAATGCCAAGCTGATCAGCACAATAACGCAGAGTCCTGCCACAGATCCCATCAGGGCCAGGGGCTTTTTTAACATCAATAGACTTAAACAGATGAGTGACCTTATCCTGAGAGATTTCAATACTGCCTACAGAGGTAAGAGATTGTTTAAATTCAGAAAACTTAGCTGAAAAATCATGCTTCTCGAACCGTGTATAGAAAGAATTCAGAACATTGGGTAAATCGAATGCGTCGACACCTTCAAGTTGGACATGCTTTTTTGTGCAATCTGGTTTCTGATTGACAGAGGCCATGGTTTTGATCCCCTGCCAAGCGGCACGTAGATCCCCACCACTGTACTTCGCCTCTACCTTATCCCTATACTGCCTCTTAGCAAGGCGAATGGCATTGCGTACCTTCCTATTGATATCTTTCTTGTCATGTGCAGTACCCTGAAAGAATACACGTTTCTTTTCGTTCAAAACAGACTTCAATTCCTTTGTGATCCATGGTTTGTTGTTAGGAAAACTAATAATCTCTTTGGTTGGGATAACTGTATCTATGCAGAAGGAAATATATGAGTTCACAACATCAACAAGCTCATTGAAATCATCACCACAAGCATCATAGAAAACCTGCCAATCAGTACAGTCAAAACAACCCTGTAAACAACTAATACTATCAGCAGTCCAACGTTTCACTGTCTTCACCACTCGCTCAAAACGTTGGAACACAGGCCTATACACAGGCGCCAGATAGACGCTGTTATGGTAAGACAATCCAAACGAGGGCATAGGCATAGATTTATAAGCATTTGCTACTGAACCATAACACAGATCAAGCGTAGTGTTTCCTTTCGTTGTTGCACATGTAACATACTGTTCGTAAGTTTTCAAGGTCTTCTTCAGCTGACAGTGATTAAAATCACCTAGAATGAACTTAGGAGCATCAGGAGAAATGGTATCCAGTCTATGGGTTACATCAGCGATCAACTGGGCAGCAGCGTTAGCATTGGCACGTGGGTGAACGTAAACAAGTGTGAAGAATAACTGAGGAAACTCCCTAGGTAAATAATAGGGGCGTAGTGAGATGGTTAGAAGCTCAAGATCAGTAGTACACATTCTCTCTCTAACCACAACAGTATTACAGTACCTTTCGTTGACATAAAAGCATACTCCCCCTCCCTTTGATTTGCCGGTGATGGTGGAAGATCTGTCCATACGAATGGGGCCACCGAAACCGCTGATGTGGAGGTCGTTGTCGTTGTCGACATGGGACAGAAACGTCTCAGTGAAGGCGAACAAGCAGGTTTCTCTGTAGTCCCGCATACATTTGGCGTAGGCCTCAAGCTCGTCAGTTTTGTTGCGAATGGACTGCACGTTAGAAAGCAGGATAGAAGGAAGAGGGGGCATTTTGCTTTTGTCGTTCAAACAAAACTTCCTAAGTCGACGCTGCAGCCCTCCTCTCCTTCCTCTCTTCCTGCCCTTACGCTGTCGCTGCGCTTTGATGGGGTCTTGAAGAAGAATGTCGGTGGGAATGTCGGTACAGTCGGAGACACCGGACGCGAACCGACGCAAGGAAAGGAGGTAATCTCGACTGTAAACAAGACGGCCGCCATTGATGTCACCCTGCACAGCACCCAGGAAGAAAACCGCCAACAAGGTTGCGGAAACAAACACCCACCATAGCTTACACATTTTCACAAGCAGGTAAGAATTAAATCTTCACGTAGAAAAGTTCCACAAGTAAAAGTTCCACATAAAACGTAAAACGTTACACTAAAAAACAAAACAAGTGCTGAGCTGCCAACAATTCGCCCCGCTTGCGTGAGCGCCTCGTTTTCCTTTTCCAGGACCCACAGGCAATGCAGCAGAAACAACCTGAGTCTTTTTGCGTATCTGTTTTGAGTGCAGAAGAACCAAACGGACAATTTTTCTTAACATGTCCCCCCAACCCACAAATGTAGCATGGATTTGTCGGATTGTTTCTAAGTGGACATTTGAATGAAGAATGGCCATTGCCTTTGCAAAGCTGACATTTCCCAAAATTCATGGACGAGCCACGTCCGAATCCACCACGATTTTGACCTTGATGAGAATCTGGAACAGTGGGTGGCGCACTTCGATTAAAGTTCCAGCGGCCACGGTAACCTACCTGACGTCGATAACCACCGTATCCACCGCGAAAATCCGAACGACCCGAAGTCGCATTACCTTCAGCAACGGTATTGAACTGACCAACCGACGCGAACGCAGAAGTACTGGCCTTGCGAGCCAAATTCTTACCCGGACGAGCAAGACGGTAACTTTCGGCACAATTCACCATGTCATTGAGGCTGACCAATCCTCTCTCGCGAATAAAAGTGGCAAGATCTGCAGACACACTTTGTAGAAATTGTTCGCCCAATACCAAATCAACTATGCCATCTAGAGTACGTTTGACACCCGAAAGTGCAACCCATCGATCAAACAGTCGATTAAGCTCAATGCCAAAAGTTTGAAACGGTTCATTTGCGTCTGGTTTGGTGGCACGAAATGTCTCTCTGAAACCTTCAGCAGTACATTGGAATTTCTTCAACAAATTATCTTTCAAAATGTCATAATCACAATGTCCATTGGCAGCTAAACTATGATACAAACTCAAAGCATTCCCTTCAAGTAAGGCAGACAAATAAACAACCCACTGATCCTTTCCCCAGCCAAGTGCAGTAGCATTTGTTTCAAAACGAAACAAGTATGAGTCAATATCATCAGTCTTCTCTCTAAACATGGGAAGTTTAGGAAAAATTGGTCTAGCTTTAAACTGATGCTTCGCATAAGTCTGATCGTGATCCTGATCTTGACCAACAACATGACCACCCTGATTAGCCTGTAGTTCTAACTGCTTTGTTTTTTCCCTCTAAAGTTCAATTTCTGTATCTAGTTTCTTGGATTCCAGTTTTCTAGCTTCCAGCTCCATTTCTTTTTGTGTTTCTAACTTCTTGGATTCCAGTTCCATACCCATTTCCCTATCTTTTCTTTTGGACTCATTTTCTATTTCTATTTGTTTAGCCTCCCGTTCTCTTTGTCTATCAAGTCGATCAAAACATTCTTGAACATATTTATGTTTATCAGCGACTTCCAGAGTAGCAGCTTGTTTGATAAACTTTTCAAAAAGATCATCATAGTTATCCATGTTTTAAAGTCTTGTTTGTTGTTTTTTTTTCAAAATATAAAATCAAAATAAGTACCTACCTAAACTACAATATATACACTAAATCCCGAATACCCAAGAAAGAATGATAAAAATAAAAACTAACAACAGCCCAAGCTAAGCTAAGTCAACAATAAATTCAAAGTGAGACAAATCTAAGTAACCAATAAATAGCAGCAAGGCAAATCAATAAAATGATAAAGTATTAACAATCAAATATCAACAACTATAATTTCCTTTTTAAAACTAAATTCTTTTTATAATAAACAATAGTCTAGGATAACTCAATACTAAATCAATAACAGCACAGAGCACTGCTCAATCAATCAAAGTCCTCAAATGTCTAAACCCTATGAATTATTTCCAAAAAAAAAAAATTTCCATTCCTCAAAGTCAACACTACTTAAATAAATATAAGTAAATAAAAACAAGTATGTCAAATACTAACACCTAATAAGACAAAACAGCAATAATATAAACGGATCAAATACTACTAACTCAAATAATAACACAAATTCAAACAATAAGTTCAATCAATATTGAAATATATCGTGACACAACAAAGAGACAATTCAACAAATAATTTCAAGAGTATTAATGATCAAGCTAAAGAAAACAACAAGAATTTAAATAATAACACTAAGCAACAATATATTCAACAAATAATTCAAAAGTTACTAATAATAAAGTCAAAGACCAAATCAAGAGGTATATTAACACTAAGCAAAGAAAAATTCAACAATCAATTGCAAAATTACCAATGACAAAGGTAAAAGAAAAGAAAATCACAATTAAATTAACACTAAGGGGCTTTGTAACTAACCTATAATAAAATAAGAACGTGGAACTACTAATTCATTCACTGATTCACACACACACACAAAGTTAGGCCTACAGAACACAAATACTAGAACCAATATAAACAATGAGTACTAAGACAGCAGAAAGAGCAATGAAAAAGAATATAGACCCCACAGGTAGAAAAAGATATTAAGCCCTTGAGCAACTCTGAAACTATACAGGAGCGCCCTACCGTGAAACTGGAGACGGTCTAAAACCACTACTTAATAACAACAAACATCACACAATCGCAAGTCACAAATCACTTCACAGGCAAACAAGGGAGACAATCTAAACTCTACCCAATAATGTGAAAGAATTGACCTAGATACTACCAACCTTTGAACTACAATACTAACACAGAGAAAAAAACAGGGTCACCAGATGTAGCGAATGGATATTTAGTGTAGGTGCAATATATATATGACTCTTAACGCGAATTATGCGTGCGTGCACGTTCTCTGTTTACGGACACACCCACAAACGTACGGATTCTTCCCAACACAGACAAACACCAACACCAGATATCCGTTCCACGTTCTCCAAAATTTATATAAATAATCAACAATTTTATATCACACTTTCACTCCAATTCTTTCATACAGTTAATCTAACACAGTTGGGCTTATCCCAATGTTTCATAGAAACGTGACGTCGACGAGCCTGAACACTCGGGACGGATAATCGAGACCGGCAATTTCTTGTCCTGGCCAACTCAACAAATATAAACGGTTCACAGTACCTTATTATCACCGATGATCACGGTTTCACACTATCTGGCACACGATGCCAAAGATACGTCGACAAGTGACGAATGTCATCGAGCGATGAATGTCGACGAGCGGAGGGACTATCCTCCTGCCCCAGTCCGCTCGGAGAAAACGTTGTCTTGGTCAAGTGTGGACATAGAGTCGATTCCCCCTCCGATGCTTCTGGCGATCACCTTGTCCTCGCCTCGGACAGGATAGAGCCAATTCTGCTCCCAGTAGGCCAGTAGCCCCAACAGGCCCCTAGTCTCCAGTTGGCCTCTCGGCTCCAAGTAGGCCGCTGTACAATATACATATTCAAACGTCAATTCTCTGACTCGGATAACGTATCTATTCTTCTTTAGTTTCACCCCATCTCAACTCCCTTCAAACCTCGCTTTGTTCCATTCCGTTTCGTATGCGATCACCACTTTCCTTCTTCCACCACTATCATTCATATCCACGTAATCACTTCATGAATGAAAATTACTATTAACCAAGCTCACGCATTCCATTCATATTTCATTATCAACTACTCTACAACTATCGCCCCACGTAATTAATAATATTATTACATCAATGAAAATTCAATATTCCATCTCAGTGGACAACAGCTCACTACCTTTCAATACAAAAATAATAATCCGCCATTTTACAATCATGTAAAACATTATAAATACCTGTAATTTTTACAGCACAAAATAACAATCCACTTCCAGAGAGAAATGACCACAAACCAATACACCGTGATTAGTTTCAATGCTTTCTTCCTCTTTCAGTTAGCTTTCTTTTCTTTTCTTTTCTTTCAACTTTTTTTCTATCCTTGGCCTACACACACACTCGACCTTATAGCTCGACACCAACAATTCGACTGACTAATTTCCCCTCTAATTCAAACTATCTCTTCATTCATTGGCTCAAGGCCTTTAGCCAATCAAAAATCATTAATTAATTTTAATTAAAAAAAATTACCGGAAAAAACCCGTTCTCTACAATCACTGTCTTTGACCCTGGACCGATGACAACCGGAACATGCTGAGAGAACAGGTTGCGTGGATAAAGGCGCCCTACCGTGAAACTGGAGACGGTCTAAAACCACTACTTAATAACAACAAACATCACACAATCGCAAGTCACAAATCACTTCACAGGCAGTTGAACTAGCCAATGCACTTGTAGCCTATAAACCAACTCGGGCACTACGTTCCTCGTCTGAACGTCTTTTAACAGCGCCACTCCGAAATATGAAAACTTTCGGAGAACGTGCATTTTCTTTTGCTGCGCCTACTCTCTGGAATTCGCTGCCGGCAAACATGAGAGGCGTATCTGACTTGGCAACATTCAAATCGCAACTGAAAACGTATTTGTTCAAGCTTGCGTTCAAATAATAATTATTATTATTTTTGTTTTTATTTCATTGTAATATTATGCCATATGTGTTGTAATGACAGGATGTACAATGGATGAATGCGAGTGGGTGCGCAATGAGTCACAATGTGAGATTTGCGCGATATAAGTACCATTCATTATTATTATTATTATAAACGAATTTGAGTTACACTTATCAGGATTCAAGCATCGGGGCTGAATCAACTACTGATTAAAAAAACATTTAAAAAAAAAACAGTGTAACATTTGACGTCAAAACAAGTAGGTCTGTCAAAACAAGTTATGTAGATGTTCACTGATTTGTCCAGATAACACCGTGTAAACATGCCCACGCGCGCTCACACACACACGCACGCACAAACACAGCCAAACACATGCATACGGCCAAACAGAAAACAGATAGACATACACTTTCGAGCGTACTCCTGTTCAGCTAAATACGGCGACCATGTTATTATTTATGTTTGGTTGATTTGGGTCACTTACTAATTGTCTTTGGTCGATAATCTATATATATAAATTGCTTAGCCGGAAGTCCTTCTTCGCCGTTACTATAAAGTTTGTCTCCTATGGACGCTGATCTGGGCAGGTGCTGAGTGCTGCTGATCGGCCTGCTGTGTGCTCAAAACCACCCAAATCGTTATAGCCGACATTTCCTTACCGAACGTTTAACCGTTTCTGAGATAAATAAATAAACAAAATGTCCACAAACTGCAATAGCCTCATTCCGCGCGCTTCCATTAAAAATCAAATTGAGGTTTCAGCATGTTTTCCCATATAGACCAAAAAAATTATTGTTTTTGTACGAAGCATTGATAGCTCAGTCGGTAACGCTTTCGCCTATCGTTTAGGGCGACCCAAGTTCGAATCCGATGCGGGCCATATTTTTTTGTTTGTTTTTTTTCCCCACTACAATATGGATATTTTTCTTTTTAATTTAGGCTTATTATTATTATTATTATTATTATTATTATTATTATTATTATTATTATTATTATTATTATTTATAATATTATATCTTATATCAAATTTTCTTTTAAAACCTTAGTGTTTATGATTTCTATTTGTATTATTCTATATTCATTATTATTATTATTATTATTATTATTATTATTATTATTATTATTATTATTATTATTATTACCAAGGATCGGGATGGGGTGGTACGTTATTATTATTATTTTTATTATTATTATTATTATTATTATTATTATTATTATTATTATTATTATTTGTATTATTATTATTATTATTATTATTATTATTATTATTATTATTATTATTATTATTATTATTATTATTATTTATAATCTAATAATAATAATAATTATTATTATTATTATAATTATAATATCTTATATCAAATTTTATTTTAAAACCTTGGTGTTTTTTCTGATTTCTATTTGTATTATTCAATATTATTATTATTATTATTATTATTATTATTATTATTATTATTATTATTATTATTATTATTATTATTATCAAGGATCGGGATGGGGTGGTACGTGTAGGTAAAAGGGGGCTACGGGTAGGTTTAAAGGGGCATGGGTAGGCATAACGGGGATACGGGTATATATAAGGGGGTATGGTGATGGTCGATTCCTTTCATCCATACCTGCGAAACGATCAACGGGGAAGTATCAAGGAGGGTACAGGTAGGTTACAAGGGGGGTACGAAAGGTATCAAGGGGTTATGGGGAGGTATCAAGTGGGTTCGGGGAGGTATCAAGGGGGTATGATGAGGCATCATGGGGGGGGGGACGGGGAGATATCAGAGGGGGGGGGTATGGTGAGGTATCAAGGGGGATATGGGGAGGTATCATCGTCCAAATGAAACTCGCAGACAACAGTTGTCTATCTGTCTACATTTTAAACAGCAACCTGTGTACCCTGGCTTGCCAGGGTACAAAAACCACTAATCATACTGTAAACTACTTACTGTAGCCCGGAATTGAGGCTGAAACAAAGAAAGAAGAACAAAAAAGCCCTTAGTGCTTCGGTCAACCTGTAAAAGATTTTGCCAACTAGCATTGTACATTTGAGAAAATGTAATTAATGACCACTACCACATTACGTTCTGATTTGGCTCGGAAGAGTCCCCTGGACCTAAAGCAATAATCATATAATGTAACCTTACCGGCTCACACGCCACATTTTCTATGCCTCAGCAGCATCAGGACACTGAAGACGTTCCTAGAGTACAAACAATTGCCTCGTCGTGACGGCTCTAATAAAATAATTGAGAACTATATGCACGATATAAACAGAAGAGAAACACTGTGAGCGAGATGGGTTCTTTCACAAGGGCACTAACCCAGTAGAAGGAATCCGCCATAGCAAAAATAAAGTCGCTCCGCATTAGCAAAGCGGTAATAGCGTACAGTCCATGTATGTAGACAGAAGAGTGAGATCAGAATGCATATTTGGCCAATCCAATCGGTCGTTCAATTAAACGTTTATTCTCAAACCGCCTAACAAGGCACACTTAATCTTCCCTTAAATCGAAATCGAAACAGGCCTATGATAGGCTTAAGTTCTGCGTATAATGAAATATATCAATTTCTTCCCAGTTATATGACTGTAGTTTTCGATGTGAATGAAGATATTATAGGTTTTACGCGGTTTGGCAAAAAAACGTTTTCAGTCTACGACACATGGGTTGTACGCTACAACTGGTATATTTGTATGATACATGGGTTGTACGCTACTGGTGCTACATATGTATGTTACATGGGCTGTACGCTACTACTGCTATATATCTATGACACATGGATTGTACGCAACTACTGCTACAACTGCTATATTTCTTTAACACATGGGTTGTATGCTACTACTGCTATATATCTATGACACATGGGTTGTACGCTACTACTGCTACTACTGCTATATTTCTTTGACACATGGGCTGTACGCTACTATTGCTATAATTATATTTATGACACATGGGCTGTATGTTACTACTGCTATAGATCTATGATACATGGGCTGTAGGCTCCTATCCTATACCTATCCTATCCTGACCCGTAACTCGGAGGTCGTAGGGGCACCACAGATGATCGTTTAACCAGCATACTCCATCTTTCTCTGTCCTCAGCAGCCCTGATGGCTTCGCTCAGTGTCAAACCAGTCCATTCTCGAATGTTGTCCTCCCAACTCTTTTTCGGTCTCCCTCTTCTTCTACCTCTTTGAAATGGTCTTTGCAAGGCTTGATGATCTGGTGACGTGGCCATACCATCGGAGTTTCCGTTTCTTCACCACTGTGAGCAAGTCATCGTATTGTCCAATGGCTTGTGTGAGGTCTGTCGGACTTCGGCGTTGGTGATGTGTTGGGTATAGCAAATGCCCAGAAGTCTTCTGTAGCGCCTCATCTCTATGTTTTGTATTCGTTGTAAATCTGCTTTGAGGGTCCATGCTTCGCAAGCATATAGGAAGATGGAGATGACAAGGGAGTGCAGCAGTCTTACTTTGGAATGTAGACTGATGGTCCTTTATTTCCAAATGGGCTTCAACCTTGTCAGGGCAGCAGTTGTTTGTGCAATCCTCAAAATACTTCCTGTCGGGACCCATTGTCTGATACAATGGCTCCTAAAAATTTGAAGCTATGCACTGTGTTGAGGGATTGGCCTTGGACTTTGATGTTCGTGTTGATGCCATTGGTGTTGTTGATCATCATTTTGGTCTTCTCTGCACTTATTTCCATTCCTTAAGCTCTGGAGGTGGTGTCAAGCCTCTGTACCAGCTGCTCAAGGTCTTGTTCCTCTCCAGTCAATCCATCAATGTCATCCGCAAAACGAAGTTTGGAGATTGCTCTACTCCCTATGCTGACTGTGCCTTCGTGATCTGCAAGGGCATATGACATGATGCGCTCTAGGAAGATGTTGAAGAGTGTTGGAGAGAGTTGGCATCCTTGACGCACACCAATTGTTGTTCTGAACCAGTTCCCGATGACGCTGTTATGGAGGACAGCACTGGTAGCCTTGTCATATAGGCTTTTGATGACTTCAATAATTTTAGGGCGGATGTTGTACACTTTCATTGTTGCCCATAGACCTGCATGCCAGACTCGGTCAAACGCCCTCTTGAAGTCTATGAACACATGATATAGATGTTGTTGGTGCTGTAGGTATTTCTCACAGATTATTCTGAGGTTGAAGGTTACCTTTTTGGGGAAGAATGATGCCAAGCGACTGGGTCCATGGTGTAGGCCACTCCCCACTCTGCCCTATCTTGATACAGATAATGGTGAGGGCATCAATCATCGCTTCTCCTCCTGCTTGTAGCAGTTTCGCGGGTATGTTGTCCACTCCCGCTGACTTCCCTTTCTTCAGCGATTGCACTGCTGCCTCAACTTCTTCCCGGAGAATTGGGAGGATTTCTTCTTCTTCTCTGTTCTCGGGACATGCTAGAACTGATGGGTCTCCATTTGGTGTATGGTTGTAAAGGTCAGAGCAGTACTCTGTCCATCTGTCCAAGACTTCTTGTTCCTCTGTAAGGCATATGCCAGACTTGCTTTGAATCGTGGAGACTTTTGGCTGTTTAACACTTGTCAGCCGCTTCACAGGCCTCCTTGCTGTTGTTCTTGTTCAGACTGTTCTCTATTTCCTGGCATTGATCTTCTATCCATTTCTCCTTTGCTGTGCGCATGCCTTTTCGGATGTCATTGTTGATTTTTCGGTAGACATCAGCTCCCTGTGAGGTGTTCTTTTTCTGTTTTTTTATATCTCTTTGTTTATCACACAGGTCCAAAAGTTCAGGTGTGATCCACGGCTTCTTCTTTGGTCGGTGCTTTCCAAGGATCTCAGTGGCGGCATCTGTCACAGCTGAGTTGAAGGTGGTGGTCATGGTGTTGACATCTACTTCACCAGCCCCCAAAATGAGCAGTGGTGCAAATTTCCCTCCAATTTTGGCCTGAAATAGTTCTGCCACCCTCGGGTCTAGCAGTTTGTCCAGATCGAACTTCAGTCTAGTGCACTTTGCTGTATTTACTCTATTCAAGTGGAGCCGGAAAGACAATCATGACGAGATCGTGGTCACTTCCGATGTCTGCTCCTGGAAAAGTGCGTGTCCCGCCTTTATATCCATGATGAATGGGCAGTACGCTTCTACTGCTATATATCTGTGATACATGGGCTGTACGCTTCTACTGCTATATATCTGTGATACTGCTATATATCTATGACACATGGGATGTGCGTTACTACTGCTATATGTCTATAATAAATGGGCTGTACGCTACTATTGCTATATATTTATGACACATGGGCTGTACGCTACTACTGCTATATACGCATCATACATGGGCTGTACGCTATAACTGCAATATAGCTATGACACATGGGCTGTACGCGACTACTACTATATATCTATAGTACATGGGTTGTACGCTACTACTGCTCTATATCTATGACACAAAGGCTGTCCGCTACTATTGCTATATATGTATGAAACATGGGCTGTACGCTAGTACTGCTATATATCTATGATACATGGGCTTTACGCTACTACTGCTATATATCTATGATACATGGACTGTATGCCACTACTGCTATATGTCTATGACACATGGGCTGTACCTTACTACTGCTATATATCTATGACACATGGGCTGTACCCTACTACTGCTATATATGTATGACACACGGGCTGTACGCTACTACTGCTATATATGTATGACACATGGGCTGTACGCTACTACTGCTATATATGTATGATACATGGGCTGTACGTTACCACTGCTGCTATATATGTATGATACATGGGCTGTACGTTACCACTGCTATATACCTATGATACATGGGCTGTACGCTACTACTGCTACCGCTATGCTATCTGTGATACATGGGCTGTACGCTACTATTGCTACCGCTATGCTATCTACGATACATGGGCTGTGCGCTACTGCTGTTACTGCTATGCTAGCGAGGATCCATTTTCTTTTTGCTATCGCAAATCCATTCTCTGTGGTTAGTGCCAGTGCGGTTTGATTGGTGCTTTTGTGCTGCTAACAGAAAATCTTCAACTATAATAACGCCTTTATTACAGCGCTCCACCCGCACTGCTTTTCAAAGTTATAAGAACGAGAAACGTTAGGTGGAGAGAGAAAATGGCGTTCTCCACGTGTGCGCTTTAAAGTGCTGCAAAATGTCTACTCACCAAACACCTGGACTTCGCATATATTCAAAAGAGGTGTGTTTCTAGACAGACTGATGTAGCGTCCTTTTATTGGAGTTGGTGGTGTGTAAGTGGTTGCTAGTGAATATGGAGACTGGTATCTGTAGACTACCTTGCCATCAATCCAGATAGTAACGCCCGACAGTCGGTAATCTGGGCCATTAACTGAAATGAAATTACTAAAAGAATAAAAACAAGGGAACATTCATAAAACACGAGAATTTAGGTGTATTATCCTGAAAAGTTTACAATATGCAATGCTAAAACAGTCCACTATAATATGCATAAGAGCATACATCAGTCGTCAATACTGGTATCGATTGTTGGCATCGCGTTGAGAAAGTATCCTAACCTATCAATCTTTGATATGACGATGATAATCAATATTGTCAGGGTGGCGACGTGGTGATCGTCCTTAACGCTGATGCAATAGGACGTTAAGCTTCGTTGTTCCTCCTCCTCCTAACCTATCTTAGTTTTCTTAACAGCAACAACAACAACAATAACATGGCCTTCAATACTGATATCGACTTTTGACATCGCGTTGAGGGAGTAGCCTAGTCTATCTTATTTTTCTTCAGGAAGAAAGCAACAACAGCAACAAAACAAAGACAGCATGAGGAATGACGGTGATCTTCAATGATCACCTTCTTCAACGATGTAGCGTGAATGTTCTATGTTCACACAGCAAGCTTTAACTGCTTTGAAAAGAATGATACGGCTCTTAGTTGTTGGTCGCTTTCAAGCTCAGGTTTTTACTGTTATCAGTCGTTTTGAAGTTCAGAGATAAGCAAGATACCGCCCATAATACTATCCCTCCCTTACTGATGAATACCACTTGGTTGTTGGAACATAAATACGCGAATACACACTGAATTTATATTAATAAAAGGGGGTAGGGGAGAAAGGAGAGGGGAAATGAGAGGAGTGTGGGTAGGGGTGGAAAGAGAAGTGGAGAGTGGTGGGGAGGGGTCGGAGAGGGAAAGCCACACGGCAAACACACCACAATCTGAAATTGTAGTAAGACACAGCAATATAAAGTTGTAGTGCGACACAACTACGTAAAGGTATAATGAATTTAAAAAAAACTTAGTAAATGTATAATACAACTCAACTATGTAAAGGTATAATAAAACACAACTACGTGAAGTTATAATAAAACACAACATAAAGTTATACTAAGGCACAACAACCTAAAGTTATAAACTTTACTACGTTCTTGTGTCGTTCTTACGTTGTTGTGTCTTACTATAACCTTACGTTGTGATGTATTACTATAACTTTACGTTGTTGTGTCTTACTAGGCTATAACTTTACGTTGTTGTGTCTTACTAGGCTATAACTTTACGTTGTTGTGTCTTACTAGGCTATAACTTTACGTTGTTGTGTCTTACTATAATCTTACGTTGTGATGTCCTACTATAACTTTACGTTGTTGTGTCTTACTAGGCTATAACTTTACGTTGTTGTGTCTTGCTATAACTTTACGTTGTTGTGTCTTACTATAACTTTAGGTAGATGTGTCTTACTATGGTTATAGTAAGACACAACTGCATAAAATTATAGTGAGGCACAACAAAGAAACGTTATGGCAAGGTATAACAACGTAAAGTTATAGTAAGGTACAACAACGACACAAGAACGACACAAGAACGTGAAGTTATATATAGTAAGGCACAAGAATTGAAAGTTGTAGTGAGAGACAAAAACATAAAGTTGTACTAAGACAAAAAAATTTACAGTTGTAGATACAATAAAGTACAAATACAGGGCAAATACAACATTTTGTATTGCTAATAATAGACACTGTAGGGGCAGTTTTTCTTGATCTTAAAAAGGCATTTGACCTAGTTAACCATGATATGTTAATTAATAAGCTAAAGTACTATTTTCAAAACTCTGCATCTGTATTATTTTTTAAATCATATTTTTCAAACAGGCACCAATCAGTATATACTAATGGTTCATTTTCGTCTTCTGGAGATGTCACTTGTGGAGTTCCTCAAGGATCGATTCTTGGCCCTATTTTAGTTTGTATATTTATCAATGACATGCCCCCTTTTCTCACACAAAATGTTAACCTTGACCTATTTGCTGATGATTCATCCCTCCATACTTCTAATAAAAATCTACAACAGGTAGAACAAAGTCTTCAAAAAAGCATAAATGAAATTGATAACTGGTGTGACAACAATAGAATGAAATTAAATCCTAATAAAAGCAAAAGTATGCTTCTCACTACAAGACAAAGGATCTTTTTGCCTTAATCTAAACTTAGGGTCCTACAATATTGATCAAAGTCGTGAACATAAAGTGCTAGGCATAATCATTGATGATTATTTTAGCTGGCGGTCACACATTAACCATATTTGTAAAAAAAATTCTAAATATCTGTTCCTTCTAAATAAACTTAGACATTTTGTTATGGTTGATGCATTAAAATCTTTTTTTCTATGCCCACTGTATGTCTCATTTTAATTATGCATCAACTATTTGGTGTAATGCAAGTGACGTTCAAATTAAACAGCTAAACAGTCTTCATAAAAGAGCAATCAAGATACTCTATAAGCATTATAATATAAATACAGATATTACAACTACTGAGAAATACAAGGAACTCCAAATACTACCACTTCAAAAACAATTTATATTTAATACAGCTATCCTTATGTTCAAAATCACACACGGAGAAACACGTGCATACCTTGATATCGTTTTTACTAAGCCACTTGATGGGCATAGACTTCTTAATTATAAACTACCCTTCCCTCGCATTGATTTATACAAAAACAGCCTATCATTTAATGGAGCTGCTGTATGGAACTCTCTCCCTCTGGAGTGTAAACATTGCGACACAATATTTTCTTTCAAAAATAATCTATATAAGCATCTGGAAAATTAATTATAAAAGTGATATATTTTAATATGATAACAGATTTTCAAGTAAATATATTTTTTAAAAATATTAATTATTATATATTTATTTATTTATCTATTTATTCTTGTTGTTGTTATTGTTATTATTTTTTTTTCATTAAGATATTCTTGTTATAATAATAGTGATATTAATGGTGGTGATGGTGGTGTTAGTAGTAATAATAGTACTACTAATTATTATTGTAATTTTTTTTATTCATATAATTGCAATTGTTATTATTATTATTATTATTATTATTATTATTATTATTATTATTATTATTATTATTATTATTATTATCTTGATTTCTCTTAAAAATTATTATTCTAAGGGTAGGGGATAGTGAGGGGTGGTTGCATACAATTATTTAAAGATAATGATGAAGATGTTGGTGTGATTGTGTGTGCATGTGTGTGTGTGTGATTTCTATGATTTCCAAGTTAATGTTACAGTTATTTACTGTATTAATTTGTTTAGGGACAGATTGGAAGATTAGACTTATTAATTAGTCTAAAATCTGTATCCCTAATAAAAAAAAGTTTCAAAAGTTTCAAAGACACCTGGATGAGGGCTGAGGATGAAATATTGGGGGTTCAACATCAATGAGGTGTAGGGATACAAAAAACCCATCAATGTTCAAATGAATTATAACATCATAATAATAATATAGATTCTTACCAAAGTCAGAACGGCCGTACACTGTGATCCTGACAATGTCGTAGAGATCACCAAGGTCCACCTTCCACTGAGGATTGCTGTCGGGCTCGTCAGTATGGATGCAGTTGTCTGACTCGAACACTGTATTTGTGTTTCCGTTGTTGGCAACGCCACACCTATTCTCTGGGTATTCTTTCTTGTACTGGGAACTCATGTTGCACGGCTTTCCTTGAGCAACGTTCACTATTTTCGAAGAAATGAATACAAAAAGAAAGAAAAGAAAAGAAAGAAAAAGAAAAGGAAAGAAAGCCAGGACAAGAAACAGGGACATAAAGCTTAACGAAATAAAAAAGCTAAGCTAACTAAACTGGGCACTGGACCCAAAGCAATAATCATGTAATGTAATGTAACTAAACTGGGCACTGGACCCAAAGCAATAATCATGTAATGTAATGTAACTAAACTGGGCACTGGACCCAAAGCAATAATCATGTAATGTAATGTAACTAAACTGGGCACTGGACCCAAAGCAATAATCATGTAATGTAATGTAACTAAACTGGGCACTGGACCCAAAGCAATAATCATGTAATGTAATGTAACTAAACTGGGCAGTGGACCCAAAGCAATAATCATGTAATGTAATGTAACTAAACTGGGCACTGGACCCAAAGCAATAATCATGTAATGTAATGTAACTAAACTGGGCACTGGACCCAAAGCAATAATCATGTAATGTAATGTAACTAAACTGGGCACTGGACCCAAAGCAATAATCATGTAATGTAATGTAACTAAACTAAGCACTGGACCCAAAGCAATAATCATGTAATGTAATGTAACTAAACTTTGCACTGAACCCAAAGCAATAATTATGTAATGTAATGTAACTTAACCGGGCACTGGACCCAAAGCAATAATCATGTAATGTAATGTAACTAAACTGGGCACTGGACCCAAAGCAATAATCATGTAATGTAATGTAACTAAACTGGGCACTGGACCCAAAGCAATAATCATGTAATGATGTAATGTAACTAAACTGGGCACTGGACCCAAAGCAATAATAATGTAATGTAATGTAACTAGACTGGGCACTGAACCCAAAGCAATAATCATGTAATGTAATGTAACTAAACTGGGCACTGGACCCAAAGCAATAATCATGTAATGTAATGTAACTAAGCTGGGCTAAACTGACCTAAACCACGGACTAACTAATTACACTAAAGTAAAATTATAACCAAACACTCAAACTCTACTCAGAAGAATCAAACTGAAGTCACCAAACCAATGTACAGACCATTTTACATCATAGGCATTGGCATAATTATATTACTGAGTTTATGCTTGCAAGGTTATTTCCATAATTAAAACAGGTGATGTGGCCCTATTGGTTTCTGCATTTATAATTACATGTACGTGATGCAATGTATTTATTTTTATTGTTTGTTTTGTTTTATTGTACGTCATTTCACATTAGTGATATTTGACCCACAAAAAAAAATTAATATATATATATATATATATATATATATATATATATATATATATATATATATATATATATATATATATATATATATATATATATATATATATATGTAGCGGAGTGAAGAGTAGGTGGTAGAAGTAGGAAGAAGAGCGGAGCGCTCTAGAGGAGGCTGGTAGTAGGAGTACAGAAGAAGAAGACTCTCTTTTCCTTTTCTTTCACACTCGCACACCAATCGAAGATGTGGTTCTATTTCCAGCATTTATTTCTGAGTGAATAATTTTGAGCCACGGAACAGACAGTCATTTACAGTAGTATGTACATTCTGTGTCGGCCCGTGTCTGCCGTCTCACTGCCCCTCCAACTGGGGGGTCAGTCGGTTTTTATCATACAGCGCCAGCCTTAGCGGAGACGCACATGCGCGAGCCACTCGCGGAGCCTTAAGTAAGTGCCGGTGGGCCAAGTTTGTGTTATTTTCAATTTACAAATCCCGCTCGCCTTTGGCCTAATACAAATCAAAACATAACATAATACACATCACCAGAAAGGGCATAAAACAAGCTTCCCAAATATGTACATGAATTATTCATACAAGGTACAGATAAATAATAAACTTCGAAAATACGCGACTCAAAGTACGACCTTAAGCACACAAGTTCACAAAAAGATACAAATGATACATTTAAGACATACCAAAAACCCATACGTATTACATGCTCTAAAAGCTTAATGTCCAATCTGGCTAACTATATACAAATAAAATGCATGACTTATCTGTAACTCTTACAAATCATGAATCTCTATGTACACACTAACACAAGCTACAAACACAGTGTTATCGCAGGTTACATCACTGGGACTAGCGATCTCGGCCTTAACTACTCTAATATAAACTAAATTCATACAACATTCCATAAGAATAATATCTAAGGCTAGCTACATAATAATTATTTGATGGACAGAAATAAAAGGGGGCTAGTGTACGGCTCTGACAAGGTGTCGCATTTGGCGGTAAGTTTAAACAAAGGCTGTGCGTGTAGCAGACGACGCGTCGGCTAAACACGTTACACGAAAACGGTCAAGATAGCATACTACATGACTAGTAAGGTTTAGGGATAGAAATACCGCACCAGTAGCGAACAGCAGTCGGCTACATTCGCACCGGCTTTTTAACCACTCAGCGTCCGCGCTGAGAAACTGTACTCAAGAGCAGATGTGCTGCTACTTGAATAGCATCACTGGGCCAAGGCATTAATTTGCCCGTGGAAACCATCCGACATCTTAAGTCAGGATAACAACAACAATCCCTATGACTCGTCCTTTACGACACGAATCTGACCTAACCAGAAAACGTTAAAATATGAACTTGGCATCGCCTAATGGGATGACTGACTATGTATTTGACAGGGAGTCCAGTATCTCAAAAAGGTCCATATTTAACATCATAACAAAATGCGAATCATGTACAGTTTACCTGCCTTTACAAAACATCCTGCCGTAAACATCAAAGCTCTAAACAGTACTATTTCCCTAATATCTATTCTATTCTACACGTACACCGTACACATGTTAATTTCTACAAAACTGCATATGTTTAGCAACAATGCTCAAAATCGATGGACATAACTAACGCATGATACATTATTAAAATAGCACAAAAAAAACAGTATTTACACAGACAATTAAAAAAAAAATCATATCTACACAGAATTGTTTAGTTGTCTCATTAAAATAAAAGTCCGTATCTGAGAGTATTCCCATACTACTTTACAGTGTCATTATGTACATACCAGAGGCTAGGTATCGGAGACTGTTTTCTGTGCTAGACGCAGTGATCTTCTTGGCGCAGGACCCGGGCGTGGTGTCGACACTTGGGACGCTAGATCTTTCGTCCCAGATGTCCTGCCTTTTTCCCGTTGATCCTTTGCGTCAGCAACTGAAGATGTTGGGCATACTCGAGTATGCTTTCAGTTGGTCCTTGCCGCCTGTTGTGGAAGGAAGTCAGGAGGGTTGACGTGCCCCGTTGGTCGCTAAACGCCGCAGTCAGGACTTCCATGATGCCGTCTGCCGTAACAGCGGTGTCTGCTCTCCGCAGAACTTCCTGTCGGGCACACCCCGTCAGTGCTTGCAGCAGCCACTCCACCGCCGCGCCAGTGTCTAGGTGACAGTTCTTCAGGATTCGGGTGGCCTCCATTTGAAAATCTTCGAAGTCCTGCCCGTCCTCACCCGAAAAAGAAGGTAGCTTGGGAGGCGGCATCACGTAGAGGCGTGGCGTGAGGGCTGGTGGGCCGTTGACGTCTTGGACGCCGCTCACTCGGTCACTCGATGGTCCGCTGCCGTCCACCTGGGAGGGAGGTTGACTGTTGTTAGCTGTGGCCACAGCAACCGACGGTCCAGTGCTAGCTGGGAGTTGCACACTGCTGTCCTGCTCCGCCATCCTTGTTTGGCTTCTGGTTAAAATTCTTGAGGTCGCCGTTGTTAGTCTTGGTCTGGGTCTTTCAATGACTGCTGCTCCGTGTTAGCTGGCATCCTGCTCGCAGCGCCAGATCGATGTAGCGGAGTGGAGAGTAGGTGGTAGAAGTAGGAAGAAGAGCGGAGCGCTCTAGAGGAGGCTGGTAGTAGGAGTACAGAAGAAGAAGACTCTCTTTTCCTTTTCTTTCACACTCGCACACCAATCGAAGATGTGGTTCTATTTCCAGCATTTATTTCTGAGTGAATAATTTTGAGCCACGGAACAGACAGTCATTTACAGTAGTATGTACATTCTGTGTCGGCCCGTGTCTGCCGTCTCACTGCCCCTCCAACTGGGGGGTCAGTCGGTTTTTATCATACAGCGCCAGCCTTAGCGGAGACGCACATGCGCGAGCCACTCGCGGAGCCTTAAGTAAGTGCCGGTGGGCCAAGTTTGTGTTATTTTCAATTTACAAATCCCGCTCACCTTTGGCCTAATACAAATCAAAACATAACATAATACACATCACCAGAAAGGGCATAAAACAAGCTTCCCAAATATGTACATGAATTATTCATACAAGGTACAGATAAATAATAAACTTCGAAAATACGCGACTCAAAGTACGACCTTAAGCACACAAGTTCACAAAAAGATACAAATGATACATTTAAGACATACCAAAAACCCATACGTATTACATGCTCTAAAAGCTTAATGTCCAATCTGGCTAACTATATACAAATAAAATGCATGACTTATCTGTAACTCTTACAAATCATGAATCTCTATGTACACACTAACACAAGCTACAAACACAGTGTTATCGCAGGTTACATCACTGGGACTAGCGATCTCGGCCTTAACTACTCTAATATAAACTAAATTCATACAACATTCCATAAGAATAATATCTAAGGCTAGCTACATAATAATTATTTGATGGACAGAAATAAAAGGGGGCTAGTGTACGGCTCTGACAAGGTGTCGCATTTGGCGGTAAGTTTAAACAAAGGCTGTGCGTGTAGCAGACGACGCGTCGGCTAAACACGTTACACGAAAACGGTCAAGATAGCATACTACATGACTAGTAAGGTTTAGGGATAGAAATACCGCACCAGTAGCGAACAGCAGTCGGCTACATATATATAAATAACAAGGATTATTAGTTGTTTACCGGTCATCTGGGCACCTAGCTTTGGATCTGGGTACCTGGCCATGTGCCCAGATCCAAGGTAACTTTGAAAACAGCGAGAAAAAGTAACTTTCGTCTCCTCTGGGCGACGAATTAGGTCAAGCTGTATTTCTTACTAGGTCAACTGTCTTTTCGCACCGTTTAAGAATATTTTCGAACCGTTTATTGACGCCGGATAGCGTCCTCACTTGGTTTCGTACAATTTAAGAATCCAAGAAGGCAAATGGGTTTTTTGGTCGGAAAATGCACAGGTTACCAAGAGGAAAAGGGTTAGGGCAAGGGTTAGTTATGATTATTGCTTTAGGTCCAGCGGACTCTTCCGAGCCTAAATCAGGACCGGACAACCCCCGATCTGCATAAAAGATCTGCTGAAACAACCCTAGTGGTAAACCTGAAGGCTCTCCACCAGCCAGTCACTTTACAATAAAGACATCCCACGCAGGGGACGCTGAGGTTATACCCTAATTTATAGAACCCCCGTTTACAAAAACATAATAGAATACAAACATCATTATAAATTATCAACAAAACTGTCACCGCCACGACTCCCTCCGGGCAGACGCCACAAACAAACAACTTCCACACGCAGACAACCCAGAAAGAATGACGATTACCCGCAGACGGAAGTGATGAAAACACGACAAATATATATACAACTTTCAAGCTATTTATTCATTCATACCACACACTCATACACATACAACAGTTACACATGAAACGAGAAAATGGCGATGGAACAATTAATGGGACGATGAACAACCACGTCTATGTATCAACTGTGCACCGCAAATGTCCGTTGCACGTAAATAACCGAACAAAGGGGGGGTTCGAGTGTCAAGAGAGGGACAACAAGGAAAGAGCCGACCTGATAGTATGGCGTCCCTGTTGAAGTCTCTGTAAAGGTATCCGCCCCTCCTCGTGGCTGTTAACGGACTGTCGCTGTTGATGTCCAGGCGTAGTGGCGTCGCCACTCTCTCTCGCCGCTGACGATGATGATGATGATGATGGTGACGCCGTAGTCGCGGCAGCCCTGTCACCGTCGACGTCTCTCAGCCTGACTCCTCCAATCGGCTAACACTGCGACGTCGAGGCCAGGTCCCGTCCACAGACGTCACAACCACCACGGGAAAGGTGGGGTTGTGGAACGATGAAGATGTACACAAATGCGGACGTAGACGAACGGGTGGTGATGATGATGTTCAGTCCACACGACCAAGTGCCGTCGTCGTTGTCGCACGACGCTGGTCAACGTCGATCCGCGTTACCCAGTGACGAGCTGATGAATACGAACGAACTTTCGAACGACGAATGTTCGAACGACGAACTGTCGAACGACGAATGGTCGAACCTGCAACATACTTGTCGTATTGTTAATGTCATGTCCACCTGATTCTGTCCCCCTCCCTCCTCACACTCTCCCCCCCTATTACACTCACTAACTTCTGTATCTTGAGGAGGCACAACTGCTGTCCTCTTCACTTCCCTTGACTACTATTATTGTCACTTGTAATCAAACACATAATTCATAAAACTCAATGAAATTATGAATGCATGAAATGAGCAATGCTGCAAATGAATACATGTAAACATCAACACATTATCCATCTCAAACAACCGCAACCACGACAACAGCAACCACTTCCATCCTACCTTCATCACACTTCACCCCCATTCTCCTCCCTCATTCTCCCTCCTTCCGTCGCACTCTTCCTTTCGTCTGCCTCTCCTCAGTGCAACCATCCTTTCCCCAGCCTCACACACAGCTATCGTTCAACACCCCAACAGCCGGCCCTCGGTCATTGGCACAGTAAGGAAAAATACCACCATCACACTTACCCACACGGTTCGAATGTAAAAGTACCTGTAGCCTTTCCCCTGCTTGTCTACACAGTACTCCAAGTAAGGTAATCCCGTGCGTAGTAGTTTCCGTTAGTGGACAATACCTCGACACTAACCTACCACAAACACAAAACTTAGTTATTTGCTCTACACTCTTTCCCGAGCTTGCTACCACAACTGTAACACTTTCAACTAGTTTTCCTCTTGGAACCAGCTATTATTTACGTCAATAACTGTCCCTCCCTTACTTCCAGAACAAAACAACTCCAGAGAAACAAGACCGCACGTCTTCTCTGTTACTCTGCCAAAACCTGTTCTGACTACAGTGAGCAAATTCCTAAACTGGCTAGCCGATCTACACTGTTGAATCACGATTTGCACGCATAACCTAGCATACGACAGCACGCAATTACTACCCCTAACTCATTAACTCTCCACCCACACAGTCTACCCGGTTTCATCACAGACTGCCCTTGACAAAAACACATACATATAAAATGCCTACATTGCTCAATAATAACATCATAGGAAGCCCTCTTGACCACCTGGCAGAAAGCGTCCAATATTCCCAAGCTAATCCAACAGACCTCACACACAAATAAGGAGTCTTGTCCCGGAAGAGTTTTCAAGAAAAAAGGTAGGTGACTGGTCTAGCGAAGAAGAAGATAGTATAGCAGATTGATAGAACAGAGCAGGAATGAGAAAGAACAAATGAGAAAGACAGCGACAGTGGGAATTTAAAGCACTAATGTTCCAGAAAGTGGGGATACTATTTATACCCCCCGGCACCACCCAATGAAGACTGAAGTTAAGAGAACAATGAAAAATATTGAGAAAAATATTGAGGATAAGGAAAGATAAACCTCGTCATCGTAATACAGGGGCGGACGAGGGGGGGGGGGGGGTTCCGGGGTTACCGGACCCCCCCTCCCCCTCCCCCCAAAAAAAACTAAACATAAAAAATAGAAGAAGAAGAAGAAGGAGAGAGAGAGAAAGAAAGAAAGAAAGAAAGAAAGAAAGAAAGAGAGAGAGAGAGAGAGAGAGAGAGAGAGAGAGACTTTTTTTAAGGAAACAGATCAATCACTTGGAAACGGTAACCACCATATTATTATTATTATTATTATTATTATTATTATTATTATTATTATTATTATTATTATTATTATTTATAAGGCGCTTTCCCTCGCAGAGATCAAAGCGCACACATACACCCACACACACCATGTGTACCGCACAGACACACACACAAATAGCAGCAAAAAAAACCCAAACAAACAACAACAACAATAAAAATAACAAATAACGTTTTAATTGTATGTGGCAGTAAAAAGGTAAGTCTTCAACTTTTTTTAAAAGAGTTAAAGGATGTCGCATGGCGTACATCGGCTGGGAGGCTATTCCATATCAATGGTCCTTGAAAAGAAAATGATCTCTCACAACATGATTTGTTTGTAAATGCTCGAGGTTTTAGTTTCATGGTGTCATTACTAGAGCGGAGAGATCTTGAAGGTGTGTAGAATATGGAGGAGGTCTGACAGATACCGAGGGGTGTTGTTTGATAGTGCATTGTAGCACATGCATGCAATCTCATATTGTATCCTTGCAGACACTTTGAGCCAATGGAGTTCTTTGAGAAGGGGGGTAATGTGTTGGCGTCTTTGTGATCTTAAAATCAAGCGTGATGCTGAATTTTGAACTTTTTGAAGTTTCTTTGTAAGGGAATTTGGGGCTCCCGCAAGTAGACTATTTCCATAGTCCAATCGTGAGAGCACGAAAGAGACTACAAGAGTCTTAGTTGCATCAGTGGTGAGGTACCTGCGGATGCCTGAAATTCTACGTAGCTCATAGTTAGCTAGTTGACATACTTTAGAAACTTGTTCTTTCATTGACAAGGAAGAATCGAACAACACCCCCAAGTTCCTGACACACTCTGAAAATGCTATCGTATTCTCCCCAATCTGCATTTCGGTAGGGAGGTACTTTTTGGCATTATATTTTGATGCAAGCAGAATTTCTGTTTTGTCTTGATTAAGTTGAAGTTTCTTGACCATCATCCAGTCACGAACATCTGCA
Organism: Oncomelania hupensis; assembly: GCA_036898135.1. Taxonomy (NCBI): domain Eukaryota; kingdom Metazoa; phylum Mollusca; class Gastropoda; order Littorinimorpha; family Pomatiopsidae; genus Oncomelania; species Oncomelania hupensis. The sequence continues at coordinate 9,758,902 of CM072515.1, forward strand.
GTACAGTTTTGAATGCTTTTAGTTGCAATGCTCAGTGACACAGATTTGCAGAGGCTTTCAACTGAGTGTCATCTGCAAATGACTGCTGCTTTACATTGTGCTGGGAAATGAGGTCGGCCAGTGGCTTTATGTACAACGTGAATAGGATGGGACCCAAGACAGAACCTTGTGGAACACCATATTCAAGAGACACAAACTCCGAGTGTAGACCACCCACTGAAACATATTGGAATCTTTCAGAAATGTAAGACCTGAACCACTGTATAGCTGTGCCTCCAACACCAAAGCATGACTGCAAACGTGCGATAAGAATCTCAGGATTGATGGTGTCGAAGGCAGCGGACAAGTCTAAGAGCGCGAGGATGGACACTTTATTTTCATCAAGATCAATTAACATGTCATTCATCATGCATGTCAATGTTGTCTCAGTGCTATGACCTTGTCGATAGGCTGACTGATAGGGACTGCACAAACTGTTAGAAGCAATGTGAGCTTGGAGTTTTTACAGAACAAGTCTTTCAAGTAACTTACTTAAGAAAGGCAGATTTGAGATGGGTCTAAAGTTCTTAAGCTCATTTGGATCGATGTTACACTTTTTCAATAATGGTCTAACCACTGCTGTTTTAAGATCTTGCGGAACAGTGCCTGTGGAAAGTGACTCATTCACAATCTCTGTAATTGCAGGCAATACAGTGTCGAGGTGTTGCAAAAGGAGACTAGTGGGGATAGGGTCACGTTCACAAGATTTGGGTGGCATTTTCTTCAAAATCTCATCGACTTCGGTCTCAGAGACTGGGGTGAAAGACAGAAATGGAATGCCCATGAATGGTTCGACTTCTGACTGTGGGCTGACAACTGCAGTACTGTCAAGGTTGTGACGAATTTCGGCAATTTTGTTTTGAAAATATTTTACAAAAGCATCAGGAAGCTTTTCAGGTTCAATGGAGGTGGGAAGGTCAGCAGGACCCGTCTTACCCGTCATTGTATTGACAATGTTAAACAACTCTTTGTGTGACTTAGCTGATGATACTTTCTCACAAAAATGATCTTGCTTTGCTCTGTCAGTGAGCACCGTGGCAGCATAATCTGTCTATCAACAGTTAATCTGGTCTTGAGCCATTTGCGCTCAGCTTTGCGCCTTGCGCGCCTCAGGGCTAAGAGCTCCTGAGCAATGGAGGCAAACCAGGGCGCTGACTTGTGACCATGAAGCCTCCTCTGTTTTAGGGGAGCATGCTTATCAAGGAGGGAGCGCATGAACAAGTTCAGTTGCTCACAAGTAGGAAAGGGACATGTTGTAAAGAATTCGCATAAATCTGCTTTAAATTTAAATAGCCCGTAGATTGCGGACTTGAATGTTTTCTGGGACAACTTTAGGCAGAGGAATGTTAAGGGAACACAGGACGGTGGAATGGTCAGAAGTCAGCACACGAGTCACTTTTACAGCATGGATGACGTTGTCACCCAGAGTGTGTCCACGCGCATGTGTGGGTTCAGTAACTGCCTGTACCAAGCCAAACTGTTAAAAAATGTCAATGACTTTTGCGGGCAAGGCTTTCATTGGAGTGTCAAAATGTACATTTAGGTCTCCTAGTATTAGGAGAGTTCCACGGATCTGATTGCAGTACTCCAGGAAGTCATGAAGTTGGTCTACAAAAAGTTTCTCAGTCAGTTTGTTTTTTTTTTTATTTGGGGGAGGACGGTACACACAAAGGGCTTGTACACAATGCTGAGGAAAGGATACACGCATGTGTAAAATTTCCACAGAAGTATGTTCAAAATCAAATGTTGAAACAAAAGCAATGTAACGCTGCAGACAAGAACGGTACACAACAACGATGCCACCTCCACGGGTAGCGCGAGGTAAAGACTGAACAACATAGCCCTCAGGGCACAGTTATTTACACTGAAATTCATCACCATGGGCACGCAGGCATGTCTCTGTCAGGAACATCAAGTCAATATCATTGTCACGAATAAAATTACGTATTGCTATTCTCTTTAGACGCTGCTGGGCACTTTGCACTGACTAAGCATTGAACGTGCACACAATTAATTTTGTGTCTTTAGGTCCAGTGCCACTGTCACATGGCACTTGCGTCATGTTCAGAGCTGTGTCAATGTTCACGACACCTGAAAAGACATCTGGTGATGAAAAAGATAAATCAGATGTACTAAATGATAGGGTGTCACGACAGTCTATGGAAAAAACGTGGAACTATTTTTTGTTAGCGCTAGGTTATGCGTAGCGTGCGAGAGTGACTATAAAAAGTCGTGTTGGCTAAGCATCTTTGGGGAAGATCCGTTGGATCTCATTTTTGATATGATGATGATGGTCATTGTTGTCAGGGTGGCGACGTGGTGATCGTCCTTAACGCTCATGCAATAGGACGTTAAGCATCGTTTTCCGAGTTCATCTTTGGGGATGCTGTTTGAGAGAGAGAGAGGAAGTGTGACTGCATTAGGTCTAGCCTAGGGGAAGTGAACGATGATTGTAAAATAATCTTGTGGTAAAAGTGAGGATGGAGAGTGAATAGTTGGTGAAATTATTATAGGTAGGATTAGGATTTAGGCAGGTAATAGTTTTGTGATAATTTAGGAAGAAATTGTTCTGTGGTTTTCGTGGAGCGACTTGGAACAGTAAGTACTCACTCTGATTTATAATTTTCATAGACGGCCGGTTTGAATTCATTGTTGATAATTTAATAGTACTTGCTTCCAACTCGGTCTCCGAAATAGTAGTGGGAAATAATTTATTCATTCTGTTTGTTTACAGTTGGTTGTTTAGAAAATTGATGAGAATTTAAAATATTATTTTGCTCTTTGAAATATTTCTCAATCTGCATTTGTAGCAGATATTTCATATTGTTATAACTTATTCTAAAATAAATCTATTTGGTGTGAATGAGATCCCCAAAAACAAACAAAAATACAAAACTGCGTGCTGTGTTAATTTTCGTAGTTATACATATTGAATTGGTGTTTCTCTTTTCTCTGTCACTGCGCTAAATTGTTGTGTTCTTGATAATATATTGAGTGTCGTTCATTTGATTACATTCATACAATATTAACGCATAGAGGCGTGTTGTCGTCTTTGGCGACAGTTCTTTTAGTAGTAAAGACTTGAAACAAAGACAGAATCACGCAGTTACACACAGTAAAGTATAATGTACAGGAATACGTAAATAAGCGTGTATTCATAACACCACCCACTTCTATGACATAGGGGATGATCCCCTGACGTATTATCTTTACCGTTCATTAAAAGGAAATCATCACAGGCTCCAGAGGAAGATTTCGGAGTTAGCAGAGGCATCACAGAGCCACCATGAGACGGCAGAGGCAGCACGGAGCCACCAGGAGACGGCAGAGTCAGCACGGAGCCACCATGAGATGGCAGAGGCAGTACGGAGCCAATAGGAGACGCCAGAGGCAGCAAGGAGCCACCAGGAGACGGCAGAGTCAGCACGGAGCCACCATGAGATGGCAGAGGCATCACAGAGCCACCAGAAGGCAGCACGTAGCCACCAGGAGATGGCAGAGGCAGCACGGAGCCACCAGAGGGCAGCACGGAGCCACCAGAGGGCAGCACGGAGCCACCAGGAGACGGCAGGGGCAGCACGGAGTCACCAGGAGACGGCAGAGGCAGAACGGAGTCACCAGGAGATGGCAGAGGCAGCGCGGAGTCACCAGGAGACGGTAGAGGCAGCATGGAGCAACCAGAAGATGGCAGAGGCCGCCCGGAGCCAACAAAGGATAGTTGAGGTGGTGTGGAGCCACCAAACGGCGGAAATCCAGGTGGCGGCATGGGTCGACTAAGCAATAATCCAGGGGGTGGCATGGGGCCACCAAGCAGCAATAATCCAGGGGGCAGGACAGGGCCACCAAGCAGCGATAATCCAAGGGGCGGCACGGGGTCACAAAGCGGCTGTATTCCAGGGGGAGGCACCTGGCCACCAAGCGGTGGTAATCCAGTGGATGGGAAGATTCTACAAGCTTCCAGTGAGTGTAAAGCGAAGTTCATTGTCTAAAGAAGACTAGGAGCAAGAATGGCGCTAGCACAGACCATAATGGGGAGAGCCATAGGCACAAAGCTTGGACATGTGCTGTTCTCTGGAAGTCCGAGACACAGGAGGAAGATTGTGCCACTGCCTGTGCAGTCGGCCAGCGCGCTTTCCACGTTTAGTAGGCTGTTGACTTAAAATGCCAAGAGACTGGACATGAGCCAAATGTCGGTCTGTCGATCCGTCGGTGTGTCCCTCGGTCCTTTGGAAGCCAAATCACAAGAACCACTGAACGGGTTTTGACCAAACTTCACACGAACATTACCTAGATTTGTGGCCTGCATCCAGTGCAATCGTGTTTGCTGTACTCCAAAGGTCAAGGTCGCTGTAGCCATTTTTGTTGCTAAACATGTTTTGCTAAATATCTCAAAAACGGTTTAAATGATTTTGTTGAGTTTTTGTGTACAAGTACTTCAAATCATGGGCGATCCTTGAGTAGCAGTCCCGTTGTCGATACGTCAGTCAGTCAGTCGGTCCAAATATAATTTTTTTTTTCTTTTCAAAACACACTTTATGCCTTATGTAAAAAAAATGAATAAATAACTGAACCGAATTTCATTATTTTTACTTTGTTAATACTTTATCTTCCGTTAAACTTGGTATTTGTACTTTGTCAAAGGTCAAGGTCATTGAGCTTCACCATTTTCTAAACACTGTATCTAAAAATTGGCTGATTCGATTTTGATTGTCTTTTCCTCCCTTGCAAATAGTACAAATAGTGGAAGATCATTCCATATTGATTCCTTTTACTTCGTTATGATAATACCGGCAACAAAATCAAGAAAGAAAGCGGTTATTTCTGTTTGCATGATCCCCCCACCCGTGCATGTTCTCTTAGTATGTCACTTTGAACACCAGACATGGTGTCGGCAAGATCTGACAGATCCCTGCTCAGGGCAAATCTGGTCAGCTCTTTAGAGTATTTCAAGCTGCTTTAATGTATCGTCTGCTGTTAACAGTTGTAAACGAAACTGTTTTCTTCAAGCGCACATATATAGTATTGCTTTGGAATCTGAATTTTTCAGATGCTAGGTCGTAAAATTTAATTATTTGAAGGTCGCAAGTCGCGTTTTAGAGGTAGTCGTTTAAGAGAGGTCGTTTATATAGTACAAAACATCGGTTGATTTTTTTCCGGTCGTATGTTGGAGGGTCTCAAAACGGAGGTTTTACTGTACTTTGAAAATGCTTATTTTTCGGCTGTGTGTGTGACTGAAAATACATCTGAATGGCTGGCCGTCTTGTTTCTTCATACTAGCTATCACCATCCAGTTATGTAGGTCAAATGATTTTTTTTAAAAACCTGAAACAACTTCGTCATCAAAATGACGTCGTGCAGTTGTCGTCTAAGAATGTGAATCTGAAAGTCAGCCTTGGCAATAGGGCTGGACGGTTTTACCGATACGTCACTGTATTCAGGTTCGGAAACGCGACGGTACGGTACACCGGTGCGGGTGTCCAAGGTCCGGTTTATTGGGAAATCTCGACAACACATAACGAGACAGTGGGCGACATCTTGTCCGCCCAGAGAGCGAGCCTAAAGCCCAAACACGTGGATAGGCAGCAGTTCTTGAAGAAGAACTTGTGGCAGGCACGGTGGTCTAATGGTAATGCTTTGGCTTGCGGATCTGAACGTCCCGGGTTCTAGCCCTGTCCATGCCATTGTGTTGTGTCCCTGGGAAAGGCACTTTACACCTTCGGATGAGAGTATAAACCGAGGTCTAGTCTGTGGTCGCATACATTCCATCATAACGGACTTTAAAGATCCTGACGCTCATGTCCAAGACGGGTGAGTGCCGGTAAAAAGAACACACCCAGGATGCACTTGGTCCTTCTCCCCCATCCCTGGCTGGCCAGGATAGTGCTCAGTTGTCCGGGCGTCAGACCATGCGCCCAAAGGCTGCGGGTGGGCGTCTCGGGCGGTTTGAGTTAGATCATGTATCGGCCAGCGCCTAGAGTCTGGTCAAGTACGGCGAGATAAGTGCGCTATAAAAATCCTCAATAATCCTCAATAATCCTCTTAAAGACCAATCAATAATTTATTTTAACGTCTTTTCACGAATGTGATTTTAGACCATACAGTCATTCTCACGCATGTACACAAACATGTAATATAACAATTTAAAGTTGAACTATAATCATACAAAATATCTAACAGTACCACAAAAGTTTACCAACTGCAGAATTGTAAATTGTAAATTGTTCTTAAAGACCTTTCCCATTGAATGTTTTTGTTTTATTTTGATTTTGTGGTTTAAAGTTTGCTGATAGTCTAAACAGTGATTTGTCATAATTTGTTTTGAAGGCGCTCAAGCCAAACTAAAGCTTCAGTTTCTATAGAAAAGTGGTTCTTTGAAACTGTTTTGAAGTGTATGACAATCTTTCTTTTGCGTCGGTCACTACTATTAGTGCCATATCCCATTTGATTGTAACACTTAAAATCGCGGTATACCGGTACGAAATACCGATACGATCTAAAAATACCGCGGTAATACCGGTACGACTTTGACCCACGGTACCCAGCTCTACTTGGCAACAGCTTTAAAAATCGCCATCACAAAAACGATAGCACTGTGCACATGCGTCGAATTTTGTAATGCGTCGACCAATCAGAATGCTCCCAGTCGCTCCCAGCCCAAATAAGATACTAGGAACTTTGACGATGTCACACCGGGTTAAAATTTGGAAACGCCCTTTTAAGCACGTTATTATGTGTTCAGTTCGCTGAGCATATAAAGTTTAGTAAACGATTTACACACGTTGGGGGAGATCTACGCCACATATTTCTTGCTTGCCTCGACTTCTCGACATTGTCAAAACACTTAGCTGTATGGGGCGTCATTTGTACATTAAACTTTGTTTCTTTTTTGTTTCTTTCTTTCTTTTTTTACTTTCGAACTATTTTTATTTATTACACATACATGCAACAAAGCAACAATATATTGAACTAGGCTCCAATCCCAGGGGGAGGAGAGGGGAGGGGGATCAGAATAGCAAGCCAAGAAGGAAAAGTGTGGGTGGAGGGGAAGAGTGGGAGGGGGATCGAGGTACACGCTGTACTTGGTTGGTTGGTTGGGTGCACGCTGTACTTAAGACAGCAAGAACGGCATGAAATAACATGAGGAGAACGGCAGTACATGATAGTAATACAACGACGTGATATGAAGATACACAGGCAAAGAACAATGTCTATATAGTAATACAACGACGTGATATGAAGATACACAGGTAAAGAACAATGTCTATATAGTAATACAACGACGTGATATGAAGATACACAGGTAAAGAACAATGTCTATATAGTAATACAACGACGTAATATGAAGATACACAGGTAAAGAACAATGTCTATATAGTAATACAACGACGTGATATGAAGATACACAGGCAAAGAACAATGTCTCCACATGAAATAACATCATGAGAACGGCAGTACATGATAGTAATACAACGACGTGATATGAAGATACATAGGCAAAGAACAATGTCTCCACATGAAATAACATCATGAGAACGGCAGTACATGATAGTAATACAACGACGTGATATGAAGATACACAGGCAAAGCACAATGTCTATATAGTAATACAACGACGTGATATGAAGATACACAGGCAAAGAACAATGTCTATATAGTAATACAACGACGTGATATGAAGATACACAGGCAAAGAACAATGTCTATATAGTAATACAACGACGTGATATGAAGATACACAGGCAAAGAACAATGTCTATATAGTAATACAACGACGTGATATGAAGATACACAGGCAAAGAACAATGTCTATATAGTAATACAACGACGTGATATGAAGATACACAGGCAAAGAACAATGTCTATATAGTAATACAACGACGTGATATGAAGATACACAGGCAAAGAACAATGTCTATATAGTAATACAACGACGTGATATGAAGATACACAGGCAAAGAACAGTGTCTATATAGTAATACAACGACGTGATATGAAGATACACAGGCAAAGAACAATGTCTATATAGTAATACAACGACGTGATATGAAGATACACAGGCAAAGAACAATGTCTATATACTAATACATCGACGTGATATGAAGATACACAGGCAAAGAACAATGTCTATATAGTTATACAACGACGTGATATGAAGATACACAGGCAAAGAACAGTGTCTATATAGTAATACAACGACGTGATATGAAGATACACAGGCAAAGAACAATGTCTATATAGTAATACAACGACGTGATATGAAGATACACAGGCAAAGAACAATGTCTATATAGTAATACAACGACGTGATATGAAGATACACAGGCAAAGAACAGTGTCTATATAGTAATACAACGACGTGATATGAAGATACACAGGCAAAGAACAGTGTCTATATAGTAATACAACGACGTGATATGAAGATACACAGGCAAAGAACAATGTCTATATAGTAATACAACGACGTGATATGAAGATACACAGGCAAAGAACAATGTCTATATACTAATACATCGACGTGATATGAAGATACACAGGCAAAGAACAATGTCTATATAGTTATACAACGACGTGATATGAAGATACACAGGCAAAGAACAATGTCTCCACATGAAATAACATGAGGAGAACGGCAGTACATGATAGTAATACAACGACGTGATATGAAGATACACAGGCAAAGAACAATGTCTCCACATGAAATAACATCAGGAGAACTGCAGTACATGATAGTAATACAACGACGTGATATGAAGATACACAGGCAAAGAACAATGTCTATATAGTAATACAACGACGTGATATGAAGATACACAGGCAAAGAACAATGTCTCCACATGAAAAAATATGATCCCGTTATTTGCGGCACCAGTCCACAGAGTTTGTCCGAACAAGTGGATAAGACAAATGGATTAGAAAAAAACACACACAATGCGAGAAAAAAAGTGTAATCGTGGAAAACAAAAAAAAAAGACTGGGGGACATACACTCCAGCGAAGAGACAAACAAAACACATAGAGTTGACCAGGATTATTTTCAATATACTTATAAACACACGCTATATAATATTAAATGTCACCTTTTGATCAAATATATTCTAAGTCATCTTTCTGGCTTTACTCCCACAGTGTCGCATCTTCAATGAGGGATGCTGACGAGCACAGGTTTAGTAGTGCTTAAGAGTCCTCGGACACAGATGCATAAACAAGTAGAGTTGTTGCCACTTTGGTCCCTTAAGAGGTCCGCGTGCACATTCACCCACCCACACGTGCGCGCGCAAGCAAGCAAGCATATAGAGATGTTGTCTCCTCAAAAGGATTTGATGCATTGTTTTGTTGTTGTGTGTTTACTTCAACAGTAGAAAATGTGTACATTACCTAACGTGCACTCATACGTCACCAGAAGCTGAAGAAAGACTATCAAAGACACTTTGATCACCACTGTACACGTCATGATCCGTTCTCACGTCGAACAACTGCTCACAAATATTTGTACGTCCCTCAAAACGACTCTTCTTCCAACAAATACGAACATCCCCTCTTCGACGTTTTGCTGCTCAGCCTCGCGTAGGATGAAGGCACGAAGGAGCAGAGTCACGTGACTAGTGACGTCAGCATTATAACACAAGGCGTAAGTCCTACGTATTGCACACACACCCACACACTTCCATCACCCCCCACCCCATCCACCCCAACACACTCCCACACATGGGTAACATTTGATTGCTTATTCCGTACAGATTATAGAAAAGCAATCTACGGTGTATACAATGTTGCAGAGCACAGCAGGTGGAAGGCATCTGACAAATCCGAACACCATAGACTAAACAATTAACCAAAGAGATAACAGGTGTAAACAACCCATTTTACCAGCGCCAACAAACATGTAGAAATCCAACCTGAAGAGCAACCTATCCCATCCTATCCCGTAACTCGAAAGTCGTTGGGGCGCCACAGAGGATCGTTTAACCAGCGTACTCCATCTTTCTCTGTCCTCAGCAATCCTCATGGCTTCGCTCAGTGTCAAGTCAGTCCATTCTCGAATGTTGTCCTCCCACCTCTTTTTCTGTCTCCCTCTTCTTCTGCCTCCTTGCACCGTGCATTGCAGGATGATCTTTGCAAGGCCAGATGGTAACCTACAGACCTTTTAAATAGCAGTTCATCCATACATTAGGTCATACGCTCGTGTCATCCTCCTCAGCCATCGTCCAATCTAACATAGGGTAGATTTAAGTTCATTCATACAGTTAACTTATTAACACAAAATGGTACATCGGAAAAAATTGTAGGTTTTTAATTCAATCAAACAATAAATGAAGTAATCATCACTGAACAAAAACAAAATAACAACAAAATAAATACATAAAGATCTATCTAAAGGCCTGTCATAATTGGAAGGTTCGCGAAGGTTCGCGAACCTTTTCTCGTAGTTCGCGCGGTCCAGATTCATATCAACTAGACCTGCTTCTTAATTGGACAAATAATGGGTAGAAGGTTCATGACCCTACATCGGGCATGAACAAGGTTCGCGGTGCATGCTGTGAAAACCTTTTGAACCGAACCTCGCCTTTGATTAATTGAAAGAGGAGGCGTGAAATCATTGTGGCTGCGTAAGCTGTTGCTATACACTAAGGTCAGTATAGGATATTGGGAATTAAAGCAATAATCATGTAATGTAATGTAATGTAATGTAATGTAATTTTGCACGAACAGAGTACAACACAATCCAGCAGTCGCGTGATAATGATGCAAGGAAGTAGTTGTAGAACATTTTATGAGGTGTGTTACCATAATTGAATTTTCCGATGATACAGGACTGACTAGAGTGACCCAGTTTCAAAATGCTATGGCGTTCATCAAGTTAGAGAACACTAACTCTAGGTTTGAGCGATCTCACACTCTAGTTCGGAAGAGATGGCCTTGCCAATTCGGACAAAGATCTAATACATTTTCCCAAACTGAGTTCGCGATCTAACCTTCATTTCTTTAAGACATAAGGTTAATTTTATTTTAGGTTTTCTAATGTGTGAATGATGCGAATAAGTTGTTCGGGTGTGTATCTATTATGGTAGTTATTAAAAGTATTACCGTAGATTAAAAACGAAAATCATATTTACACAATTATACACATACACACACACACAACCAATTACAACGGACGCTACATCCCTGGTGTACTAGCTGTTATAAGATTACTTGCTCCCAATATAAAACTCAAATTGCGATCAGTAACTGATGTTACTGATAAGAGTAACCATATGTCCATATTTCATAGGCGTTCACATGGACGCGTATATATGTAAGACGCGTATATATGTAAGTTTTCTTCGCGCCATGAACTTTGTTGGAAATGTGCGCAATATAAATCCCATTATTATTTATATATATAAATTGCTTAGCCGGAAGTCCTTCTTCGCCTCTACTGTAAAGTTTGTCCGGTATGGACGCTGATCTGGGCAGGTGCTGGGCGCTGGGGATCGGCCTGCTGTGCGCTCAAAACCCGCGAAATCGTTATAGCCGACATTTCCTTACCGAACGTTTAACCGTTTCTGAGATAAATAAATAAACAAAATGTCCACAAACTGCAATAGCCTCATTCCGCGCTTCCGATTCAAACCGTGTTAAGAACGTGTCGTTCCGTAATACCGCAAATTTTGTTTTATTTCCATTCAAAACACTTTTGCACTCATGTCTAAAATCTTACACAATTTTGTGTTTAACTAATTACATTTGATTAATTAAAAATCGAATCATGGTTTCAGCATGTTTTCCCATATAGACCAAAAAAATTGATGGTCTTTATGCGAAGCCATGGTAGCTCACTTAGTAAGACATTCGCCTACTGTGCAGACGACCCAAGTTCAAATCTCCCGCGGGCCATATTTTTTAATGTTATTTTTTTTACACTACAATATGGATATTTTTCTTTTTAATTTAGGCTTTTTACTTTTAACTTATTTATTATTATTATTATTATTATTATTATTATTATTATTATTATTATTATTATTATTATTATTATTATTATTATTATTATATCTTATATCAAATTTTATTTTAAAACCTTGGTGTTTTTTATGATTTCTATTTGTATTATTCTATATTCATTATTATTATTATTATTATTATTATTATTATTATTATTATTATTATTATTATTATTATTATTATTACCAAGGATCGGGATTGGGTGGTACGTGTAGGTAAAAGGGGGCTACGGGTAGGTTTAAAGGGGCATGGGTAGGCATAACGGAGATACGGGTATATATAAGGGGGTATGGTGATGGTCGATTCCTTTCATCCATACCTGCGAAACGATCAACGGGGAAGTATCAAGGAGGGTAGAGGTAGGTTACAAGGGGGGTACGGAAGGTATCAAGGGGGTATGGGAAGGTATCAAGTGGGTTCGGGGAGCTATCAAGGGGGTATGGTGAGGCATCATGGGGGGGGACGGGGAGATATCAGAGGGGGGGGGTATGGTGAGGTATCAAGGGGGATATGGGGAGGTATCATCGTCCAAATGAAACTCGCAGACAACAGTTGTCTCTCTGTCTACATTTTAAACAGCAACCTGTGTTCCCTGGCTTGCCAGGGTACAAAACCACTAGTTATTAATATATGCGCACACAGGTACACCCATGCATGTAAGCACACATGCCAGCAAACAGAAGAAAACACACTTCAAGACTTCAAGTTTTTTGACAACAACAAAATATATACAGGCACACACTCACACATAGGCCTACACGCGCGCATCGCCAGATCAGTTTAAATAAGACAGCAAACCATTCAAATGGATTCCCAGACACCCAAGTATATTTACACAAGTCTTAAATACAAGGATTTTGCAAAGAGTTGATTTACGTGGAGCTGTTGCTGCTAGCTCTATTCCAAAGAACCAAAATGAAAACAATAGTTATGGAATTACTGACCCTAGTTGAATTATCTGCAAACTAAAAAAATTCGATTTTCAGATAAAGCTCTATACGTGCTTAGGATATAATTATTGATCTCGGCCGATCTTGACCTTTGAGAACACAAGTGAAATGAAATCACACGAAAGGCTACCTGAAAGTTATTAAAAGTTTTACCGTAGATTAAAAATAAAATCATATTTACAAATTTTAAAAAAAAATGTTATTAACAAACCAAGTGCTGGACTCTAACGGGTGCAGAATTCAACAACTTCAAACTTCATTTCTCACCGGCAGAGCTCCTGCGACTGGGTGGCGGATGCATCTCTGCGAAAGGCGCCTCGCCGTTTTGCTACCGTCGCGCACTCTCCCAGGCTGCTCTTGTCACTCTTTTCACTACGGCTGGGTGGAGTCCTCCGGACTACAGTTGCCTGCAACGCCAGTATTTTCCGGTGCCTGCCTTCACTCATTGTAGGCCTCCCGGTCGACGCACTCTATTTTTTTCATTCACGTTTTGTCGCTTCTTGAGAGAGGGTGTCTGGCTGATGTCTGACTTCGTGAACGTACCTACATCGGCCTGCGGGCTGCTGCTGTTGTTGTTGCTACTCGTCGGGTCGCCCCTGTTGGCTACGCTTCTCTTCTTCCGTGGGTCTCCCAATACCCGGCCTACTTCGTCGTTGTCTAAGAGACTGTTTCTCCACTACACCATCCTAGTGGACGTCGGCTACCTCTGTTATCTACAATCTGACTACTTGTCGTAATCTACCAGATTACACTACACTACCCTACACTACCGAACCATTGGTTATCCATAACCTGACTACTCTGTCGTAATCTATTAGATTACACTACACTACCCTGCACTACCAAACCTTTGGTTATCCATAACCTGACTACTCTGTCGTAATCTATGAGATTACACTACACTACCCTGCACTACCGAACCTTTGGTTACGCATAACTTGACTACTCTGTCGTAATCTATTAGATTTCACTACACTACCCTACACCTACCCTGCTGCTGGCTGAACAGTCGTGAGCCTTCATCCACTAACTTTTTTTTTTTCTCCAGACACTGAGCTCCCCTCTTGCCCATTGTTTGACTTGTAGCATTCTTTGCCACTGTCTATACCTGTCTGTTCTCACGCTCCTGTTGTCATCCTCTATCCTCATCGTTTGCCACATCCACATTGATTTTAGTGTTATCTTATAGTCTTAAGCTTAGGGTGTCCTCCACCGCATTCTCGCCGCGATGACCCTGTCGGAGTCCTCATCTGATGAGGACGTGCGTGGTGCGTCGGGCACCTCGCTCGGGGGTCTCCGCTCGGCAAGCATGTTCTTGAAAAGCACGCAAGAGCCCAATGATGTGTTCCTGGAACAAAAATCACAAGGCCAAAAACAAGAGTAAAAAGAGTAAAAAGAAATCAAGGAGAAAAGTGTAGAAGATAGAGACAGACAGGGTAGTACAAAGGTATTAGCAGAGACTTGGCAAGCTTGGTGTCTAGTGTAAGTCTGATTTTAATCAACCCAAAGTTTGTGCTTTTACACAAGATGAATAAATGAACACAGTTCACCATATGACACAAATTCACACATACAAATAACCAAGCAAACGTTACTCACAAAACATATCACATTAATTATAATAATTAATAATCTGCTACATCTCCCCTCTCAAAATATAAACGACCGGCTTTAAGAAAGATGAAACAATATTGAAAGAAGTATCAAAATAAAATCCTAATCAGAGACACAAAACAATAAATTAAAGAAAGCATCTTTAACGAGATACTCAAGTTACGTGAAAGAGACAATAAACCAAGGATATGGCGTATTAGAATTAACTGTCCTTAAGGTCGCCAGGCCAATACACACTATGCAATACTTATATAGTTCATAATGCATCAAGTCCTTTGGTTTTCAGGATATCGGACAGGAGGGCGTACTTGTCTGCCATAGCGGGTTGTAACCACTGCTGGAGCTGGTTCCACAACGGCAGGTGAAGGTTCAACTTGAGCAGTGTCTGACGTCTCATGGCTTTTGACATCATCCTCGGGGTCTGACTCATGCATTTCAGGCATAGTGAAGGTCTCTTTAGTCTTTCTCAGCATGCCGCGATTACGGCGATAAGTTGCACCATCTGGAGTCTTGACGAGGTAAGATCTTGGAGTAGATGTCTCTGAAACTACAACTGAGGGCCGCCATGCTCCACCACGCTCCATTTGCACGCGGACGGCGTCGCCTGGCTGAAGCGGCGGCAGTGACGTGGGAAGTGAAGTCTTGTTGTAGTTGTTGATCAAATCTTGGTGCCTTTTGTTTAATTTCGCCTGAGTTAACCTTTGGTCTGGAACTCGGGGTTTGAGGTAGGCGTCTGTTGCTGGTAGCGTCGTTCGTAGGCGCCTGTTCATCAGTTGTTGCGCTGGCGATGGACTGTCAGGGAATGGCGTGTTTCTGTATTGCAAAAGAGCAAGGTAGGGGTCTTGGTTTGACGATTCTGCTTTCTTCAGAAGATTCTTCACTGTCTGTATGGCTCTTTCTGCCATGCCGTTGGATTGTGGATGCTTGGGGCTTGATGTAGTATGTCTAAATCCCCATGACTTAGCAAACTTAGCAAACTCCGAACAGCTGAATTGGGGACCATTGTCGCTGACCACTTCTTTAGGTATGCCATGACGTGCGAATTGCGATTTCAGCTGTACGATGACATCTGTAGATTTGACTGAAGACAGGAGGCCTACTTCAAAATACTTGCTGTAGTAGTCTACTGAAAGCACATAGTTCTTGCCTGCATGGTGGAATAGGTCTACGCCGACTTTCTCCCACGGCAACGTAGGAACGACGTGTGCAATCATTGGTTCTTTCTGCTGAGACTTTTGATATTCGTTGCACGTTGCGCACTTTGCCACAGTGTCTACAATCTGCGAAGACATGCCAGGCCAATAGAAAACCTCTCTGGCCGTTGCTAAGCATTTGTCTCTACCCAGATGACCCTGGTGAATCCGCTGTAGCATTTCTCTCTGAAGAGACTTGGGCACAACTATTTGTTCTCCCTTGAATATCAGCCCGTTTGTCTCGCTCAGTTCTTCATGGAACCCTGAATACGGACGTATTTCTGCCGGGACATCAGTCTTCCTTTGTGGCCAGCCTTCGCAAATATGATGCTTCAGAAGTTGTAAAGTTTCGTCTTGCAACGTTGCCTGCTGGAACACCTCCATCTTCTCGTCAGAGACAGGAAGACTGTTGACTACCAGGTGAATCTGGGCTTCCCAGTCGTCACTAGCCGGAGACTGTTTAGGCAAAGCTGCTCTGGAGAGGGTGTCAGGAATGAACATTTCCTTGCCAGCTTTATATGCGAGTGCAATATCATATTTCATTAGTCGAAGGAGCATCCGTTGAAGTCGAGGTGGCGCTGAAGACAACGGCTTCTTGATTATAGCTTCCAATGGCTTGTGGTCTGACTCCACCGTTACAGGGCGTCCGTAGACGTAGTAGTGAAAGTGCTCTACGCCAAAAACTACAGCCAACATCTCTCTTTCGATGTTAGCGTATCTTCTTTCACAGTCAGTCAGGGAGCGCGAAGCATAGGCTACTGGCTTGCCCTCTTGTATCAGCACGGCACCCAATCCTGTCTGAGAAGCATCGACTGACAGCCTTATTGGCTTGGAGGAATCATAGAACGCGAGGACAGGTGCTACAGTTATCAGCTTCTTCAATTCTTCAACTGCTGCCTGGTGCTGATCCATCCACTGCCATTCTGTGTCCTGCTTCAACAACTGTCGCAGCGCCGCCGTCACTTCCGACAGGTTGGGAATGAACTTCCCAAGGTAGTTCACCATACCTAGGAAACGTTCGAGCTCTTTGCGGTTGACTGGACATGGCATTGCTTGAATCGCTTCCACCTTGGAGTCGTCAGGTTTTATGCCATCTGCTGTTATGATGTGACCTACAAATTTTACCTCATTGACCCTAAGGCTGCATTTGGTTGGTTTCAGTTTGATTCCTTTTGCTCTGGCTGTGTCTAACACCTGTTTCAGTCTGTCATCATGCTCCTGCACAGTCATGCCAGCTATCAGCATTTCATCCATGTAAGTCTCCACTCCAGGAATCTTCTCAAACGCTTGATGAAATCGCTTTGCAAATACTTCTGCTGACGAGTTAAGACCAATTGGCAGGCGGAGGAATCTGTATCTCCCGAACGGCGTGTTGAACGTTGTCAGGTCTGCACAGTCCTTATTAAGCTTGATTTGCCAGAAGGCAGAATTAGCGTCCAACACGCTGAAAACCTTGCTGCCACTCAACCTGCTGGCGATTTCCTCTATGGTCGGTAACTGATAGTGTTCACGCTTGACAGCTCTGTTCAAGTCTCGAGGGTCCAAACACAACCTGAGACCTCCTCCTTTTTTTTCCACAATGACCAGCGAATTGACCCATGCTGTTGGATGATCCACTTTTTTTATCACGCTTTCAGTCTCCATTCTCTCAAGCTCGTTTTGTAGAGCACTGCGCAGTGCAGCTGGCACCTTCCTGGGAGCGTGAACTACTGGTGGAACTGACTTGTCAACCATGATCGAGTATTCTTCTTCCATGGCACCCAGACCTGTGAACACGTCCCCATAGGATGAAAGCATCTCATCCCCAATGATGTCTACACGCTGGATGAGATCTAATGTTTCGCAGCTGGGTAAACCGAGAATAGGTTTTGCTTTAGTATCCACGATCTGGAATTCTATGACTTTCATTTTGCCTTTCACGACGCAGGTGAGGTAAGCTTTTCCAAGCACATGGAGAGGCTCTCCACTGTACGTTGTCAATCGCGCGTTTGATCGTTGCAGAAATCGTCTCTTGAGCCGCTGGAATAAGCTGTTAGGCAGGATATTGACCTGTGCTCCAGTGTCTAAGGTGAAAGTAATGCGACGACCTTCAATGTCCACGACTGAAGTCCATTCTTTGGACTTACCATCCGATGTTTGGTTGACGTTGCCGACGAATACTTCTTCAGATGCTTCATGGTCAAACACAACGTCGTCAATGGATCGGACAGACGCTGACTTGCACACGAGTGCAAAATGGTTTTTCTTTCCACATTTCGTGCACAATTGTCCGAAAGCGGGACACTTCCGCGGCTGGTGCTGTCTGCCACAATAGTGACATTTGGGTGATTCTCTCTTGAATTCTTGTTGTTTCGTTTTTTTCTTTTCCAGGGCATTGACGCTGTTGTTTTCTTCATGCATCAATTTGAGCTGCGCCTCTGTAACCTCCGCAGCTCTGCAAATGTCTGCAGCCTTACTCAGCGTCAGATCAGGTTCGCGAAGAAGTCTTGCACGGACTTGGTCGCTCTTTATTCCTCCGACAATTCTGTCCTTAATTAAGGAGTCTTTCAATGTCTCAAATTCGCACGATTTTGCCTTAAGCTTCAGGTCTGTGAGAAACATGTCGAATGTTTCTCCAGTTTGCTGATCTCTACTGAAGAAGACATGTCGCTCAATCGTCACGTTCTTTCTTGGGATGCAGTATTTCCCGAACTTGGTCAGTATGCAGTCAACAGCATGAAACGATGTCGTCGTACTACAGTGTTCATTGCATTCATCTGCCTCCCACTGGAACCGTGTTGTAGATGTCGACAGCATCAGGACCAACGACGTGCAGCAACGTCATACTCCGCACCTTCTCGCTTTTGGAGTCCAACCCACTTGCTGCTTGATAGATCTCAAAGGCTTGCTTAAAGCGCTTCCAGTTGTCGGCAACATTTCCTGTCAGGGACAGTTGGTCTGGTGGGTGTAGGCGATCCATCTGACACCATGTAGAAGATAGAGACAGACAGGGTAGTACAAAGGTATTAGCAGAGACTTGGCAAGCTTGGTGTCTAGTGTAAGTCTGATTTTAATCAACCCAAAGTTTGTGCTTTTACACAAGATGAATAAATGAACACAGTTCACCATATGACACAAATTCACACATACAAATAACCAAGCAAACGTTACTCACAAAACATATCACATTAATTATAATAATTAATAATCTGCTACAAAAAGTGTCGATGTCTGAGAACACCCCACCGCATTTGACTCATGAACAGTCCCCACGAGCTATGTCTGAGCCCGAGGGGGGCAGAGGGAGGCAAAGTGTCAGCGCTCACCTAACGGTGACAGTAGTGAAAGCGCGGGGAGGGGGACCACACCGGAGAGAGGCTTGTTGGGTCACTCCCAATCCGATGCTGAAGAATCCCCGCCAATGCCAACCTCTGAGGTAGCATCTGTGTGGGGAATAGACGGTGCCCCAGCACCATAACTGAGGCGGGGGTGGCTGCTGAACCCCCGTCTGAGCAAAACGCTCCTAAAATTAGCTATGCAGATAAAGCTAGGATGGGACCTGGTCCTAGTAAGGGAGCTAGACCCTTTAGAATGCCCATTTCCATGGGTAGGGCCGATGTGGTCGATTTCCCTGTGGGGATACGGGACACGGGGACCGGTACGGCTACATTCACCGGGCTGAACCCGTTCGGACAGGCGCGTATTATTCGCGACTCATTTGGTGAGGTCTTAAATATAAGGAAGACACCTTCCGGGGAGTGGCTGGTAGCATGTATGTCGGACGCTCAGCAGGGAAAACTCTTTAGAGCCAAAACCATTGGCAATATCCCAATCGTCACTTTTATACCACAAGCTACCACGGTAGTGGTTATCAGGGGTCTCCCGGGGGAGGGTGACGACGCAGCCTTCATGAAACAAATTAAAGAAGATCTCTGTGGCCAGAACTTGCCTGTGGCGTCGGTGCTGCGTCTCCCGTTAGCGGGTGGCCGGCCATCGGCGTCGGTCAAGGTCATTTTCAACCTAAAGGAACTGCCCACAGAAGTGCGTCTGGGTCGGACCTGGTTCGACGTAGACCACTTTGTGGCTCCAGTCCTGCGCTGCACGCGTTGCCAGTTGTTTGGTCATACGAGGTCAATGTGTAAGCGTAGACTAGAGAGATGCCCACGATGTGGGAAAGATCACAAGTTGGCTGACTGTACTAGTCACACACTCTGTTGCGTAAATTGCAACGGAGCTCATTCCGCAGCATGGGAGGGGAGGGGGGGGGATGCCCTGATGTGGGGGTGCGACGCAAGGCAAATAGGCTTAGGGGGGCAACATTTATGCCATTTGCGGCAGCCGTTTCGGAGGCGAGAGCGGACATGACCGCGCCCTCTCCTCCGGGGCGTCCTCGTCCTGGCAGACAGTCAGTGGGGGCACAGAGGCTGGCTCCCCAATCCGTGTCAGGGGCCGGATCGGTTCTGGCTCAATCTCAGACTCAACCTCAACCTCAAAATCTAACACATAGGCTGGTAGCTGGGCGGGGCGCTGAGCGTGCCCCTGTTGGAGGGCCTCCCTCGGGGCGGCCCGTGGGTGAGGGCCAAACCGGAGGTGTTTTTACCGGGGCGGCCCGCGCGAGTCACGACGGGCCAGTCGCGGGGGTGCCCTCGACGAATAGACCGAGTGTCACACAGCCCGTTGCTACATATATTCGTGGATTGATTGTACTTATGTAAATTTGTGTTGATTTATGTTTCTAGTAATAGAGGGGGTGTGACAACAAAAGTTATGCTTGAGAGTTAGAAGAGTGTGAGACGGGAGGACACGCAGATTTATCCATGCACGCATACACGCAATTCTTGAGATTAACCCCTTTCGTTACAATTAGTCTCAACTCCTCGTCACTAATTGAAAGTGGATGCCCTCCACATTTTCGCTTTTGATCCCTCTCCGGCTCTGCACGCAAGCACCTTTAACGGTTCCCCCGTGGGTTGCCGGGGGTTTCAGTATAAATAGTATTCCCACTTTCTGGAAATGTAGTGCTTTAAATTCCCACTGTCGCTGTCTTTCTCATTTGCTCTTTCTCATTCATACTCTGTTCTATTAATCTACTATACTACCTTCTTCTTCGCTAGACAAGTCACCTACCTTTTTTCTTGAGAACTCTTCAGTGTGTGTGAGGTGTGTTGGATCGGCTTAGGAATATTAGACGCTTTCTTCAAAATGGTCACTGGTGTTATTATTTGGCAATGTAGGCATTTAATATGTATGTGTTTTGTTGATATTTTCTGATATTTGTATTCCATTTTGTTTTTCTAAACGGGGGTTCGATAAAATAGAGTATAGCCTCAGCGTCCCATGCGAGGGTTGTCTTTATTGTAAAATGACCAGCTAATGGAGTGCTTTCAGTGTTACCACTAGGTTTGTTTCGGCACATCTTTTATGTGGATTAGGGGTGAGTCGTCTTTCAGCGAAGTTGTCTTGATTTTGTGGTCCTGAATCGGCTCTTTGCAGTCCGAAAGACCCTGTAAGCAATGAATAACTAACTAACTAACCTTTAACGGTTAGCTCTGTATTGCGCGGGGTTATACAGTGTCTCTGCCAATAGCGATTCACACGGTACCAGTTAGTTTAAAATAGTAAACAAGATAATGTCGATGGCATCTTGAGGACGAGAAAGGTTGAAGGTCAACATTGAGGCCAGACGTCAAGGAGATCTTCTGTTGTTCAGACCTAGATAGGAAATCTCGTCGATTTTATCAACACTTACAATTATCTTTTCTGATGTTTTATCAGTTGTCGATTAGTGGAGTGGATGACAAGTAGGCTAATCAACCGTAGATCCATTATCCACGCCCGCGGCTACTTTCACAGCGATCCAGTGTTTTGTTGTTGTTATCTACAAAACCCGTTCCAGCTCTTTAAAGGGCCAGGGTAACAAGGATGTTTTGTGTTTTTGTGGCAGTGAGTTTAACTGAGACATTGCATGGTTGTCACATTAAAAGATTATATAGTCTAATGCACCAGGTGGTAAAGAAACGTAAACTCCGATGGTATGGCCACGTCACCAGAGCATCAGGCTTTGCAAATACCATCCTTCAAGGCACGGTGCAAGGAGGCAGAAGAGGACAGGAGACAGAAAAAGAGGTGGGAGGACAACATTCGAGGATGGACTGGGTTGACACTGCGCGAAGCCATGAGGGTTGCTGAGGACAGAGAAAGATGGAGTACGCTGTTTAAACGATCATCTGTAGTGCCCCAACGACTTTAAAGTTTGGGGATACGATAGGATAGGATAGTCTAATGGATTTTTTTTTCTCACAACCACCGCTAAGCCTTTAGTTGTCACTTCCTCTTTGTTTTGTTAACAAACCACTGTGCCAATAACTAACTATACACATTTTCGCTGGGATGTTATTTTTGACACGCTTAGATAGCAATGTGAGTTTATGTACTCACTCCCCCAACACCCAACCCCAATTTTTCCCCCCGATTTTTTTTTCAAATCTGTGCCAGACAAGTCGTTCTAAATGGTACCAAAATGACATCTAAATTGTCCTTTTTTTGTTTATCCGTGCGTCTGTCTGTCCGCAGTCCGTCTGTGCTAAATTTGCAAGTGGCACCATATCCTAAAAAAAAAATTCAACTATAACAACCGAACCGGTGTCACATCCTTCAAGTTCCGGGTCTCCTAGTTTATCCGAGCGCCTTTGCGCATGCGCCAGGTCATGTCGGGCCGGCTTTTTCACGAAGTTCTTAGGCGTCATAACCCTAACCCTAACCCAAACCCTAACCCTAAACTCTAACTCTAACCCAAACCCTAACCCTTACGAAGACTATGATAGCACTGTGCGCATGCGTCGAATTTGTTGCGTAATGCTCCCATTCGCTCGCGCACAGCTAAAATGCTACGATGTCACACAGGGTAAGATCGTGTATATGGAACTGTGAACAATGTCTTGTACACTTCAAGTGATCTTTCAAGGTCAAGGGTCGTATTAAACAAGAAATTCATTTCACTTCACTCTTTTATTATATAAATATTGAGTTGATTCTGTTCCAATATCAATGAGACACGGACATACTATGCAAATTTGGTTAACTTTCTCTCCAGGGCAAGGTCAGCCTAAATTAGGTTAGGTGTGTTCTAATTCTAGATATCTTTTAATTTAGATAAGATATAAACTAAACTTCTTGTATTTAGATAAATAATTTTTTTATTCTTTTGTTTTGTGTTGCTGTTGTTTTCCTTGGAAAAACTTTTTATTTTTTTTTATCATACAGTAATGTGTTTTATAAACAATTTATATTGAGTTATATCATAACATGGTGTTTTTTTGTTTTTATCAAGTTATATCATTTTGTGTTGCATAATTAATTTTAGTATTTTTGATGAAATATTGTTGGAGTCGGAGGTCAAGGTCCTCAAGGTTAAGAGCATCAAAAAATCAAAGTCGGTATTTGCAGTTTTATTTTATGTCATTGGTTTTTTTTTATATTTAAATATAAGTGTGAGGAGTGGGCTTTGCCCTTGTTTTTAATAATAATTTTAATAATAATAATAATAATAATAATAATAATAATAATAATAATAATAATAATAATAATAATAATAATAATAATAATAATATTATTTTTTATATATTTATTTTTGTTTTTGCTATTCATTATAAAACAACTTAAAGAATCGCTTTATATCAATGTGGCAACAATCACCGTGAATCTTAACATGAGGCGCTCTATGAAGATGTTGAAGAGTGTTGGAGAGAGTAGGCATCCTTGACCCACACCGATTGTTGTTCTGAACCAGTTCACGATGGCGCTGTTTGTGGAGGACCGCACTGATAGCCTTGTCATACAGTCGTTTGATGACTTCAATAATTTTAGGGCTGATGTTGTACGCTCTCATGGTTGCCCACAGAGCTGCATGCCAGACTCGGCCAAACGCTTTCATGAAGTCTACAAACACATAATATACAGTATATGTTGGTTGTTGGTGCTGTTTTGCGGACGACATTGATGGATTGGCTGGAGAGGCACAAGAACCTGAACAGCTGGTACAGAGGCTTGACACCACCTCCAAAATGAAATGGAAATCGATGCAGAGAAGAACAAAACGATGACCAACAACCCCAGTGGCATCAACACGGACATCAAAGTCCAAGGCCAACCCCTCAACACGGTCCATAGCTTTAAATATTTAGGAGCCATTGCATTAGACAATGACAGGAAGTCCTCTCCAGGATAGAACAAACAACTGCTGCCCTGACAAGGTTGAAGCCCATTTGGAAAGACAGGACTATCAGTCTACACTCCAAGGTAAGGCTGTGAGCTCCCTTGTCATCTCCACCTTCCTATATGCTTGCGAGATATGGACTTTCACAGCAGACCTACAACGAAGAATAAAAAAGCATGAAGATGAGGTGCTACAAAAGACTTCTGGGCATTTCCTATACCCAGCACATTACCAACCACAGACCATCACACAAGCCATTGGACAACACGATGACATGCTCAGAGTGGTGAAGAAACGGAAACTTCAATGGTATGGCCACGTCACCAGAGCATCAAGCCTTGCAATGACCATCCTGCAAGACACGGACAAGGAGGCAAAAGAGAGGAAGACAGAAAAAGAGGCGGGAGGACATCATTCGCGAATGGACTGGCTTGACACTGAGCGAAGCCATGAGAGTTGCTGAGGACAGGGAAAGATGGAGTACGCTGGTTGCACGATCATCTGTGGTGCCCCATCGACTTTCGAGTTACGGGATAGGTTAGAATAGGATGAATCCGGGACACTGTTTCCTTTTGTGAGAAGAAATAGCAAAGATGTTGTAGTGTTATGCTTTTTGGTTTGTACGGCCGGGGAGAGCTTTGCGAAACAAAAAGAATAACAACACAACATCTTTGCAATTTATTCTCACAAAGGAAACTATCCACCTTATATATGATATGTGTGTTTGTTTGTTTTCCTATCCTATCCTATCCCGTAACTCGGAGGTCGTAGGGGCACCGCAGATGATCGTTTAACCTGCGTACTCCATCTTTCCCTGTCCTCAGCCACCCTCAGTGTCAAACCAGTCCATTGTTGAATGTTGTCCTCCCACCCCTTTTTCGGTCTCCCTCTTCTTCTAACTCCTTGCACTGTGCCTTGTTTATTTTATTTAACGTCTATTCACCGAAGTGACTCTACCATGATTTTGTGTTCTGGTTAACATAATCTATGTAAACTAAAACACAAAATCATTGTAAAGGATAAAGAATATATAGGGTTGCATCACGCTACATTTCCATTACAATCTTCCTTCGCAAACCAACCAAGCCCACTGTCAGTCTTTGCTACTGTGTAAGTTTCGCCTGTTATTATTGTAGCGGAAAGGGAGGCGACTGGTTGAGGCTTGGAAGGGAGATTGTCTACCTTGAGTTTTCTTGGTTAGAGTGGCCTTGGGTGGCTACTGCTTTGCAGAATCCTTTGGGTATGCCATTGGGTTAGCAGTACAAGGCGACACGACATTTGTTCTCCCCGGCTGACCATTCGCCTGCTGCGTCTTGTAGCCGAGCGGAGACTTACATGAAAGTGACAGCTCGGGTGGAGCAATGTTCCCAAGGGTTGGTGGCCGAGAGACGGGAGTTAAAGTCTCCGCTCGGCTACATTATCTATGTTGGAACCCTTACAGATATCTCAAGGGACACTGAACACTGTCTTTGAGAAATTTTAAAAGTGAAACAATGGTCATATTTTGAATTTTTTACTCTAGGCTATTGAAGAGCGTATATAACCAACCCAATTAGTAAGGTAAAAACTTTCAAAACAGCGTGTACGAAGCTTAAAGAAAGACATACCATCCAATTTCTAACGTCACCTTGCGAGTTCCCTACTAAGCAACCATTAATAATAATAATAATAATAATAATAATAATAATAATAATAATAATAATAATAATAATAATACTGGATGCTATATACGCGCCTTTCCCCAAATCAATCAGGCTCAAAGGGCGGCGATCTGTACCAACATACACGCTCACCTGTCTCATCCACACACACAACAAATACACATCCATCACTCGAACAGGTGGTGTAAAGGCAAGGAGATCGCTATTGGAAGACGGGAAAAAATCGATTAAAAAAACAATTGTATATTGACTGCGTCCAGTACTATTATTGAAGGGAAAGAGGAAACCGCAGTGCCCGGTCAAAAACCCTCGGTGTCCACAATAGTCTCGTGCCTAAGTCACATATGTTCGCCCCTTGCGGGAATCGATCCCGCGACCTTCGGCATAGCAAACGGCGGCTAATCCACTGCGCCACGAGGCCAGCCATTACATGTTAGGTGATACAACAGGCCGAGTTCTAAAGTCGCATAAAAAAGCCAAACGACGGCCGCTAATAACTCAGTTTTTCCACGCTTGTATAATAATGTATTCGAAGGACGGTAAATCTCCCATTGCCAACAACGTACGACTTTTGGGATGTTGGTACAAGAAGTTTAGATTCAAGCTTCGTAAATGTTGCACACTCAAAAAGAGATGTGTATGAACATCCTAATAAGCAAAAATCTAGTCATCTGTTAGTGTGAATTTGACAAATGACACGGTTTTGCACAATTTAGATCTTAACCTCTGTCGCACTCTTTAAGAAAGTGCGCAGATTTCGCCCACTTTTTTCTCTGTGAAATAGCAAAATGGATGAGGTGAGATGGCACCACCGACTTTAGGCCCTTACTTTAAATTGATTGTCCCTAGTTCGAGTAATTGCGACAATGGCAAAATACACATTTTGCTACATGGGTCTACTTTTTGTAATGGTTCTTCAGACGGTAAGTCATTGTTATTACCACATTGCCGCAGCGCAGACAATTTTAGCCATTCTGTCCAAATACTCGCAGAAAATAATAAATAAACAAATAATGACAGCTGAGCTATGCGCGCAAATGAATTCAAAAGAAAAATCGGTGCACACACACACCTCCCTACATACTTGCAATACATCACAACTGGGTTTATTTAAGAATGTAGGAATGGAAGTGATTTTTTTGACGGAAAGAACGCAAACTTCTTCTAAAAATGTAAGAATCTAATGCAAAATTGGCTCTTTCCGTCTAAAAAGTTGACCTAGTTCGTCTCCTATAGGCGACGAAATAGGTCGAATTTTCTCCGAAAATGGACTGTATTTTCTCCGTCCCGGATAGAGCACTCCTGTGTACTTAAAACACTCTCATGCACTACAACTGCACTCCCATGCACTAAAAGAGCACTCCCGCGAACTTAGAAAAAATGGGGTCCTGGAAAAAAGTGGGTTCCAAGCAAATGAACCCATTTGTTACTAAAAAAGACAAGGTCTGCTACCCATTTGTGCGCTTTTGTGGGTACCCCCCCCCTCCCACACACACACACCCACATTCAACATAAATTAACTCTTAGTTTACAAGAACGCCATTCTCAATTTCACAAAGGTTTGTGTGCATTTATTTATTTAGGAACAAAATGTAAATTAAGTTACATGTTTATGTACATGATAAAAAATATTGTGTTGTGGAAAATATGGGGTAAAGCAACTTATATGGCGTGATCTGGGTTAGGACAGATAGCTGGTAAAAATCGTTCGCGTTGTTCGTTTGACACCCCACCGCCCCCCCCCCCCCACACACACACACACACACACACACACAACCCAATAATAATAATAATGATATGGTGGAATGGGCGAGCCACAGGCTGCAACTATGCCTTCCCCAGGGGAGACGGCCCAGAATTTCCCGATAAAAAGTCTCCAAAATCAAAACAAAATCAAGTGCTCTTTTGTTTCTGAAACACCGTTTATCTTCTATCCTTTGTCGTGTTCGGACCAGACAAGAAGTTACAGCAGGCATAGATCTCACTGTGTTTATGTTGTGTGTGTCTGTCTGTCTGTGTGCCTATCTGTCTGTCTGTCTGTCTGTCTGTCTGTCTGTCTGTCTCTCTCTCTCTCTCTCTCTCTCTCTCTCTCTCTCTCTCTCTCGCTCTCTCGCTTCATAAAAAAAATTGTAAACCGTCATTGAGCGGGGAAAGCGCTTTATAAGAACGCTGAAATAAACATTAAACTTTTTTTTTAAACGTCCATTCAAACTTGATACGGAATGAGTTAAACACTAAAACAAATGGCCGCCAGATGTAGTACAGGAGAAGTATAGCAAAAACAAGTCCACTTGATGCCAGGCAAGAATGCGTGCAGTTTGAGCACGGTCTAAGTAGGAATAAAATCATGCTTGGTCAGTAAAGACAAGGAGTCCCAGTACGAATTTTATCCGGGCTTGGGATATAATTATTTGGCAGAGAGGCTTTAGTGGCAATGTTTTTGAATCACATGTGTACAGCTATGTGAGTCTGTGGGCCAAATTTTCGGTTTTTACACATTCTTCAGGGCATTATACAATACAATACAAAACAACTTTATTCGGCTCATTGCTAGCAATTACAGTGGCAGCATTAGCACATTATAAAAACGCATGACATACACTTCGCGGGCGGTGGGAACTATTTGTACGATTAAAACATGCAGTACAATAATGTAAGCGGTAGGTTATAATATGAAATGCAACCATCTCACGATATCAAGTTCACACACTTTAAACATCCACATTTTTCTCTCTTCCTCCCTCTCTTTCTCTCAAACACACACACACACACACACACACACACACACACACACACACACACACACACACATATATATATATATATATATATATATAGATAGATAGATAGATAGATAGATAGATAGATAGATAGATAGATAGATAGATAGATAGATAGATAGATAGATAGATAGATAGATAGATAGATAGATAGATAGATAGATAGATAGATAGATAGATAGATAGATAGATAGATAGATAGATAGATAGATAGATAGATAGATAGATAGATAGATAATTAAGACTGATTGATTGATTGATAGATAGAAAGATTGATAGATAGATAGATTGATAGATAGATTGTTAGATAGATTGTTAGATAGATAGATAAGTAGATAGGTAGATAGATAGGTAGATAGATAGACACGCATACACACGCCTGGCTCTCTGACTGAAGAATGAATAATCCATTCAAAAATCTTATACACTCCTCTTCCTATCCCTCGCACACACACACACACAAACACACACCTACACTCACACGCACACACCCACACACACACACACACACACACACACACACACACACACACATACAGAGCATGGGAAACAGGCCGTCATAGAAACAGGCGCCGCGCAAACTACATATACGTCAATCATTAACAGCAGCGTCCAAAATAGCTAAATGTTGCAATTGTTAAATGTGTCTTATCACGTTTTTTTCGTAACTATCCTAGCGGAATTAACTAACCAAAATAATGGTAGATACTAAATTAAGTGACCATGCAATTAACTAGTTAACCAACGAACTGACCAAATAAATAAAGATAAATGCATCTAATATCACATATGTTATTCGACCTTTTTTTCCAAACAAGACAGACAAAACAAGGCACAACTATCTGTTATCGTTTTTCACGATTGTCGCTCTTAAGTTTAGAGTCCGTGTATGTGGTCTCGATTGCGTTTCCTACAGTTCTTTAAGGGTTAGATAGAAAGATGTGATGTGAAGAAACTAACTGATAAAGATGCCACCCTGCATTGCATTTTCTGATAAAAGTCCACTTGATCTAGTCTTTGAAAATCTGTCCCTCTCGCTGCTTTTGCCTAAATACACGAAATATAAAGGATGAGAGTATAAACCGAGGTCTAGTTTGTGCACGCACGCATACCATCGCATGGACTTTAAAGATCCTGACACTCATGTCCTAAACGGGTGAGTGCCTGGAACACGAATAAACCCAGCACGCATTAGATCCCTTGGTTTAAACATAAATTTATTCAAGCTTTTCTTCCTGTATAAACATTAGCAAATTACATTATATAGGCCTATACATCTGAGTACCCTAGGCGCACCAAGATTTCTTCTATGTAAAAGTTGAAGCGAAATAAAATGTCTTATGTCTTATGATAATAATGCAAGGCAAAACATCAAGGCGCACAGAAGCACAAGGTTTAAATGAGTGCTACCTAAATCTATATGTGTTGCAGCATGAGAAAACCAGGCTAAAGTGTCAAAATATGAAAAATTACTTATTTATTTATTAACAAAGTACTAAAAATAATCTTCAAAATGCAAAAAACAGAATTGTTTTATCTTTATTGGTTGATGTTTTATGATTTTTTTTAATATTTTATTTTCTCGGGGGCTAATTTCCAGAAATTGCCTTCAAAGTTTTGAATTGTAAAATGATCATTACTTCACAACCAGAATTTTCCCATGCATGTATTTGGTATCAAAACAATCAGGAAGATGGCAGCAATATGGCAGTGAGTTGAGATAAGATGAGAAAATTCACATTATACACCATTCACACAATACTGAACATAAACAAATTAAAACAGTACGCACAATTTTATTCTGTACCCATCCATAATGCATAGTGTTTTTAAACATATTAGAAATAAAACAAGTGTTTAGCAAGTCTATAATAACTCAAACACATAATAATATATCAAGAACATGGCCTGAATCAATCATTTTTCTAAAATAAACCCTATCATAATGCCCCCTCTCCCCCCCCCCCCCCCCTCTTAAATCCCTCGTCCGTCAAGTAATCTTTTGTTTAATTGCAAGCAGCTACATCAGCTCAGTTCAAATAGTCAAACAAAGATTACAAACCTAAAACAAAAGTTTCATTAGGTAGTTTTCAGTCCTAATAATCAAGCTTTAATAATTCCCGGATTCTCCACTCCCTTCGGCACGTCGAATAAATCTGTCACGTCACAGGTGTAAATCAAAATAACATGTCATTTTGCTCTATAAAGTTTAAATAAACACAAATATCAAAGCAAATACTAATTACTAGTAATTTGGTAAATAGTCCTCATGTTCATTTCCTAAAACAGACAAACCAACAAATGAACAATAATAAATACTGAGAACATAGTCAACTTGTCATGCTAGTAATATTGAATGCAGGCCAGACTACTTACCTTTTCAACCACCCCACCCCACCTCCACCCAACAAAATATACTACTGAAATATTTTCCACACTCCTACTGTAATTCTTTCACTGATATCGCCTTTTCAACCTTTACCTAAATCTATGCAAGTAGAATGACGGATTATTAAAGACACGCCAATAGCGAAGAGGCCTACGAAACATGAATCATTGAATGAAAACAAGTATCGTTTAATAACGGGATCAAGCTTCTGCTCGTCAGAATCATAATCCTCATCACAGTTCCCACTGGCACCATCATAAAAATAGTCTGAAAGCAGGTCTTGGAGCTCTTCAGAAGCAAAACCGGGTCGATTCAAGGCCCTAGCTACTCTAGCAGACGACACATCTACTGACGCTGGAGACGAAGCCATCACTTCCGGATTCCAAAAAGAATCGGTCACTTACTTTGACAAATTGTTTCTAACAAATGCAACATAAATATTGCAAGAAAACACTTGAAATAGATGTATGATGAGTTTATCTACATTAAAAAATTCACTTTGAACTAAAAATCGTCGAAAATCTATAGGAAACACTTCAGTTTTTCCCGATCCGGCTAGAGACACATTCGAACACAACTTGTGTCACAAGCAAGCTTCGGAACAAGGAATTTCATGAAAAATTCATACGCCACACACTTTTATGTACCAAAACGTAGTACCAATAGGGACTTTTCACTCTCCAGACGTTATATATCAATCCACATTGGGGATTTCCCTTCATAGTCGGACAAGAAAAGTTGGGGTATCGGAGGTCAATTAGTGCCATTGTTTTAGCAAGGTGTGATCAACACCCTTATCAAAATCAACAAAATAAACAATGTTCTAGTAAGTTTTGAACAAAATCCGTTTGGGATATTAAAGAAAAGTCTTAAATAAAGACAAAGAGGCAACAATCTTAAAATTGATGGGGTAGCCTATTTTTAGTGTTTTATGGCTGTAGCAGCGAATCAATCCTGGCGTCTTTAGCCGGGTTTTGTCATGCGGCAACACATATATATAAATTGCTTAGCCGGAAGTCCTTCTTCGCCTCTACTATAAAGTTTGTCCGGTATAGACGCTGATCTGGGCAGGTGCTGGGCGCTGCGGATCGGCCTGCTGTGTGCTCAAAACCAGCGAAATCCTTATAGCCGACATTTCCTTACCGAACGTTTAACCGTTTCTGAGATAAATAAATAAACAAAATGTCCACAAACTGCAATAGCCTCATTCCGCGCGCTTCCATTAAAAATCAAATTGAGGTTTCAGCATGTTTTCCCATATAGACCAAAAAATTGATTGTCTTTCTAGGAAGCCTCGGTAGCTTACTTTGTAAAACATTCGCCTACCGTGCAGGGCGACCCAAGTTCGAATCTGACGCGGGATTTTTTTTTTTTTTACACTACAATATGGATATATTTTTTTTAATTTAGGCTTTTTACCTTTATTTATTTATTATTATTATTATTATTATTATTATTATTATTATTATTATTATTATTATTATTATTATTATTATTATTATTATTATTTATAAACTACTACTACTAATAATAAATTATTATTATTATTATTATTATTAATATTATTATTATTATTATTATTATTATTATTATTATATCTTATATCAAATTTTCTTTTAAAACCTTGGTGTTTTTTATGATTTCTATTTGTATTATTCTATATTCAATGTTATTATTATTATTATTATTATTATTATTATTATTATTATTATTATTATTATTATTATTATTATTATTATTATTATTAATATTATTATTATTATTTATAAACTAATAATAATAATAATTATTATTATAATAACAATTATAATATCTTATATCAAATTTTATTTTAAAACCTTGGTGTTTTTTCTGATTTCTATTTGTATTATTCTATATTCAATATTATTATTATTATTATTATTATTATTATTATTATTATAATTATTATTATTATTATTATTATTATTATTATTATTATTATTACTACTACTACTACTACTACTACTACTACCAAGGATCGGGATGGGGTGGTACGTGTAGGTAAAAGGGGGCTACAGGTAGGTTTAAAGGGGCATGGGTAGGCATAACGGGGATACGGGTATATATAAGGGGGTATGGTGATGGTCGATTCCTTTCATCCATACCTGCGAAACGATCAACGGGGAAGTATCAAGGAGGGTACAGGTAGGAACCAAGGGGGTATGGAAGGTATCAAGGGGGTATGGGGAGGTATCAAGTGGGTTCGGGGAGGTATCAAGGGGTATGATGAGGCATCATGGGGGGGGGACGGGGAGATATCAGGAGGGGGGGGGTATGGTGAGGTATCAAGGGGGATATGGGGAGGTATCATCGTCCAAATGAAACTCGCAGACAAAAGTTATCTCTGTCTACATTTTAAACAGCATCATGTGTACCCTGGCTTGCCAGGGTACAAAAACCACTAGTAATATATAATGTATCAAAGATTATCACTGGCGGACGACAGCAAACAACAAACAAAACATTGATATTTGATTGTTTAAAAATATAAATAAAAAAAATTAAAAAACCAAGATCAACTGAATATACATGTAACAACACTGACAAACACAAACGTTACCAGGCATAGTTTAAGTATCACAAACTTTTAAAAAATTCCAAGCGAGGGGAAAGAAGGGGTTGGCGGGTAGGGACGGGTGAGAGAGAGGTGTACCTTGTAAAAAGAAACTAACAGATGTGTGTAGAAGTGTTACACTCGATTGATGTTGGTGTTTTTCTATCAGTAGTTGATTCAGCCCCAATGCTGAAGTACTAATGAGTGTAGCTCAGATTCGTTTATCCACGCAACCCGTTCAAACAGCCACAAGGCACGGAGTCGTATGAAGTTTGCAAACTTTATTCAGCGTTCATCAACAACTGCATACAATCGCCTTTTCACTCTCTTCTTCCTTTCACAACACAGTGTGTCAATTATATAGTTTTTCTCTCAGGACGTTCCAGAATGACGCGTTACAACCAATCAGAATTAACTTCGTCATCACTGTCTTACGTCATACAATTTTTCCTTTCTGTCCAAGAATTCTAGAGAATTCTCCAATACTATCGACAAACGAAAATTATCAACGTTATACAAAGCTTCTTCTAACAACAACGCAAACTCAAATCGAAGGTTAATACACTCTATTATTGAATACTTTGCAAAGCAAAACGATTAGATCTATCGTGCGCGTTTCAGACATACTATCCTTCGCGTTTCAACGTAACAAGAAGATCAAAGTTAGAAAGCGAAGTATGTGGAAAGTCGTTGAAAATAAAATGTCTAGGTCCCTTCTTTTCATCCCCTGTCGCCCAGGATTGTGCTCAGTGGTCTGGGCGTCAGACTATGCGCCCAAAAGTTGCAGGTGGGCGCCTCGGGCGGCTTAAGTGAGATCCTGTGTCGACCAGCACCTTGAGCAGTTCTTGAGCTAGAAAAGCGCTATATAAGATCGATTAAATAAATAAATAGAAGGAGACCAAACATCATAAGAAGAAGAGGAAATACATGTAGTAGTAAGAAGATGAAAAAGAAAAGAAAAAAAGTAAAGAACAAGAATATAAGAAGAAAAGAATACAAGAAAAATAAAAAAAAGAAGAAGAGAAAAAAAAGAAGGTGATAATGATGATGTAAAAAGAACAAAAACAATAAACAAAGCAACAACTTTAATCAACATCATCGTCGTCGTCATCATCACCCTTATCATCATCATTGTCGTCGTCATCATCATCATCATCATCATCATCATCATCATCATCATCATCATCATCATCATCATCATCATCATCATTCGCTATATAAATAAAATAATCCTAAGAGAGGAGATAGAAATGGATATTTTTTTTGTTTTTCTGTTGTGGATGTGCCCAGTTTTGATGATTAGAGTGCTTTGTGGATCGCTTTTGACGCGGAAATAAATAATCCTTAACCGTGCCGTATTCCTGATGAAAGTCCCAAAGGTGTCGGTTTTTTTTTTCTTCCTTTATTTACTTTATTAAAAAAACTGGATGACAAATTGTGTGTGCGTGAGAGAGAGAGAGAGAGAGAGAGAGAGAGAGAGAGAGAGAGAGAGAATGTATGTGCACGCTTGTGTGTGTGGAGGGGGAGGGGGATAAAGGGGCCTCACGCATTGTATTTTAATGTATATTCACGTCACTAGTCACGTGCCTCTTCTCATGGGGTCCTTAAGAGGGGCTGAGCAGTCAAAACTCGGTGCGTTTGAGGGGCATCAGTGATTGTGTTGGTAGAAGAACCATTGTGAGGAACGTTAACAATATTATTCGTGTGCAGTAGTTCGGCATGAGAACTGATCATGGCGTGTACAATGGCGATCAAAGTGTCCTTGGCGGTCTTTCTTCAGCTTTTTGTGGCACATCAATACTCTGCTGATAACGGTATTGTATAGCTTTTCTAATAGATTGGTAAAAGCTGGGTTTTTTTCCCGGCATAGGCATCTTAAGTATTGAAGATCAATCTATTTTCTGCCTTCTATTTTTTCCAAGATAGTAAGCCTACATAGATTTGATTCTTACATGGCGTCATTCTCCAATAAATGAGCTCAAATCTCACAACTGTCTTACGTTTTATTAAAATAATACTGAACTCAGAAGCAATTAATTTCACTCTAAATATCTCCATGTACAAAATGACAGCATTTTAAAACCGTTTTATAATTATAATTTCCACGACATAACTGTTACAGTGCAAGCTTTAGTTTTTCAACGTTGCACATTTTCCTTGAGTAGAGCACATGTGAATATTTTGCCTTCTTGTTTTCGACTTTGTGTGTGTACCTTGGTCTACAGCTTCGACTACAGCTTTGACTACTCCTATTTAAGATTGACGTATGTGGAGTTTGCACGGCACCTGTTTCTATTACGGCCTGTTTCCCCTGCTGTGTGTGTGTGTTCGCGAGGGATAGGAAGAGGAGTGTATTTGTGGGGTGACGTTGTTGTTGTTTCTAAAACCGCGCGCGCGTGTGTTTGTGTGTGTGTGTATGTGTGTGTGAAATGTATTTCTTCCTCCACCAAAATTATGTATATATTCTTGTTAGCTTTCCTCCCCTGACCCCCTCCCTCTTATGATTGGACAGCCATTATTTCATCATTTTTTCATGTACCATTTTCTATTGTATGTGGGAATGCGTGAAAATGCGCCTTGAATCACTCTTTTTGTGTTAGATATGTAACTCTATGTATTATTATTATTATTATTATTATTATTATTATTATTATTATTATTATTATTATTATTATTATTATTATTATTATATATTGCTGCCATGGCGAGGTTGAAGCCAATTTGGAAAGACTGGACCATCAGTCTACATTCCAAGGTAAGGCTGCTGCGTTCCCTTGTCATCTCCATCTTCCTATATGCTTGCGAAACATGGACCCTCATAGCAGATCTACAACGAAGAATACAAAGCATGGAGATGAGGTGCTACAGAAGACTTCTGGGCATTTCCTATACCCAGCACATCACCAACAACGAAGTCCGACAGACCATCACACAAGCCATTGGACAACACGATGACCTGCTCACAGTGGTGAAAAAACGGAAACGCCGATGGTATGGCCACGTCT
Source organism: Oncomelania hupensis (assembly GCA_036898135.1). Classification (NCBI taxonomy): domain Eukaryota; kingdom Metazoa; phylum Mollusca; class Gastropoda; order Littorinimorpha; family Pomatiopsidae; genus Oncomelania; species Oncomelania hupensis. Next base: position 9,795,286 of record CM072515.1, read on the forward strand.
CCAGATCATCATGTCTTGCAAAGACCATCCTGCAAGGCACAGTGCAAGGAGGTAGAAGAAGAGGGGGACCGAAAAAGAGGTGGGAGGACCACATTCGAGAATGGATTGGTTTGACACTGAGGGTTGCTGAGGACAGGGAAAGATGGAGTACGCTGGTTAAACGATCATCTGTGGTGCCCCTACGACCTCCGAGTTACGGGATAGGATAGGATAGGATATTATTATTATAGTTGAGATATGTGCGCTATATAAATCTATGTATTATCATAGCTGTGAGCCTCAAAGTTCATTTTGAAACTAACCCTATTAATATTTTTAATCATTACCTTAACCCAGACCTAACGAATGTTTTTTTTTTTTTTTTAGCTAACCGATGGCTAAACAATGATGGTATGTAGTTCTTTCAGAATCAAGTTAATTTTGCCGTGTCATTCGCTACAACCGGTTTTGGAGTTTCTTACGTGTATCACCTTAATCATCCAGATTCTATGTTAAGGTCTATTTTCCTGTTCCATTTATATTATCAAGTGAGACGGGTGTTGTCTGAACTTCCGGTTCTGTTGCCCACAGACAAAAATGTAATCCCTTTAACAACGGTTTTGACAAGAAAGCGTTTCAAAGGTTGTGCAATTGATCATAAAACGGACTTTAGACAAAAACTTGACCACAATTACGGAATTGGAACTTTATATTTGTAGATAATTTATACACAAGACCTTACGTACCGGGATTTACGTCATTAACTCACAACAGCCAAGTTCGATCAGTTGAAAACTTGCAAACACGTACAGCACATTTATATTAGACACTTCAAGCGGATTTACCCAAAGATGGATCAAACGGCTAAATGAATCGATTCGCACTTATCTGTGGTGCATTCTTGGGTCACAAGCACAAACTAGAAATAATATTATAGGGGAGGGAACAAGCTCTGATTCTCTGAAACAGTTTTTTAATAAATGTTGAAGATTCTATTAATTCGGCAGTTGATTTGCCGGCGAGTATCAAGAGATATCAAGACACATAAAATACGCCAGATCAAAAGTAGATTATGTAATTGGTTTAGGATTGTACATGTTGCCCTCTGATCTTCAACTTAGGATAGGAACAATATCAAACTATAACAAAAATATTGTTATTGATTGATTGATTTATTGTTGCTTTAGGTCCAGCGGACTCTTCCGAGCCAAATCAGGACCGGACAACCCCCGATCCGCATAAAAGATCTGCCGAAACAACCCTAGTGGGAAAATTGAATGCCCTCCACCGGCCAGTCACTTTACAATAAAGACATCCCACGCGGGGGACGGCTGAGGGTTGACCTCAACTACGCGAACACCCCGGTTACAAAAACAAAATAGAATACAAACATCATTATAAATCATCAACAAAATACATACATATAAAATGCCTATAGTGCTAAATAGTACAATCATAGGAAGCCCTAGTGACCACCCGGCAGAAAGCGTCCAACACTCCCAAGCTGATCCAACAGACCTCATACACAAACAAGGAGTCTTGTCCAGGAAGAGTTTTCAAGAAAAAAGGTAGGTCATTGATCTAGCGAAGAAGAAGATAGTATAGCAGAGTGAAGGACAGATCAGGAATATGAAAGAGTAAATGAGGAAGACAGCGACAGTGGGAATTTAAAGCACTAAATTTCCATAAAGTGGGGATACTATTTATACTGAAAACCCCCGGCACTCCAACGGGGGTACTGTTGCCGCAGTGAATATGTCTTGCCTATAAAGGAAAGACAGGTTTTCAACCGTGGCTTTCACTTTTCCCTTTATAGGTTTGAACAATCTACAGTGGAATATTGTTATTGCCGACCCCCAATTTTATATAGGACACAATCCTGATTTGAAAACACTGTTAACACTGAAAATGAACATGGTTTAACTCCACCAGGTCCGTTAATATTACCTCCTCCACCTTAACCACAATTACCTCAACAACCTCAACAACCTGCTATTGATCACGGGGTTTTGCGTCTAGCACTTACAGGAGGTTTGCTGTTAGCAGGGTTATTTTGGGATGTATTATTTTCAATAACGATACCAATAATATTATAAACAATGGCGCCCAGACAACAACTTTAGAAGCTGTCGTAAATATCCATGAAAAGATAGAACCCAATATTCCCGGAAGAGCTTAAAAAAGTGTGTCACCCATGCGTTTCAATAAATTAGCTTTGTTTTGTAATGTTTTCCTAATCCAGACTTTAACTGATGTTTTTCCACACCACTGCCGTCACCACCGCCACCACAACCTCCTGTAATGCCTACGGTTCCATTTAAAGCTAAGACTATTGTTCTTGTAGCTATCCAAACTGCTTTAAGAAAGCTAATTATTGTAACTCCCTGTTCTCTAAATAGTGTTTGAATTCTTTCTGCAAGTGTGGTGTCTTCATGTAGCATTCTATCAATCGTTTCTCTAATTCTATCAAAGTTAGTTATTAATTTATCTGTTTATGGATAAGGTTTCTAATCTTGCTGAGCGTTCTTTATAAAGTTTGGCGATTCTCTTTTGATTCGTCCGTTTCACATTCAAGTTTAAATTCAATTCATCCGCTTCTGCTAGTTTATTTTTCTCTT
>CM072515.1:9802882-10020382 GCA_036898135.1 Oncomelania hupensis
GAAAACTCTTCCTGGACTAGACTCCTTGTTTGTGCATGAGGTCTATTGGATCAGCTTGGGAATGTTGGACGCTTTCTGCCGGGTGGTCACTAGGGCTTCCTATGATTGTATTATTTAGCAGTATAGGCATTTTATATGTATATGTTTTGTTGATAATTTATAATGATGTTTGTATTCTATTTTGTTTTTGTAACCGGGGGTTCGAGTAGTTGGGGTAAAGCCTCAGCCGTCCCCTGCGTGGGATGTCTTTATTGTAAAGTGACTGGCCGGTGGAGGGCATTCAATTTTCCCACTAGGGTTGTTTCAGCAGATCTTTTATGCGGATCGGGGGTTGTCCGGTCCTGATTTGGCTCGGAAGAGTCCGCTGGACCTAAAGCAACAATCAATCAATCAATCAATCAATGCAAGGATTGCAGGTACTCTCCTTTCCAGCGTTTCCAGAAGATGTTCGAGAGATGTTGTACATGTTTCTACTGACTCTTGTAGATGTCCTTAATGTCAGCAAAGTCAATGAGAACTTGATCTCGATCGAATTTCATAGTCAATAACATGGATGGGGTAAGGACAAGAGGGGAATCGGGGTCATGGGAGATAGCAGTGATTGGTCTGGCGTTGACAATGGCACACACCTCAGCCATCAGGGTGCATAGAATTTCATGGGTCAGAGCTTTCCGTCTCTGATCTTGGAGCATTGAGTCGAGGATTCTCCGCACTACTCCAATCATTCGTTCCCAAGAACCACCCATATGGGAAGCATGGGGTGGATTGAACTTCCATGTGACTCGCGTCTGTGACAGATGCTTGTTGACATCTTCAACGAACTCAAAGTCTATTCCAAGTTCTCCTGCAGCACCGACAAAGTTTGTTCCACGGTCCGATCGTAGCTCGGTCACTGGTCCTCGTATAGCGATGAATCTTCTCAGGGCATTGATAAAGGATGAACTGCTCATATCCTCTAAGACCTCAATGTGAATTGCCCGAATGGCCATGCATGTGAAAATGACCGCCCACCGTTTCGCGTTTGCCAATCCTCCTCTAGTCTTTCTAGCTACATTGAAACACGGCCCAAAGACGTCTATACCAACATGGGAGAACGGGGCAGAAAAGGTAACTCTATCAGCAGGGAGCGAAGCCATATGCTGATGAGCTGGCTTTCCTCGGAGACGTCGGCATTGAAAGCACTGATGAATGACCGAGGCGACAAGACGTTTGGCCCCTACGATCCAGAAACCATGTGAGCGAAGCGCTCCTTCGGTGAAATGGCGACCTTGATGTTTGACTTTCTCGTGATAGTGTCGAACAAGAAGGCTTGACAGGTGATGTCTCCGGGGCAGGATCACCGGGTGAGCGCCAAGGAGCCCTATTGTGTCTTTCGCTTTACCCAACCTCCTTCCGACACAAAGCAAACCTTCCTCATCCAGGACAGGCGAGAGGGAAACGATACGGCTGGTCTTGGGTAGGGCGGACCCCTTACGAAGACACTGAATTTCTGTTGCAAAGGTTTCCCCTTGGACAGTTTTAATAATGAACGTCTCTGCAGCTTTCAAAGTACCAGTGTCACGATGGCGAGAGCACTGATGCCAGCCTTTACAGCAGTTTGGAATGGAAAGTCTGACACAAGTGCCGAAGCAAGGTGAGTGAGCTAACCAGGGCGCTCAAGCTAGAGAACCTATCAAAACGACTTGACAGGGGTGGGTGAGCATCTTTGACCTCAGTTTTGCACAACACGGGCCTGACCTCACAGTCTTCATCAGGGGCGATCATGGGAAAAGCGACTGCAGGGGTTGCAAGGAAACTCTGGTTCTTTAGGGGATCTGCTGGTCCTCGTAACCAAACTTCTTCATTCCTGTCGAGGTCTTCCAAGGAACATCTTGTGGCAACGTCAGCAGGATTACGTTCTGAAGGCACAAAGTGCCACTGACTTGGCTCGGACACACGTCAGATGCGTTCCACGCGATTGCTCACGTAAGTGTAGAAACGTCTGGTCTCATTATTTATGTAGCCAAGCACTACCTTACTGTCAGTGTAGAAAAAGACGTTCTTTTGATCCACATCAAGGTGTTTGGAAATCAGCTGCCAGAGTTCTGTAGCAAGAACAGCGCCGCAAAGTTCCAAGTGTCCACTCTGAGGAGCCACCTTGGCCTTGCCCATAACGAAGCCAACGGGGTAGTTTTGACTATCTAAGATTTTTACGTATGCCACGGACGCGATGGCCTTCTCTGACGAATCGCAGAACACATGAAACTGGATGTCCGACGACTGGGTCATTGACGTTGGTACGTACATTCGAGGGATCTCAAATCTCTGAAGGGGCTCCAGAGAACGTTTCCACAGGTTCCATCTTTCCAGCTGAGCTTCAGACAGAGATTCGTCCCAAGCTCGACCATCAGGGCAGAGCTCACGTAGAATAATCTTCCCTGCAATAGTTGCTGGAGCCAGGAACCCAAGAGGATCATATATCCTACCCAACGTAGACAGGATACCTCTCCGGGTGCAAGCAGTATCCTTCAGGTCAAGGGCGACAGAAAGGGTGTCCTTTTGAAGATTCCATGGAATACCAAGGCAGTTGTGTTGTGGACGTTGTGAGGAAGGTTTTGACAAATCCACGAACTTCAGTTCTTCACAAAGATCTTCCGCTGGAAATGATTTCAGAACTTCAACGTCATTTGAAGCAATCTTGTGAAGTTTGATCCCTCCTTTCTCCTCGAGTTCTGTCTGCGTGCGTTTTATCAGACTCACAACTCCTTCACTCTCCGGCAGCGACGTGACGCCATCGTCGACGTAAAAGTCAGACTCGACGAAGTTTCTTACGTCCTTGTCACTGGAGGCTACCATTCTCCGGAGTCCGTAGGTGGCAACTGCTGGAGATGGACTGTTTCCAAACACATGTACACACATGCGGTACTCTGTCAGAGGCTTCTGGAAGTCATTGTCTTCATACCAAAAGAAGCGTAGGCAGTCCCTGTGGTTTTCGTCGACAAAGAATTAATAAAACATCTGTTCAATGTCTACCGAGGCTGCGCAGGAGTCGCGTCTGAACCTCAACATGATGCCGATGAGGCTGTTGGTTAAATCTGGCCCTGAAAGAAGCATGCTGTTCAAGGAGTGACCTTCAAAGAGTGTCTGAAGGGGAGGGGAGCAGAACATCTGTGTTACGTTGAAACGCAAAGGATAGTTTGTCTGAAACGCGCACGATAGATCTAATCATTTCGCTTTGCAAAGTATTCAATAATAGAGTGTATTTACCTTTGATTTGAGTTTGCGTTGTTGTTAGAAGAAGCTTTGTATAACGTTGATAATTTTTGTTAGTCGATATTATTGGAGAATTCTCTAGATCTGCTTGTTTACTATCGATCGAAGTTTCGCGATATTTGAGAACATTCTTGGACAGAGAGAATGTTGTATGACGTAAGTCAGTGATGACGAAGTTTCATTTGATTGGTTGTAGTGCGTCATTCTGCCGTGTTCTAAATTGTTCTGGAGTATGAAGAGACTATATAAGCGCCGCACTGTTTCAAAAGGTGTTGTTGATAGTGTGTTGATAGTGTGTTGAAAGTAAAAAGTTGAGAGTGGAAAAAGCGATTGTATGCAGTGTTGATGTATGCTAAATAAAGTTGAAAACTTCATACGAAGACTTTGCCTTGTTGCTGAGTGAGCAGGCTGCGTGGATAAACGAATCTGAGTTACACCTTATCAGGACTTCAGCATTGGGGCTGAATCAACTACTGATAGAAAAACACCAACATCGAACCAGTGTAACATTTTGGGGGGCCAAGCCGATATTCACGCCATAGCCAAGGGTTCAGCTGATACAACAAGCGAGTCAACGTTACGAGAGGCAGTCATCGAAGGTAGTCACCAACGAGTTGCGTCGAGAGGGGCCAACATACTGGGACTACATCCGATAGATTCGGGTTGACTGCAAGGGCGTGTAGTCGCTAAAGAGTTGCTTCGTGAGCGAACAACAGATCGGGACTACGTGGCTGCCCCAAGACTACGTCGAGGGACAGTCTCGGAGCTACATCGCCAGTATTACAGAGAGCGACGAGCGGACGTCGCGTCTACTTCAGCACAGGAGCGTATACATCGACACCAGCGTGCTGCAGCGTCGCATACGACGAGGACAGCGGGGCCTGCGTCAGCGAAAGTGACTAGTGACAAGCATCAGCGCTACTGCAGAAAGCGTGCTGTTCTAGAACCGTCTAGAAAGGTACAGCACAGTCAAGAACTTTCCAGAAAAGAACCTTCCAGAAAAGCACCAAGATGGCTGACTTCTGGCAGAAAGGGATTGAACTGAATCTAAAAGGCAAGCAGCTAACGGAGTACGTCAAGTCTCAGAAGAGAATACAAGCAATAGTACTCGAAGAACAACGTCGGCGTGAAGAAATAGAATTAGAACAGAAGCGTCTAGAATTAGAAGAGCGGGGGCAAGAAAAAGAAGAGCAACATCGTCGAGTAGAAAGAGAAATAGAAGAACAGCGTCGCCGAGAAGACAGAGAATCAGAGGAGCAGCGACACCGAGAAGAAAGAGAGGACCAGCGTCGGCGTGACGAGATGGACGAGAGACGATTAGAGGCTGAGCGTCAGTACCAGCTAGAGTTGGCGCGTATCCAAAACAATCAGCATGCGCCACAAGTCATCAGTGACCACCTTGGCTCCAAAATTGCTAGTGTTCGTCGACGGGAAGGACCAGATCGACAGTTATCTGGCGAGGTTCGAAAGGTTCGCCGAAAGCGCTAAATGGCAACGTCAAGACTGGGCGATCATACTCAGCGCACTACTGACGGGGAAGGCGCTCGACGTCTACACCAGACTGTCGAATACTGACGCCAAAGACTACGACGTTTTGAAAGAGGCCCTATTGCATTACATTGCTACAACTTTACAAAGAAGGGCTACCGTACACGCTTCCGTGAATGCCGGCCTTTGTCAGACGAGACGCCAAAGCAATTTATGGAGCGCCTATCGTCATACTTGCACAAGTGGGTGGAACTATCAGGCAAAGGGAAGTCTTACAATAGTCTCCATGACCTGATCGTGAAGGAGCAATTCCACAATGCCTGTCACAAGGACCTGGCGACCCACTTAGAATTACAGAAGCTGCAGACGCTTAATGATGTGACCGAGGTTGCTGAAAGAATGATATCTCCTCGCTCACGGAAAAACGCTGGGGCCACCCAAGGCGACGAAACCATTTCAGAAGACTGGAAACCATGGGAACCAGATCCAGGGGAGCCAGACGAGCCAGAGACAGACACTCCACGCCACCTCCCAGGGAAGGGCATTCAAGAGGCTGTTTCACTTGCAACGCTACAGACTATCAGTTGAACAGGTTCTACTGTAGGTTTGACGAGAAGAATCCAAACCCAGGCTACCGTCCCCCTTTCCCTGATGACCCTTCGCTTCTAACCCCGCCTTTCACCATCCAGGAAACTGAGGTGAGGCGATTGTTCAGGAAGCAAAACACGAGGAAGGCGTTAGGACCGGATAAGGTGTCCACTTCTACCCTTCGGACATGCGCTGATCAGCTGGCCCCAGTGTTTACTGATATTTGTAACACGTCTCTGCAGCAGCATGCTGTCCCTCAGTGCTTTAAATCATCCGTCATTGTCCCCGTCCCCAAGAAGTCAAAGGTCACCCAGCTCAATGACTACCGGCCTGTAGCGCTCACTTCTGTGGTCATGAAGGTCTTTGAGCGACTCGTCCTCACCTACTTAAAGGCATGCACGGTTCACCTTCGGGACCCACTCCAGTTCGCCTACCAAGCAAACAGGTCAGTTGAGGACGCTGTCGCTCTGGGCCTCCACCACATCCTCCAACATCTGGAGAACTCGCGTACATACGCTAGAGTATTGTTTATTGATTTTAGTTCTGCTTTTAATACAATCATCCCTCACAAACTGTTTGATAAACTGGCGCTGTTGAACGTCCACCTCTCCATTTGTCATTGGGTCCTTGATTTTCTGTTGGACCGACCACAGGTCGTGAGAGTCAATAAAGCCACATCATGCTCTCGAGTCATAAATACTGGGGCTCCGCAAGGTTGTGTTTTGTCACCGCTTTTATTTACCCTTTTCACAAACGATTGTGGGTCGTCAGATCCGTCGGTGCTAGTGGTCAAGTTCTCTGATGACACTACAATCGAGGGTCTCATTTCGGGTGAAGATGAAAGTGCATATCGCGAGGAGGTCGGGCGGCTGGTTGGCTGGTGCTCCGATAACAACCTTGAGCTCAATGTATCTAAAACAAAAGAAATGGTCATCGACTTTCGCAGGAATAAAAGCACAATCTCACCTCTTATGATTAACAGTGAATGCGTAGAACAGGTTGATTCATTTAAATTTCTTGGAACGGTCATTTCCAGCAACCTGTCTTGGGACAATAACAGCATGTCCATTATCAGGAAGTGTCAGCAACGCCTCCACTTCTTGAGACAGCTCAAGAGGCTCGGACTTAACCAGACAATACTCGCGCTTTCCTATCGCACCGTGATTGAGAGTATCCTGTGCTTCAGTATCACAGTCTGGTTTGGAGGCGCCACTTCGTGCGAGAAGTTTCAACTCGAAAGAATATTGTGAAACGCGCGGCAAAAATCATAGGTTGCGATTTATTATCCCTCGCGTCCTTATACAGCACGCGTTTGGCAAGAAGGGCCAGCAACATTACTGGCGACCCATCCCATCCAGCCAACCATCTGTTCGAGCTTCTCCCGTCAGGCAAACGCTTCAGAGCACTAAAAGTTAGAACTAGCCGGTTTAGACGCAGCTTCTTCCCCGAGGCTGCCCACTCGGTAATAGTCGAGGACTTCACACAGGAGGCGTGGCGAATCCTGGGCCACTGCCAGCTGGATGGTGGTATAGCTATGGAGTGGCTGCTTCAATCGCTCCGCGGCTGTGCCCGACAGGAGATCATCCAGCGGGCAGACGTGAAAACGGCAGAGGAGGCCCTGGGTGTCCGACCAGAGGGGATTCACCAGCACTTTAAGCAGGTTCCACAGCCGGCAGCAGGGAGCAGGAGAGACCGTGCTGCAGTACGGCCAACAACTTCAGCAGCTGGCCCTGCGGTCCAATACAAGAAAGGTTGGCAGCATCCCTGACGAAATGCTGCGTGATAAATTCGTTGAGGGGCTCAAATCACAAGACCTTCGACGGGAGCTCCGCCGCATCATTAGGGGAGAGGATGTCTCCTACCTGCGGGCCAGAGCGGAAGCGTGACAACCCAACAACAGACAGCAACGCCGGTGCCCGACCCCCAAGGAATGGCGGCTCTGCAGAGTCAACTAGCAGAGCTGAAGGAGCAGCTGCAGCAGCTAAAGCAACGTCCACAGTCGGCTCCTCAACGTGACACCAGAACTGCAGTCTGCTGGGTTTGCGGCCGAAGGGGCCACCTCCAGAGGAGCTGTCCTCAAAGACAACCCCACGTCCAACCACCACGAGGACAGCAGGGAAACTGCTAGCCCCGTTGTCGAAACACAGGCAACAGGGGGAAGGGCAGTAAAAGGCTGATTGGCGAATGCCCCACGACAACCGCACGCATCAATGGCCGAGCTGTGCAAGCTCTCCTCGACACGGGCAGCGAGGTAACGACTGTGACGCAGACCTGGGTCACCGAGAATCTTGGTGACGTTTTCCTTCAGTCGTCCCACCTCAAGCTGCGGGCAGTAAACGGCGCAGAGGTACCCTACTCCGGTATCCTGGTCGCCGAGCTGCAGTTGGACGGGACCACGTTTTCTGGTATTCCCATCCTGGTCGTCAGGGAGCCCACGGAACCGGTCATGAGGGAACGCAAGAAGCGCCTGCCTTTGTTGGTCGGGATGAACGTCCTGGGAGAGTGGATGACAGCCAGTCCGACCAGCTTACCTCAATGCCTGTTTGCGTCCATCCAAGAAGTGTGACATGACAACACCTTGGTCCAAGGCATCGCCAAGACAGCAGTACAAACAGTGGTCCCACCCTTCGCCATAGCCACTGTGCGAAAGACCTCAACGCAGCGCCCTACGCGACAGCTACTGGCGTCACCTTTAGCACAACCCCTGCCTGGAGGTCTGCTGATCGTTCCGACCCTTGTCAGCGGTGACGCTTCATAGCGATACGTGTGAGTGGCCAATCTCTCAGAGATGGACGTCATCCTTCCAGCCCGGACTCCACTGGCGTCACTGCAGGCAGTAGAGGATGTCCAAGGAAAGGACGAGGTGGCATTCACCGCCACTGTAAATGAACTCGTGGTCACCATCGGAACACCATCAGGACAGACCACCAAGAACACCATTCCCTGCCGCACGTTCGATGGCACAACCAGACAGTGGGAACTTCTTCAACAAGTCCTAGGCAAGAACAGAGAAGCCTTTGTCCAAAACGAGTTGGATTTGGGCTACACGGACATCGTCCAACATCAACTGCGGACGAGAGACGAAGTGCCCGTCACCCAACCCTACAGGCGCATCCCACCTCACCAGCTGAAGGAAATCCAAGACCACATCAGAGGACTCCTGGAGAAGAACAACATCGTCGAGAGCCACAGTCCATACGCGGCACCAATCGTCGTTGTGCGAAAGAAAGATGGGACTGTGCGGCTATGTGCCGACTATCGCCGCCTAAACGCCAAGACGGTTGGTGATGCGTATCCGCTACCTCGCATTTAAGTCCTTTGACGCGCTGGTTGGGGCCCAATACTTCTCCACGTTGGACCTGGCCAGTGAATATCACCAAATCGCCATGGACCCCCGAGATCAACCCAAAACAGCCTTCGTCACTCCTATGGGCCTCTATGAGTACACCCGGATGCCAATGGGTCTAATCTCGGCCCCCGCCACTTTCCAACGGCTGATGCCGATTTGTTTCTTTCTTTCTTGCTTGCTCACCATCCCCATGCATATAAAGATACAAATACCCAAACCGACACACGTCTGTGTAAAATGTAAACTCACCTTATCAATATTGTCTTGGGCTAGAATCGCCACAACATTGTTAGAAACACACACACACCAGCTCTGCTACTGAGCAGAAAGTACACCTTGCGTTAGTGAGTGTTCATACTAAAATTGCAGAAAATATTGAGCACGCTTCTCACGCAGGACTACTAATGGAAAAATCCACTCAGATGTAAAGTATTCTAACTGGCACTTTCCTTGTTCTCATAGCAAAGACGTTTGGGAGGAAAATTATTCTAAGCGGTACTTAAAATATATTTTTGGGGTTTTGGAAGAAATGTTTGAGAGGAAAAGTATATTAACTGACTCTTAGAATAGTTTCTTCAATTTTGAAGAAACCATTTTGAGAGGAAAGGTATTCTAAGAGGTAGTTAGAATAGTTTACTTCGTTTTCAAAGACACATTTCGAGAGGAAATCTATTCTAACTTACACAGTTAGAATAGTCTTCTTCCTTTTTTAATAATATTAGAAAATATTTGAGAGGAAAACTACTCTAACTGCCATATAGGATACTTTTCCACCAAACATTTTCTGACGACAAAGATAGAATATTTTTTTCAAGGGTTATAACTCTGTCATTTTTTAAGCTACAGTTCTGATATTTTGACAGAAGCTGCCCCCCTCTATGGCTGTTTAAACCATGGGAAAAACTCAATTTCGGTCAAAATGTCACTTAGAATAGTTTTCCTCTACACCCGCGCAGTGTCCTCAGTTATCCACATAGCATGAGGTGTTATACTTAAACGCCAATTTATTAGATGCGATAATGTGTTAGTGGTGCAATTCTGATTCTTTAATGTATTTTATCTCATTACGTTTTAATTTAGATACCCATGCGGGTATGCGTGAGCATGCGTGCGCGTGTGGGGGTTGCGAGTGGGCGTGCGCCTGTGCTTTACTCCTTAAAATAACTTTCTCTATTACAGTATTTTAATGTTTTAATGTCCAGTGGCAGGTTGTTTGTTGTTGCAGAGGGACTGAATGTTTTACCGCATCACCAAAACGAAATCCTATGTATTTTGAATTCATTGGGTAATAAAGTGTCTTGAACTGAACTTGAACTTGACCACAGAGCGGCTAACTGTCCTCAAAACAAAAGTAGTGGACAGCGGAGCAATACGGACAATGCAGCGGCGGGCAACCGGCAGAGGTGGTTCTCCAATCAACGGCAAACCAGTAGATCTGACCATCAAGTGTGCGGCGGGAGCGTCATTCTTCCGAGTGAGACCAAGCGCACAGCTACTCCTGCGGACGTGCAAGAGTGCATGACTGATGGCCAACTCCTCCTTGCCAACGGGAAATCCATCCTCGTCGTCGCTAGCGCAGCTGTGACCGTCCAGAACATGCCTGTTTCCAAGGGACGCGTCGGAAATCATAAAGTGACTGTTCTAAGAGACTCTGGCTGCAGTGGGGTCATCGTCAGAGAAGATCTAATCGCTAAAGAACAGTTCACTGGTGATTCTAAATGGACACTTATGACCGACAGCAAATGTGTGAGAGCGCCAGTTGCGAAGATTCAAGTCAGCACTCTTTTCTACATAGGCGATTTGCCTGAAGAAGCCGCTATACGATTTGATGATCGGGAACATCGACGGCGCGAGACGACCTGACGACCCCGATCCAGAGTGGAGTCCTGCCTCAACCCAACGCGTCGAAGTTGTGGAGGAGGATCCATTGCCATTTCCCGATGGAGACCTTACAGAGCTGCTACGGGACAATGTGGCTACTACGGCTCAGCCCTGACGACCAGCATAGTCGGTGCTATTACTACCAGGGCCCTGGCCAAGAGAGACAAGACGTCTACGCCACTGAAGGTCGCCGACAACTCCAAAGCTGCCATCGTGGACAGAGATAAACTGATCCAGATCCATGAAGCTGATAGCAATTTAAACAAGTACAGAAACCGCCAAGACCACGTGACCAAAGGCAGTGGCATGGTCTATTTTGAGGTGAAGGCCAAGATCCTGTACAGAATCTTCCAGCACCCGAGGGTCAACGGAGGGAAACCACTACGTCAAGTCTTGGTACCATTACCACTAAGGCGCCAAGTGATGGAAGTAGCTCACGACTCAATCATGGGAGGTCACCTAGGCATCAAGAAGACGTCAGAAAGAATTCAGGCGGTGTTCTACTGGCCAGGACTTCATGCGGACGTCAGCCGTTTCTGCCGATCATGTGACATTTGCCAGAAGACCATACCTCGAGGAAGGGTCCCGAAAGTGCCTATGCAGAGGATGACTCTGATCGACCGACCTTTCAAGAGGGTGGCCTTAGACTTAATCGGCGAAATAAGACCTCCGAGTGAAGAAGGTCATCGGTGGGTACTGACTTTAGTGGACTATGCGACTCGGTACCCAGAAGCAGTGCCTCTGAAGAGGATTCACACTGAAACTGTTGCAAAGGCACTGGTGGACATGTTCAGCAGACTCGGAGTGCCTGAAGAAATCCTGACAGACCTAGGGACGCATTTCGTATTTGACTGCATGAAGGAGGTCAACAGACTGCTGAGCATCCGGCATTTGACTACGACGCCTTACCATCCGATGTGCAACGGGCTTGTCGAAAAGTTCAATGCTACGCTGAAGTCCACCCTGAAGGAACTATGCAGCGAGCAGCCCAGACAATGGCATCGATACATCAATGCATTACTTTTCGCCTACAGAGAAGTACCGCAGGAGTCCACCGGCTTTTCTCCGTTCGAGCTATTGTACGGAAGAACCATCCGAGGGCCGATGCACATCCTGAAAGAACTGTGGACGAAAGAAGTAGACATCCCAGAGGTGAAGAACAGCTACCAGTACGTGTTTGAGCTAAGGGAGAAGCTGGTGCAGACTCTCGAGATAGCCAGAGAAACCCTGAAGAATCCCAAGACTGTGGAATGCAATACTATGATCTTAGGGCTGTGAACAGGAAGTTTAAACCTGGCAACAAAGTACTGGTACTGCTACCTACCGACCACAATAAGTTGCTGATGCAGTGGAAAGGCCCGTACGAAGTGGAGACCGTGGTGGGGATCAACGACTACAAGGTGAAGGTCGGCCAGCATTCCAAGATATACCACGCCAACCTCCTTAAGCTGTACGTGGAAAGGCTATCGGAGACTGTGCACGCAGCCACAGCAGCTGTGATCGACGACAGCTTTGAACTGTTGGAACTGGGAGACTTCCACAGCAATGAAGACATCAATGATGTTAAGCTAGGACCACGCTTGACAGAAGGTCAAAAGTTGGAGCTCAAGGACCTTATGGGCGAGTTGCCCCATAGCTTCAGCGATGTCCCATGCTCTACGACTTTGGTCGAACATGAAGTCCACCTCACTTCAAATATTCCCGTTCGATCCAAACCCTTCCCGATCCCTTTCAAGGCCCGTGAATCCTTGAAGAAAGACATCGATGAGATGCTGAAGATGGGCATCATCAGGAAGTCCAATTCCCCCTACGCGTCCCCTGTCGTGGTCGTGAAGAAGAAGGACGGGAGCAACAGAGTATGCATCGACTACAGAAAGGTTAATAAGATCACCGTCTTCGACCCCGAGCCGATGCCTACCGCAGCAGACCTCTTCCGCCAATTATCGGGGAGCAAAATATTCTCGAAGATTGACCTCAGCAAGGGTTACTGGCAAGTCCCCGTGCGTCAACAGGACATACCAAAGACTGCTTTTATAACTCCTGATGTGACGTACGAGTGTCTAAGGATGCCCTTTGGCATGGTCAACAGCGGAGCTACCCTGAAGAGAGGAATGAGGAAGATGCTCAAAGGGATGGACAATGTCGTGTGTTACTGGGACAACCTGCTAGTCCACACCCACACCTGGGAAGAGCATCTGCAGACCTTGAGGGAGCTGTTTTACCGTCTCATAGAAGCCAACCTGACCGTGAGACCCAGTAAGTGCATTCTGGGAACCGACAACGTCGAATTCGTCGGACATTCGATGGAAGAAGGAGACAACAGTAATGTTGCTGGCCCTTCTTGCCAAACGCGTGCTGTCTTTGACCCTGGGCCGATGACGACAGTAACGGACGAGGGCGTCGTTTCCTTACATATGAAAAACATTGACTCTGTGTAGATAAAGTGAGAACATTGACAATATCCAGATAGACTTGTGGATGAAAAACATTGACTGTGTGTGAATGAACAGAGCGCATTGACAGTATTCAGAAAGCCTGAAATAAGTTTTAATTCTGGACTTTGCTTGTGCATTACGTTTCAACGTTGTTGAAAGAAATTGGGTAAATTTCTTCTTGAGTGAGGGGATATGTTACGTTGAAACGCGAAGGATAGTATGTCTGAAACGCGCACGATAGATCTAATCGTTTCGCTTTGCAAAGTATTCAAGAATAGAGTGTATTTACCTTTGATTTGAGTTTGCGTTGTTGTTAGAAGAAGCTTTGTATAACGTTGATAATTTTTGTTAGTCGATATTATTGGAGAATTCTCTAGATCTGCTTGTTTACTATCGATCGAAGTTTCGCGATATTTGAGAACATTCTTGGACAGAAAGAATGTTGTATGACGTAAGTCAGTGATGACGAAGTTTCATTTGATTGGTTGTAGTGCGTCATTCTGCCGTGTTCTAAATTGTTCTGGAGTATGAAGAGACTATATAAGCGCCGCACTATTTCAAAAGGTGTTGTTGATAGTGTGTTGAAAGTAAAAAGTTGAGAGTGGAAAAAGCGATTGTATGCAGTGTTGATGTATGCTGAATAAAGTTGAAAACTTCATACGAAGACTTTGCCTTGTTGCTGAGTGAGCAGGCTGCGTGGATAAACGAATCTGAGCTACACCCTATCAGGACTTCAGCATTGGGGCTGAATTAACTACTGATAGAGAAACACCAACATCGAATGAGTGTAACAATCTGCCTTGATTGTTCTTCTAGAAAGACTTGTCCATCACAGTCAGAAACTTGCGATCTTCCATGGACGTGCCAGCAATCTCATCATCTCGTGTTTTCTCAAAGACTTTGGCGCTGAGCTGATCGACTTCCGCGATCTTGACATTATTGTAGCATGGCTCGAACAGTGACTCTCTTGATTCATGCCAAACGTGAGTTTTCTTGACCCTGACTGAAGACGGTTTGTGGATACCGTCTAAGCACACGTCATCCACTATCACCAAGCCTAGGGGTAGATGCTGCGCAAAGGGGGACCATGGAGGACCTGTCACTTGATTCAGGACATGGTGGGCCTCTGGTAGGTTGCGTCCTATGAGTAGACTTATAGCAACATCACTACGAAGAGGAGGAATCTGTCCAACAATGTAGTGGAGGTGGGAATGATACTTAGCCACATCATCTGTAGGAATTTCAGAACTATTGTCTGGAATGTTATTGCATTCAATGACTGTAGGTAACTTCAAGGTATTCTGTCCATAGAGGGATTGCACCGACAGGTTTTGGCCACGTCGCCCACTCATAGGGAACGTGCCTGAACAGCTAGTGAGTGTGTATGGATACTCTTTAGGGTCCACACCTAGCTGATCCATGGGAGCAGGGGAAGCCAAAGAACGATTACTTTGGTCATCTATCACAGCGTAGACTGTGATGGGCCTAGCAGAGTTATCAGCTGCATAAATTCTTACTTGCACTATTTTTCCACAAGAGCGATTAGCATTGATATTATCACAGAGTTGTGCATTTGTTTTCTACTTTTTCTCTCGCTGACCCTCCCCGCCATAATCTGATGGCGGTTGTGACTCTTTTGGATCCTCACGGTGCATGGCAGTGCAGTGACCGACTTTTCTGCACTTTTCACAATTCACGATGGCAGTGCATTTCTTGGCGATGTGGCTCGTAGAGGACAGGTATTTGAAACAGATTTTCTTTTCCTTAAGAAATGCAACGCGATCGTTCCACGACTTGGCCTTGAAAGCATTGCAGATCATCAGGGTATGCTGGGATTTGTAAATGGGACACTTAGCTGGTAACTCAGAGAGCTTGTCTTCATTCTCATTGATAGCTGTTTTCTTGCCAAATGTTAGTCGATTTCCTTGGCGCCCTTGTTCATGCGGCTTGTCTGACTCGGACTGAAAGTTGAACGCAGGGTCATTCAGGATTTTGCTTTGGGTACGCACGAAATCCACCAAATAGGAAAATGGTGGGAAAGGAACACGGTGGTCTGTCTTGTACTTGAAGGCTTGAGTAATCCACTTTTGCTGGATGGTGTGTGGAAGTTTGCGTACGACAGCATCTGCTCCTGTAGACGAGTTATATATCGCGAAGAGGGAGGACAATGTAGGGTTCTCAAGGGCGCTCCGAATCTCATCTAACAAGTCACACAGCTCGAAGAGCTTCTTTCTGTATTTAGGCGTAACTGGTGGGAACTGCTGCAACCTTGCTTTCAAGCACGCCTCTACAAGTTCCGCAGAACCATACCTTTCCTCCATCCGCTCCCAAAGCAGCCGAAGGCTACGCTCTGGGTTAACCGCGTTGGACGCTCGAAGACTCAAGGCATACCTGCCAGACTCTGGCCCTAAATACTTGACCAGAAGGTCCAACTCTTCTTGTGGGGTCGCATCCAAGTCTTGCATGATTGCTCTGAAACTGTTTTGCCACACTGCAAAGGACTCAGGCTTCTCGTTAAAGTGGGAGAGTTGGGACAACATCAGCTCTTTCTTCAGCAGAAATCTGGAGAGGTCGCTTGCATCAGCTGATACCTTGGGTGCACCAGGGTTATTTAATTGTAGGATGAACTCTTTAGCTTGAGCGGAAAGCTTCGCGTGCGGGTGGTCAAAAGCGGCAAAATCGGCCTGACGTTCCTCGTGATCTTTGGCTACTGACTGTACATGTGCTACGTCATTCTGTCTCGCTTCCCAAGCATGGAGGTTCTGTACATACTCTTGAGTTCTCTTCAGCTTGGAGGTTAGTGAGATGCTTCCATGTGACCTGGTAGCACTATTTTCCTCTGCAGCTTCCAGAAGGCTAGCTTCAGCGTCAGCTGCTGCGGTTTCTTTCTCTTCAGAGAGAAGTTTCAGTTCGGCCTCTGTTACGTTGAAACGCGAATGGTAGTATGTTTGAAACGCGCACGATAGATCTAATTGTTTCGCTATGCAAAGTATTCAATAATAGAGTTTATTTACCTTTGATTTGAGTTTGCATTGTTGTTAGAAGAAGCTTTGTATAACGTTGATAATTTTCGTTGGTCGATATTATTGGAGAATTCTCTTGATTTGCGTGTTTACTGTCGATAGAAACTTCCCGGTAATTGTTGAAGTTTGAGAACATTCCTGGAATGTGAAGGAAGATGTATGACGTATGTCAGTGATGAAGAAGTCTAAATCGATTGGTGGTAAAGCGTCATCGAGAACATTCTGACGTTATCTCGATCGAGAGAAAAACTATAAAATGGATGCTCGATCTGTGTGTGGGGAGGAGAGTGTTGTTGTAAAAGTATGAAAAGGCGATTGTATGCAGTTGTTGATGTGTGCGGAATAAAAGTGGAAAACTTCTTACGTCGACTCTATGACTTGTATGCTGATTGAACGGGTTGCGTGGATAAACGAATCCGAGTTTACACCTATCAGAAGAATTCAGGCATTGGGGCTGAATCAACTACTGATAGAAAAACACCAACATCAATATAGTGTAACAGCCTCACATTCTTGCTTCAAACGCTCATGTTTTGCTTGTGCGATTGTGTCCTCTTCTTCAAGAAGAGCCTTCTTCCTATGAAGCTCCAATTCCTTTTGGGCAAACAGCAGTTTTACTTTAGCCGCTTCAGCTTTCGCACGTCTGCGGGTAGCAGAGCTAGTAAGGGAAGAGGATGCAGTGATCTTGCTGCCAGCGAGTGACCGATCATCTTTTTCTTTCAAAACGGCTTGACATCGAGATACGCGCAAATTGTACATTGACAAAAAATGTTGTTTGTCATCTAAGCTTTCTTCATTCCGAGACCTGGACAAAAAGTCAAGATAGTTTTGCGACTCACGTTCATACTCAATAAGAGCAGCATTCAAACCTTCAGGGTTACCAACCTGTGAATCTAACAACTCGTCAATTTTATCACGGGATTGGTTCACCTTTTTTAGCAAAGCGATTCTAGTGTTCACATATTGTTCTTTGCCTTTCTCTGTAAGGATTCTGATGCGCCATTCTTGTTCTTGGTCAGCATCAGCGTCTTTCGTTTCTTGGGTGATAGGTTTATCACACGCGTTGAGCAGTACGTCTTCCTGTTGCTTGGTTGTCAGATCAGATTTCCCTGTAGTAGTCCTTACAAGTTGGGGAAAGTGTAGTTGACTGCTCCACCATTAGGATGTTTGCGTAGAGGTCGTCCCTGGTCTGCGATGCCCACATCAGCCGGACGGCTCAGTCTTACAAGTATTTCACTGTTCTGCCTTGTTCTCAACAGGATGAGAGTGCAGAGAGTGTCACCAAACACACCATACAAACATGCCACCAATAATCTGGGTCAGATTATTTATTTCCAGATTGACATGAGACGCAGTCGTCATCTTGTATGTTCTAGTGTTGTATTGGTGAAATACTGAAAAATAAGAATGAGAAAAAGGCACTAAGCACTTGTTTTCCTTTGTGTTTCTATGTTCGAAACAATTTGAAATTAACAAACAAACATTTACATCCGTTTGATACAAAATCTACAGGCAGCATAAAATCGCTGAAAGTGCTATCCACTACGCCACCGCAAGCACAATAAACTCAAAGAGGAAAAATTAGTGTCTAGCACATGGTGAAGACGTAAAACGAAATGAACAAATGACCACTTGTACACAAAACCATCATTATACATCCTAGCACGCCAAAAACGGCTTACAAGGATAACGGAGCATTGAAAAGATATTCTCTGCTTTACAATACAAACAATTATAAACTGACCTTGTGTGAACTGAGCAGGATTATCATAAAAAACAAACGAGTTTGGCTCTCAGAAGTACTGCTGCGGCATTTTACAGGAAGTTCGCAAAACGTCTTTCGATACGAATGAAATACAGAAATATATAAATATATAGGTCCTTCTCCCCCATCCCTTGCTGCCCAGGATTGTGCTCAGTTGTCCTGGCGTCAGACCATACGCCCAAAGGCGTCTCGGGCGGCTTGAGTTAGATCCTGTATCGGCCAGCGCCTTGAGCAGCTCTTGAGCTGGAAAAGCGCTATATAAGAACGATTAAATAAATTAAATAAATAAATAAAAGAAACCGAAATAATTTTTGGAGACAGCACAAAAGCTAAAAGTAAGATTTTAAAATGATGATACAATACAATACAATACAATACAATACAACTTCATTCATCTCAAACTGAGCAATTACAATGGCAGCATCAGCGATGATGATGATGATAATGATGATGACGATTATGATGATGATGATGATGATGATGATGATGATGATGATGATGATGATGAGAAGGAGGAAGAGAAAGTGAAAAGCTAAAGATGATGACAACTTTAATAATTGTCTAGCGCTGGTTTTAATATTAGTGTTATAATGGCGTAGTATAATTGTAATGAACTATTTCATGACTTTTAGTGTAACGTATTTTCTTATGTACCACACTTGCTATATAATTATGTATGTGCTTTGAGCTCATTTATTAGGGAATCGCGTTATGTAAGAGTGTTTTATCTCTCTCTCTCTCTCTCTCTCTCTCTCTCTCTCTCTCTCTCTCTCTCTCTCTCTTGTTTTGACTCTAGGTTTCAATAGAGAATCGCGCTATGTAATGGAGTTTGATTATTATAATTTTCCATGAGACAACTGTTGATTTGTTTGTTTGGTTGTTTTAAACATGTTTTTAAAACGTTTTAAACGTTGCATTGAGTGAACACCTCCTTCCTTGAAGATTAGAACACATGTGACTATTTTTCCTTCTTGTTATTCACTGACTTTGTGTTTATTTCTTTGTCTACAGCTCCGAATGTTACTAGTAAGTATTAGGCCTTAGTGCTATCTCTCTGTCTCTGTCTTTGTCTCGCTCTCTCTCTACTTCTTCCTTTATATTTACCGGCAATCTGCATATTCAGTCAATACGTGTATTGCTTTTAAAACAAAAGCTGTCAATTCGTGTTTTGTCTGTGACCACTAGCCAATACATGTAATGGCTAAAATGTCCAGTCAATACGTGTATTACCTTAATTTTGACCCACTTCAAAACACACGTTGATTGACTGTTCATTTTAGCCAATGTGTGTTTCAGCGTTACCAACCTGTGAATCTAACAACTCGTCAATTTTATCACGGGATTGGTTCACCTTTTTTAGCAAAGCGATTCTAGTGTTCACATATTGTTCTTTGCCTTTCTCTGTAAGGATTCTGATGCGCCATTCTTGTTCTTGGTCAGCATCAGCGTCTTTCGTTTCTTGGGTGATAGTTTTATCCCCCGCGTTGAGCAGTACGTCTTCCTGTTGCTTGGTCGTCAGATCAGATTTCCCTGTAGCCGACATGGTGAGTAGTCCTTACAAGTTGGGGAAAGTGTAGTTGACTGCTCCACCATTAGGATGTTTGCGTAGAGGTCGTCCCTGGTCTGCGATGCCCACATCAGCCGGACGGCTCAGTCTTACAAGTATTTCACTGTTCTGCCTTGTTCTCAACAGGATGAGAGTGCAGAGAGTGTCACCAAACACACCATACAAACATGCCACCAATAATCTGGGTCAGATCATTTATTTGCAGAATGACATGAGACGCAGTCGTCATCTTGTATGTTCTAGTGTTGTATTGGTGAAATACTGAAAAATAAGAATGAGAAAAAGGCACTAAGCACTTGTTTTCTTCGTGTTTCTATGTTCGAAACAATTTGAAATTAACAAACAAACAATTTACATCCGTTTGATACAAAATCTACAGGCAGCATAAAATCCCTGAAAGTGCTATCCACTACGCCACCGCAAGCACAATAAACTCAAAGAGGAAAAATCAGTGTCTAGCACATGGTGAAGACGTAAAACGAAATGAACAAATGACCACTTGTACACAAAACCATCATTATACAACCTAGCACGCCAATAACGGCTTACAAGGATAACGGAGCATTGAAAAGATATTCTCTGCTTTACAATACAAACAATTATAAACTGACCTTGTGTGAATTGAGCAGGATTATCATAAAAAACAAACGAGTTTGGCTCTCAGAAGAACTGCTGCGGCATTTTACAGGAAGTACGCAAAACGTCTTTCGATAGGAATGAAATACAGAAATATTTAAATATATGTTACAGAAAGAACCCGTAACCAGTGATAACGCGTATTCCCTGGACATGTTAGTGAAAACGTGTAATCCCTGTTTCAATCGGAGATTACACGTATTCACTAAAATATTCAGTGATTACGCGTAATCCCTGGAAAAAGATCCCAGTGATTACGTGTATTCCCCGATGCTCATATAAAGTGTCATTGTGATTGTTTTTCCATAGATATTGTACATTTTAGAAAATTTTGTACTTTCTCATTCACACAATAAGTCATTCATGATGCACACAATGCAAACAAAGAAGGCATGTTACAAAATACAGATTTTAATATTCAAAGTTAAAGAAAACATATCATCTCTCACATAAAATTATAAAACTTAAAATGTCTTTTAAAAATCTTCATTAAAACGTATTCTTTGGTAGCTTGAAAGTTTAGAGAACTCTCTGAGACAATAATATATAGATTGTTACTTTTAACAAGAATGAAGGCTTGGCATTTACAATGCCTTAACTATCACGTTTTGGAGCCAGTATATTTGTTAGTTACACAAGCAGTTAAATTCAACAGACTAGGCTAGATCTTTTACATACAGCTTTCTGGCGGTTGAACAAAGAAGACTGATACTTAAACCATTGACATTTTACTTGTTGCAACAATTGAGGCTACTATGGCAGCGTGAGTTGCACTGAAGCTTGGCCTTAAAGCATTTACAACGCTTAGTCTGACACTTTTTGGGGCCAGAACAGTTGCATCTTGTGAAGCCTTGCCCACCTGAAGCTGACTGAGAAATTACTGCTGAGCGGAGTGAAACTGTTCTGTCAGTATTCATGTCTTCAGAGTTTAGAAGGCGCTGAGGACACAAATCAAAATGATTCCTAGAGTACAAACCACTGAGAACACCAGCTTTTACAGCTATTCTGTATTGATCAGTGTCTTCTCATCTTTCCACAATAACACCTAGAATGTTCCTCGCATCGCCTCTCCCTCGATCAACCAACGGAACTGGCACAGCAACACTGTCTCCTGGTATGCCAGCTTGCAGAACTACCCGGCTTCTCTTCACCATCCTTTCTGCTTGAAAAGTTTGGGCATTAGCTGCTACACGCCATCGATGGTCTTCTGATAATCACACTTTGGAATCAATCCTTTCTTGTTTTCTTTAAAATAATCCGTGAGACTTTGTGTAAATCTTTCCTCGATCGACATCATTCTTGACTCTGCTTAAAGTAGAGGAAGATTAGGGAACCAAGTAGAGCTTTAGCCTAAACAGTAAACACTTTTGCAAAACTGAATCTATTCAATGTGTACATTTCCTCATGTCTGTCAGTTTGCAAAACAGGATTAGAACTTGTTCATGGCACATACAAAATGAACCCTATTTAGGAAATTAATTTGATGTTGCCTATGCTCTAGAAACTGAGTTGCCTCTCACTGTAGCAATTTATAATGCTTAGAGAAGAGAAAAAATGAAGAAACAAGTAGAACTTTGGCTTAAACACTTTTGAAAACTGAACCTATTCAATTACATTTACTCATGTCTTTGTCATGTTGCACAACAGGATTAGAACTTGTTCATAACACATACAAAATGAACCCTATTTAGGAAATTAATTTTTAATAATGTTGTGGAAATTGAGTTGGCTCTCACTATGCCAATGTATAATGATTGTGTTCATAGATGGAGATTACGTGAATTCACTAAATTTTAAAATCTTTAACAGTAAAAACGTGTAAAAGTATGAACTTTGTTTCAGAGATTACGCGTAATCCCTGGAAATTTTAGGGAACACTTGTAATCCCTGATTGAAACAGAGATTACACGTATACACTAAGATGTTCAGGGATTACGCGTAATCCCTGGTTACGGGTTCTTTCTGTAACATATATAAAAGAAACCGAAATAATTTCTGGAGACAGCACAAAAGCTAAAAGTAAGATTTTAAAATGATGATACAATACAATACAATACAATACAATACAATACAACTTTATTCATCTCAAACTGAGCAATTACAATGGCAGCATCAGCGATGATGATGATGATAATGACGATGATGATGATGATGATGATGATGATGATGATAAGGAGGAGGAGAAAGTGAAAAGCTAAAAATGATGACAACTTTAATAATTGTCTAGCGCTGTTTTTTTTTAGATTAGTGTTATAATGGCATAGTATAATTGTAATGAACTATTCCATGACTTTTAGTGTAACGTATTTCCTTATGTACCACACTTGCTATATAATTATGTATGTGCTTTGAGCTCATTTATTAAGGAATCGCGCTATGTAAAAGTGTTTTATCTCTCTCTCTCTCCCTTGTTAGGTTTCGAACACGTAAAAGTACTTAAAAATGGGGACGAAATATGACCCATTGTCAGCACAACGTATGTTTCGTTTTAGGAAAGTCATGATAATACTGTGTATCCCTGGCTGTGTGTGTGTGTGTGTGTGTGAGGGCGCGCAGGCGCTAGCATTCACACACACACACACACACACACACACCGAGACAATTCAATACTTAAACGATTATACACATACACGAACGCATAACAGAAAAAAAATGAATGAAACAGAATTAAACATGCTCTTTGTCAGTGAAACTACATCAATGATGGGCTACTTCTTCTTTTTCTTCTTCTTCTAATCCTTCTTCTGATGATATTTCCACTACCTCCCTCTCCTACTCACCACTACCACTACTACTTTTGTGACGACGACATGACGAATATGAGTTATGAGAAAATTTAAAACAAAAAAAAAAAACAAGAAATGTTCATTAACAATTAGACTACAATGTACTAAATAATGTAATTTTGTAAACTTACCGTTCTAATGGCACTACAACGATATCTATAACGAATATGTGTTAGGTTGATTATGGCCTATGGCAATACATCACTGAATTTGACGAAAACAGACAAAACGTAAGATTGTAGGTATGGTGATGTGGGGATGGGGGTGGTGGTGGTACTTAATTGAACCACGACAACCTGTAATTCAAAAATAGTTATAACTAATGCAGGAAAGACCTTATTTCAGTTTGACCTATGTCCTTACTGCTCAAATTGTATGATAAATACTGTCATTTCTTACTGTGAAATTTCTTGTTCTTCTAAGAAAGAACTGAAAAGAAAAAGATTTATTGTTGTTGTTTTGTTGATGTTTGTATGATTTTTATTTTTATTATTATTATTATTATTATTATTATTATTATTATTATTATTATTATTATTATTATTATTATTACTCTTATTATTGTTTATTACCATTGTCGCGAAACGAAACGCTCGCGAGTATTTTATTTTCCAAATGCAAGTTGTTATATAGAGTGCCTGTGGTAGATTTAGAAATATGACGTCAATTTTGCTCCTGGAAAAGAATAAAATGGACGATTTTTATCGATAATTCTTTTGTGTGAAAGATTGTGATTAATGCCAATAATAAAATTTTAGGGAAGGCAAAGAGGTTGTGAACTATTAATTTTATAAAATATAATATTTGAAGTTATAGTTACCTTTTTGCGTTGTGAAGTTTTCATTGGTTGTTATAATGATAAAAGTATGGTAGCCTTGGTGAAATGGAATTGAGGCGAAATCGGTTAGGGAAACTGTCTGAAGAATCAGTTGGGAGAGAGATCTAGACTGGACAGGGAGGATTCTACCCAAGCTCCGAGGCAACTTGTTCTGTGGGGTGCCAACGACAGTTTAGCTTGATGCTGAATGGTGTCTGATGTGGTTGGGCCAGGAAAATGAGTTGTTCCTCAGCGTTTGATCAGCTTTAGCTGAATTCTGGCACCGTAGGGTGTTATTTTTGTGGTATTATTCGTCTTGGATTTCCGTGACGATGTCATCTTCGAGACTGCACTGGATTCTTCTATGACGTCTTGTTCATGATCGGGGTGACTGATTCTACGATGGAACTGTACGTCAACGAAGGCTACAGAAGTCACTGGTGGGTCACGGACAGCCATTAGATCTAACGGCGACATCGACGTCAAGTTCCAGCTCTTATGAACTTTTCCACCAACTCATCTAAACCCGGATTCTTCATTTGTTAACATCTACAACGAGGACGAAAATCAGAGATAAGTGAAAAGAAAAAAAACTTATTTTTCGGTAACTACGACGGAAAGTATTTCCAAATTATCGTTCCGATGTTGTTGTTTGTTTTAATGTCTTTTTCACCGAAATGATAAGACAAAAAACAAAAACAAATGAAAACAAAACAAAAATAAAAATAAATAAATACAAAGAAAATAAATTGGAAAAAAAAATTATGATCAAATAACATCGACGAGTCTTATATAAACTTACTAACTGAAGAACCAATGAACGTCTTCGCTAAACTAATGCATATACCAAAACTAATATTGCCCAAAGACGTAACATTATTAGGCAAACTATTACGCAGTTGATTGCATTCAAATAAAACATGTTTCAAAGAAAACATTTCATTACATATACATTTGACGTTCGTACAATATTTAGTTCTGATGGAATTTATCGTTCCGATTTCGAGGAAAAAATAACGGAATATATTAAAATAATCGAACTTGGAAAAACGTGTTATGTGTTTGTGAAGTGTTGGAAGGAAATGGTGTACCTTAGGTTTTTTTATTGAAAGAAAACCACGTTCTGGGGTAAGTCATGAAAGTCAAGGAAGTCCTTCATCAGTAGTGATCACCCAGTAACACCAGATTTTGCGACAACCATTATTATTATTATTATTATTATTATTATTATTATTATTATTATTATTATTATTATTATTATTATTATTATTATTATTATTATTGTTTATTATTATTATTGTTTATTATTATTATTATTATTATTTTTCTCTCGTTGACCCTCCCCGCCATAATGTGTGTGTTACTCATTTATTGTCTATTATCCACCTAAGTGATTTAGACATTGGAAATAAATTAATAACAAAACGAGCATATTATTGAACACATGTAAATAATTAACTATATCAAAAAATCAACTCATTAACAAGAACAGCTAAGAAATTAAATAACTATCTTTCTCTCTCTTTCTCTCTCTCTCTCTCTCTCCCTCTCTCTCTCCTCCATACCTCTATGATTTAGTTTACACATACTATAGTCACTGGGAAAAAAAAGAAGAAAAAAAACATTCTACATAAATCTTCCAACAGATAAATAAATAAAACATTTTGCCAACTTTAAACAAACTGAAAAATTTAAATCACTTAGAATCTTAATGTTTGTCATTTCCACTGGTAGCAAAAAGTCAAAATCAGTGCATTTAAACAGTATATGAACCAGTTAAAAGGCACAATTACATGAGCAAAAAATATTTTTACAAAATTTAGTTCGTAATGAATTTAAAAGAATTCTATATGCTAATGTTATAACAGGTCTAGAAAAACCAACATGCAAGGAATATTGGGGTGAATAATTGTATTTTTTAAAAATTACTTTTTCTATTCTATTGATTGCTTCTTTGGTAGATAGAGATATGTGAACAGTAACTGAATTCAAATTCAGAGCCCCATTCTTTGCCTCTCGATCTGCCCAGTCATTAAATATAAAACCACAATGTGATGGTATCCAACAGAAATTAACTTCTGTTCCATTTATAATCAAACAATGAACAACATGTTTGATTTCAAAAATTATTTCTTGCCGTTCCTTGTTATTTGTAGTATTCAAAGCCTGTAAAACAGACTGTGAATCCACGCAAATTACTATACTATAGAAAGCAGTAGGCAAACTAGCAAGTTTATTTAAAGCCATTAAGATAGCTATTAATTCTGCTGTAAAAATTGAAAATCCTTTTCCTAAATGAAATGACTCACATATTTTCAAATCAGGAATGACAAAAGCAGACCCCGCGTTTTCTGATTCTAATACAGAACCATCAGTGAAAATTTTTAAACTATTATTATATTTTTCATTTAAATTTATGCGAGCATCTATGACTACCATATCTTTATCTGAATGTTTTGATACAGAACTATAATCATAATCAAAATTCGCCTTTTTTAACTCCCAGGGTGGGATAGGAGGCGTTATTACACGTGTAGCAACTGTTTCATGAGTAATTTGACATTCCTCAAGAAGCTCTTGTGTAAAAGTTGCTATGGTAATAAGGCTTCTAATGTGTCTAGCTCTTTTAGGAAACTCAATATCAGATCTAATACAAAGTTCCTGGTTAGTAAAAATTATCTACAGCTTTTGATCTTATTATATATTTAGTGCACGCTAATTTCCTATATTGATCTAATGGTAATACACCTGCTGTTTTATAAGCATCTATTGTTCGAGTGTGTACAGGAACTCCAAGAGCAAATTTTATGGCTTTACTGTCTAAACTATATAATTTTTGAAGATGGCAACGTGATGCAGAAAAATAAACTTCTTGCCCAAAACATAATTTTGAACGAACCAAAGCACATGCTATGTGAACCAAAGTCTTCACATCTTGCCCCCAAATCTGCTTGCTAATGATTTTAATTAAATTTAAACTTTTTACTGCTTTTTGTAATAAATATTCAATATGTTTTTTCCAATTCAACTTAGAAGTTAAATACACTCCTAAAAATTTTACTTCACTCACATATTGTAGTTCTTCACTGTCCAAAAATATCCTAGGCATAATTCCCCGCCAAAATGTGATGGTGGTTGTGACTCTTTTGGATCCTCACGGTGCATGGCAGTGCAGTGACCGACTTTTCTGCACTTTTCACAATTCACATGGCAGTGCATTACTTGGCGATGTGGCTCGTAGAGGACAGGCATTTGAAACAGATTTTCTTTTCCTTAAGAAATGCAACGCGATCGTTCCACGACTTGGCCTTCAAAGCATTGCAGATCATCAGGGTATGCTGGGATTTGTGAATGGGACACTTAGCTGGTAACTCAGAGAGATTGTCTTCATTCTCATTGATAGCTGTTTTCTTGCCTAATGTTAGTCGATTTCCTTGGCGCCCTTGTTCATGCGGCTTGTCTGACTCGGACTGAAAGTTGAACGCAGGGTCATTCAGGATTTTGCTTTGGGTACGCACGAAATCCACCAAAAAGGAAAATGGTGCGAAAGGAAAACGGTGGTCTGTCTTGTACTTGAAGGCTTGAGTAATCCACTTTTGCTGGATGGTGTGTGGAAGTTTGCGTACGACAGCATTTGCTCCTGTAGACGAGTTATATATCGCGAAGAGGGAGGACAATGTAGGGTTCTCAAGGGCGCTCCGAATCTCAGCTAACAAGTCACACAGCTCGAAGAGCTTCTTTCTGTCTTTAGGTGTAACTGGTGGGAACTGCTGCAACCTTGCTTTCAAGCACGCCTCTACAAGTTCCGCAGAACCATACAGTACCTTTCCTCCATCCGCTCCCAAAGCAGCAGAAGGCTACGCTCTGGGTTAGTCGCGTTGGACGCTCGAAAACTCAAGGCATACCTGCCAGACTCTGGCCCTAAATACTTGACCAGAAGGTCCAACTCTTCTTGTGGGGTCGCACCCAAGTCTTGCATGATTGCTCTGAAACTGTTTTGCCACACTGCAAAGGACTCAGCCTTCTCGTTGAAGTGGGAGAGTCAGGACAACATCAGCTCTTTCTTCAGCAGAAATCTGGAGAGGTCGCTTGCATCAGCTGATACCTTGGGTGCACCAGAGTTATTTAATTGTAGGATGAACTCTTTAGCTTGAGCGGAAAGCTTCGCGTGCGGGTGGTCAAAAGCGGCAAAATCAGCCTGACGTTCCTCGTGATCTTTGGCTACTGACTGTACATGTGCTACGTCATTCTGTCTCGCTTCCCAAGCATGGAGGTTCTGTACATACTCTTGAGTTCTCTTCAGCTTGGAGGTTAGTGAGATGCTTCCATGTGACCTGGTAGCACTATTTTCCTCTGCAGCTTCCAGAAGGTTAGCTTCAGCGTCAGCTGCTGCGGCTTCTTTCTCTTCAGAGAGAAGTTTCAGTTCGGCCTCACATTCTTGCTTCAAACGCTCATGTTTTGCTTGTGCAATCTTGTCCTCTTCTTCAAGAAGAGCCTTCTTCCTATGAAGCTCCAATCCCTTTTGGGCAAACAGCAGTTTTGCTTTAGCCGCTTCAGCTTTCGCACGTCTGCGGGTAGCAGAGCTAGTAAGGGAAGTGGATGCAGTGATCTTTCTGCCAGTGAGTGACCGATCATCTTTTTTCTTTCAAAACGGCTTGACATCGAGATACGTGCAAATTGTACATTGACAAAAAATGTTGTTTGTCATCTAAGCTTTCTTCATTCCGAGACCTGGACAAAAAGTCAAGATAGTTGTGCGACTCACGTTCATACTCAATAAGAGCAGCATTCAAACCTTCAGGGTTACCAACCTGTGAATCTAACAACTCGTCAATTTTATCACGGGATTGGTTCACCTTTTTTAGCAAAGCGATTCTAGTGTTCACATCTTGTTCTTTGCCTTTCTCTGTAAGGATTCTGATGCCCCATTCTTGTTCTTGGTCAGCATCAGCGCCTTTCGTTTCTTGGGTGATAGGTTTATCACCCACGTTGAGCAGTACGTCTTCCTGTTGCTTGGTCGTCAGATCAGATTTCCCTGTAGCCGACATGGTGAGTAGTCCTTACAAGTTGGGGAAAGTGTAGTTGACTGCTCCACCATTAGGATGTTTGCGTAGAGGTCGTCTCTGGTCTGTGATGCCCACATCAGCCGGACGGCTCAGTCTTACAAGTATTTCACTGTTCTGCCTTGTTCTCTACAGGATAAGAGTGCAGAGAGTGTCACCAAACACATCATACAAACATGCCACCAATAATCTGGGTGAGATCATTTATTTGCAGAATGACATGAGACGCAGTCGTCATCTTGTATGTTCTAGTGTTGTATTGGTGAAATACTGAAAAATAAGAATGAGAAAAAGGCACTAAGCACTTGTTTTCTTCGTGTTTCTATGTTCGAAACAATTTGAAAATTAACAAACAAATATTTACATCCGTTTGATACAAAATCTACAGGCAGCATAAACTCGCTGAAAGTGCTATACACTACGCCACCGCAAGCACAATAAACTCAAAGAGAAAAATCAGTGTCTAGCACAAGGTGAAGACGTAAAACGAAATGAACAAATGACCACTTGTACACAAAACCATCATTATACATCCTAGCACGCCAATAACGGCTTACAAGGATAACGGAGCATTGAAAAGATATTCTCTGCTTTACAATACAAACAATTATAAACTGACCTTGTGTGAACTGAGCAGAATTATCATAAAAAACAAACGAGTTTGGCTCTCAGAAGTACTGCTGCGGCATTTTACAGGAAGTACGCAAAACGTCTTTTGATACGAATGAAATACAGAAATATATAAATATATAAAAGAAACCGAAATAATTTCTGGAGACAGCACAAAAGCTAAAAGTAAGATTTTAAAATGATGATACAATACAATACAGTACAATACTATACAATACAACTTTATTCATCTCAAACTGAGCAATTACAATGGCAGCATACGCGATGATGATGATGATAATGACGATGATGATGACGATGATGATGAGAAGGAGGAAGAAAAAGTGAAAAGCTAAAAGTGATGACAACTTTAATAATTGTCTAGCGCTTAATGGCATAGTATAATTGTAATTAACTATTTCATGACTTTTAGTGTAACGTATTTCCTTATGTACCACACTTGCTATATAATTATGTATGTGCTTTGAGCTCATTTATTAGGTAATCGCGCTATGTAAAAGTGTTTTTATCTCTCTCTCTCTCTCTCTCTCTCTCTCTCTCTTGTTTTGACTCTAGGTTTTATTAGAGAATCACGCTATGTAATGGAGTTTAATTATTATAACTTTCCACGAGACAACTGTTGATTTGTTTGTTTGGTTGTTTTAAACATGTTTTTAAAACGTTTTAAACGTTGAATTGAGTGAACACCTCCTTCCTTGAAGATTAGAACACATGTGACTATTTTTCCTTCTTGTTATTCACTGACTTTGTGTTTATTTCTTTGTCTACAGCTCCGAATGTTACTAGTAAGTATTAGGCCTTAGTGCTATCTCTCTGTCTCTGTCTTTGTCTCGCTCTCTCTCTACTTCTTCCTTTATATTTACTGGCAATCTGCGTATTCAGTCAATACGTGTATTGCTTTTAAAACAAAAGCTGTCAATTCGTGTTTTGTCTGTGACCACTAGCCAATACATGTAATGGCTAAAATGTCCAGTCAATACGTGTATTATCTTAATTTTGACCCACTTCAAAACACACGTTGATTGACTGTTCATTTTAGCCAATGTGTGTTTCGCTCAGTTAAATCTTCTGACAGTGTTTCAGAGCACATGCGAGCGTAGAGAATTATTTACATTACACAAAAATGTGATGAGCTCAGATCATAAACCTTGAGATGTGTTCATCGGCACATAACTAATAAGGTCCAGTGTCTGGTTTGAAAATAAATCATTATGACTTCAGCGAAAACCTCTTGATGACGATTGCTATTTTAAACTGCGCTAAAACTACGGTCGATCATGCATTCCAGGCTTGCTTTGCGAGCTCCTCACCACAAATGATGCAAAAGCACGAAAAAGAACAAAGGTTTTTAAACAAGTTGGTCGAAATTCTAGCGATGAAAGATTCCGGTTGCCTATTGACCAATGTCAAATATTACGACTGTTACAGGTATTTATCAATAGTCAGTTCAGTCCCGATGCTTGAATCTCTTGATATGTGTAACTCGAATTCGTTTATCCACGCAGCATGTTCACTCAGCAACAAGGCAGGAGTCGTCGGATACAGTTTTGTTAACTTTATTCAGCAAACACCAACAACTGCATACAAGATCGCTTTCCGAAAATCACTCCAAAAATCACTTTTTCAAGCAGACATGGCATTACTTACACAGCCTCTCTGCAATCCAGTAAAGTTTAGAACATTCCAGACTGACGCAATAATGCCCCAATCAAATTAAAATTCATCACCGGAACTGTCTTACGAAATAGAACTTTTTTTTCCAGTTCAGAAGAATTGCCTAGCTATTACCAGATAGGTCTGGAACTTTCGATCGATAATAAACAAGTAATTCCAGAAAATTCTCAACGATACTACAACAATGTCGACCGATCAAACTGCTCAATATTATACAACGTTTTTTCTAGCAACAGCGCAAAAGTCAAATCAAAGGTCAATACACGCTATCATTGCATGCTCTGGAAAATAAAACTGTCGATACTATCGTGCACGTCTCAAGGGTTAGGTTTCGAACACGTAAATGTCCTTAAAAATGGGGACGAAATATGACCCATTGTCAGCACAACGTATGTTTCGTTTTTAGGAAAGTCATGATAATACTGTGTATCCCTGGCTGTGTGTGTGTGTGTGTGTGTGTGTGAGGGCGCGCAGGCGCTAGCATTCACACACACACACACACACACCGAGACAATTCAATACTTAAACGATTATACACATACACGAACGCATAACAGAAAAAAATGAATGAAACAGAATTAAACATGCTCTTTGTCAGTGAAACTACATCAATGATGGGCTACTTCTTCTTTTTCTTCTTCTTCTAATCCTTCTTCTGATGATATTTCCACTACCTCCCTCTCCTACTCACCACTACCACTACTACTTTTGTGACGACGACATGACGAATATGAGTTATGAGAAAATTTAAAACAAAACAAAAAACAAGAAATGTTCATTAACAATTAGACTACAATGTACTAAATAATGTAATTTTGTAAACTTACCGTTCTAATGGCACTACAACGATATCTATAACGAATATGTGTTAGGTTGATTATGGCCTATGGCAATACATCACTGACTTTGACGAAAACAGACAAAACGTAAGATTGTAGGTATGGTGATGTGGGGATGGGGGTGGTGGTGGTACTTAATTGAACAATGACAACCTGTATTTCAAAAATAGTCATAACTAATGCAGGAAAGACCTTATTTCAGTTTGACCTATGTCCTTACTGCTCAAATTGTATGATAAATACTGTCATTTCTTACTGTGAAATTTCTTGTTCTTCTAAGAAAGAACTGAAAAGAAAAAGATTTATTGTTGTTGTTTTGTTGATGTTTGTATGATTTTTATTATTATTATTATTATTATTATTATTATTATTATTATTATTATTATTATTATTATTATTATTATTAATATTATTATTATTATTATTATTATTATTATTATTTATTATTATTATTATTATTATTATTTTTCTCTCGCTGACCCTCCCCGCCATAATCTGAATGCGGTTGTGACTTTTGGATCCTCACGGTGCATGGCAGTGCAGTGACCGACTTTTCTGCACTTTTCACAATTCACGATGGCAGTGCACTTCTTGGCGATGTGGCTCGTAGAGGACAGGCATTTGAAACAGATTTTCTTTTCCTTAAGAAATGCAACGCGATCGTTCAACGACTTGGCCTTGAAAGCATTGCAGATCATCAGGGTATGCTGGGATTTGTAAATGGGACACTTAGCTGGTAACTCAGAGAGCTTGTCTTCATTCTCATTGATAGCTGTTTTCTTGCCAAATGTTAGTCGATTTCCTTGGCGCCCTTGTTCATGCGGCTTGTCTGACTCGGACTGAAAGTTGAACGCAGGGTCATTCAGGATTTTGCTTTGGGTACGCACGAAATCCACCAAATAGGAAAATGGTGGGAAAGGAACACGGTGGTCTGTCTTGTACTTGAAGGCTTGAGTAATCTACTTTTGCTGGATGGTGTGTGGAAGTTTGCGTACGACAGCATTTGCTCTTGTAGACGAGTTATATATCGCGAAGAGGGAGGACAATGTAGGGTTCTCAAGGGCGCTCCAAATCTCATCTAACAAGTCACACAGCTCAAAGAGCTTCTTTCTGTCTTTAGGCGTAACTGGTGGGAACTGCTGCAAGCTTTCTTTCAAGCAGGCCTCTACAGGTTCCGCAGAACCATACCTTTCCTCCAACCGCTCCCAAAGCAGCCGAAGGCTACGCCCTGGATTAGTCGCGTTGGACGCTCGAAGACTCAAGGCATACCTACCAGACTCTGGCCCTAAATACTTGACCAGAAGGTCCAACTCTTCTTGTGGGGTCGCACCCAAGTCTTGCATGATTGCTCTGAAACTGTTTTGCCACACGGCAATGGACTCAGGCTTCTCGTTGAAGTGGGAGAGTCGGGACAACATCAGCTCTTTCTTCAGTAGAAATCTGGAGAGGTCGCTTGGATCATCTGATACCTTGGGTGCACCAGGGTTATTTAATTGTAGGATGAACTCTTTAGCTTGAGCGGAAAGCTTCGCGTGCGGGTGGTCAAAAGCGGCAAAATCGGCCTGGCGTTCCTCGTGATCTTTGGCTACTGATTGTACATGTGCTACGTCATTCTGTCTCGCTTCCCAAGCATGGAGGTTCTGTACATACTCTTGAGTTCTCTTCAGCTTGGAGGTTAGTGAGATGCTTCCATGTGACCTGGTAGCACTATTTTCCTCTGCAGCTTCCAGAAGGTTAGCTTCAGCATCAGCTGCTGCGGCTTCTTTCTCTTCAGAGAGAAGTTTCATTTCAGCCTCACATTCTTGCTTCAAACGCTTATCTTTTGCTTGTGCAATCTTGTCCTCTTCTTCAAGAAGAGCCTTCTTCCTATGAAGCTCCAATTCCTTCTGGGCAAACAGCAGTTTTGCTTTAGACGCTTCAGCTTTTGCACGTCTGCGGGTAGCAGAGCTAGTAAGGGAAGAGGATGCAGTGATCTTGCTGCCAGCGAGTGACCGATCATCTTTTTCTTTCAAAACGGCTTGACATCGAGATACGCGCAAATTGTACATTGACAAAAAATGTTATTTGTCATCTAAGCTTTCTTCATTCCGAGACCTGGACAAAAAGTCAAGATAGTTTTGCGACTCACGTTCATACTCAATAAGAGCAGCATTCAAACCTTCAGGGTTACCAACCTGTGAATCTAACAACTCGTCAATTTTATCACGGGATTGGTTCACCTTTTTTAGCAAAGCGATTCTAGTGTTCACATCTTGTTCTTTGCCTTTCTCTGTAAGGATTCTGATGCGCCATTCTTGTTCTTGGTCAGCATTAGCGCCTTTCGTTTCTTGGGCGATAGGTTTATCACCCGCGTTGAGCAGTACGTCTTCCTGTTGCTTGGTCGTCAGATCAGATTTCCCTGTAGCCGACATGGTGAGTAGTCCTTACAAGTTGGGGAAAATGTAGTTGACTGCTCCACCATTAGGATGTTTGTGTAGAGGTCGTCTCTGGTCTGTGATGCCCACATCACCCGGATGGCTCAGTCTTACAAGTATTTCACTGTTCTGCCTTGTTCTCAACAGGATGAGAGTGCAGAGAGTGTCACCAAACACATCATACAAACATGCCACCAATAATCTGGGTCAGATCATTTATTTGCAGAATGACATGAGACGCAGTCGTCATCTTGTATGTTCTAGTGTTGTATTGGTGAAATACTGAAAAATAAGAATGAGAAAAAGGCACTAAGCACTTGTTTTCTTCGTGTTTCTATGTTCGAAACAATTTGAAAATTAACAAACAAACAATTTACATCCGTTTGATACAAAATCTACAGGCAGCATAAAATCGCTGAAAGTGCTATACACTACGCCACCGCAAGCACAATAAACTCAAAGAGGAAAAATCAGTGTCTAGCACATGGTGAAGACGTAAAACGAAATGAACAAATGACCACTTGTACACAAAACCATCATTATACATCCTAGCACGCCAATAACGGCTTACAAGGATAACGGAGCATTGAAAAGATATTCTCTGCTTTACAATACAAACAATTATAAACTGACCTTGTGTGAACTGAGCAGGATTATCATAAAAAACAAACGAGTTTGGCTCTCAGAAGTACTGCTGCGGCATTTTACAGGAAGTACGCAAAACGTCTTTTGATACGAATGAAATACAGAAATATATAATTATATAAAAGAAACCGAAATAATTTCTGGAGACAGCACAAAAGCTAAAAGTAAGATTTTAAAATGATGATACAATACAATACAGTACAATACTATACAATACAACTTTATTCATCTCAAACTGAGCAATTACAATGGCAGCATCAGCGATGATGATGATGATAATGACGATGATGATGACGATGATGATGAGAAGGAGGAAGAGAAAGTGAAAAGCTAAAAATGATGACAACTTTAATAATTGTCTAGCGCTTAATGGCATAGTATAATTGTAAATAACTATTTCATGACTTTTAGTGTAACGTATTTCCTTATGTACCACACGTGCTATATAATTATGTATGTGCTTTGGCTTCATTTATTAGGTAATCCCGCTATGTAAGAGTGTTTTTATCTCTCTCTCTCTCTCTCTCTCTCTCTCTCTCTCTCTCTCTCTTGTTTTGACTCTAGGTTTTATTAGTGAATCACGCTATGTAATGGAGTTTA
Organism: Oncomelania hupensis; assembly: GCA_036898135.1. Classification (NCBI taxonomy): domain Eukaryota; kingdom Metazoa; phylum Mollusca; class Gastropoda; order Littorinimorpha; family Pomatiopsidae; genus Oncomelania; species Oncomelania hupensis. The sequence goes on from CM072515.1 coordinate 9,838,335, forward strand.
ATTATTATAACTTTCCACGAGACAACTGTTGATTTGTTTGTTTGGTTGTTTTAAACATGTTTTTAAAACGTTTTAAACGTTGCATTGAGTGAACACCTCCTTCCTTGAAGATTAGAACACATGTGACTATTTTTCTTTCTTGTTATTCACTGACTTTGTGTTTATTTCTTTGTCTACAGCTCCGAATGTTACTAGTAAGTATTAGGTCTTAGTGCTATCTCTCTGTCTATGTCTTTGTCTCGCTCTCTCTCTACTTCTTCCTTTATATTTACCGGCAATCTGCGTATTCAGTCAATACGTGTATTGCTTTTAAAACAAAAGCTGTCAATTCGTGTTTTGTCTGTGACCACTAGCCAATACATGTAATGGCTAAAATGTCCAGTCAATACGTGTATTATCTTAATTTTGACCCACTTCAAAACACACGTTGATTGACTGTTCATTTTAGCCAATGTGTGTTTTGCTCAGTTAAATCTTCTGACAGTGTTTCAGAGCACATGCAAGCGTAGAGAATTATTTACATTACACAAAAATGTGATGAGCTCAGATCATAAACCTTGAGATGTGTTCATCGGCACATAACTAATAAGGTCCAGTGTCTGGTTTGAAAATAAATCATTATGACTTCAGCGAAAACCTCTTGATGACGAATGCTATTTTAAACTGCGCTAAAACTACGGTCGATCATGCATTCCAGGCTTGCTTTGCGAGCTCCTCACCACAAATGATGCAAAAGCACGAAAAAGAACAAAGGTTTTTAAACAAGTTGGTCGAAATTCTAGCGATGAAAGATTCCGGTTGCCTATTGACCAATGTCAAATATTACGACTGTTACAGGTATTTATCAATAGTCAGTTCAGTCCCGATGCTTGAATCTCTTGATATGTGTAACTCGAATTCGTTTATCCACGCAGCATGTTCACTCAGCAACAAGGCAGGAGTCGTCGGATACAGTTTTGTTAACTTTATTCAGCAAACACCAACAACTGCATACAAGATCGCTTTCCGAAAATCACTCCAAAAATCACTTTTTCAAGCAGACATGGCATTACTTATACAGCCTCTCTGCAATCCAGTAAAGTTTAGAACATTCCAGACTGACGCAATAATGCCCAATCAAATTAAAATTCATCACCGGAACTGTCTTACGAAATAGAACTTTTTTTTCCAGTTCAGAAGAATTGCCTAGCTATTACCAGATAGGTCTGGAACTTTCGATCGATAATAAACAAGTAATTCCAGAAAATTCTCAACGATACTACAACAATGTCGACCGATCAAACTGCTCAATGTTATACAACGTTTTTTCTAGCAACAGCGCAAAAGTCAAATCAAAGGTCAATACACGCTATCATTGCATGCTATGGAAAATAAAACTGTCGATACTATCGTGCACGTCTCAAGGGTTAGGTTTCGAACACGTAAAAGTACTTAAAAATGGGGACGAAATATGACCCATTGTCAGCACAACGTATGTTTCGTTTTAGGAAAGTCATGATAATACTGTGTATCCCTGGCTGTGTGTGTGTGTGTGTGTGTGAGGGCGCGCAGGCGCTAGCATTCACACACACACACACACACACCGAGACAATTCAATACTTAAACCATTATACACATACACGAACGCATAACAGAAAAAAATGAATGAAACAGAATTAAACATGCTCTTTGTCAGTGAAACTACATCAATGATGGGCTACTTCTTCTTTTTCGTCTTCTTCTAATCCTTCTTCTGATGATATTTCCACTACCTCCCTCTCCTACTCACCACTACCACTACTACTTTTGTGACGACGACATGACGAATATGAGTTATGAGAAAATTTAAAACAAAAAAAAAAAAACAAGAAATGTTCATTAACAATTAGACTACAATGTACTAAATAATGTAATTTTGTAAACTTACCGTTCTAATGGCACTACAACGATATCTATAACGAATATGTGTTAGGTTGATTATGGCCTATGATCTTCCGGTAAGATGGCGCCGATACAGGGCGACAAGATGTTGGTTGTGTGTTTTGGACTGATAGTGTTGTATATCTGCTTCGAAAGGACTGTATGTGTGCTAAAATATTCAAGAGAACATCTACTTTTCATCCGTGATTTTGCGGACTGTGAGTACAGACCAGAACTTTTCACTTTTCCATTCGACATTCTTCATACACACGCCGGCGCGTATCAAAACCACGTGGCAGCTTCGCCAGGTCGCCGCACACGCAAGAGAGGTAAACGAGCTGGAGTGCTCGTTCGTTTTCGCCAACGCGCCTCACGCCCTCCCCTCCCTGCCATCTGTTTGTCAAATGTAAGATCCCTAGACAACAAGAAAGATGAGTTGCGCTACCTAATAAGCATTCAAAGAGACTTTACTGATTGTTCGGTGTTTTGCTTCACGGAAACGTAGTTGTCTCCCTCTACTCCCGACGCTGCAGTACAACCCGACGGCTTTTCGCTTCATCGCGCCGATCGCACGCCTGACGATTCACAGAAAAAGTCAGGTGGCGGCATTTGTTTTATGATCAACGACCGATGGTGTACAGATGTGTCTATCTTATCCAAACACTGTGCACCCAACCTTGAAACTCTCACTGTAAAGTGTCGACCCTTCTACCTTCCACGAGAGTTTTCCTCCATTGTTTTGGTTGGCGTCTACGTCCCTGACAAAGCGCACGCTACTTCTGCCATCAAAGAACTTTCCAAACAGATCACAAACATTGAAAATTCACACCCTGACTGTCACATTATCGTTCTGGGTGATTTCAACCATGCTGACTTGAGAAAACAACAGCCCAAGTTTAAACAACACGTCAAATGTGCAACGAGAGAGAAAGCGACCCTTGACCTATGCTACAGCACAATTAGCGGCGCTTACCGCTCTATACCCCGCCCCCCACTCGGCCGATCTGATCACGTGATGGTGTTCCTTCTTCCCTCCTACCGCCAGAAACTAAAGTCAGGCAAACCACAGGTCCGTACTGTCAAGCGCTGGAATCAAGACTCTATCCAGGAACTACAGGCGTGTTTTGACTGTACGGACTGGCAGGCACTGACCACCTCCTGTGCTGACATCCATGAGCAAGCTGATGTGGTAACTTCCTACATTAGTTTCTGTGAACAAGGCTGCATTCCAACAAAAGAAGTCAGATCTTGGCCAAATGACAAGCCATGGTTCAACAACAGCCTCAAGTCAAGCCTGAGAGCAAAGGAAGAAGCTCATAGAAGCGGCGACAAGATCAGCTACAAAAGGGCCAAATATGAGTTAGAAAAGGCCATCAGACGTGCAAAGTGGGATTATAAGAAAAAGCTAGAGGCCCACTTTCAGTCCAACAACATCAGGGCAGTTTGGCAAGGTCTGCAAACCATCACTGACTACAAGAAGAAAGGACGCCAAGCTGACGCTGACGACAAGCAGCTCCCAGATAAGCTGAACGAGTTCTATGTCAGATTCGACAGACAGAACACCATCCCTGTCACAGTCTCCCCTCCTGATTCTGCTTCCCAGCAACCTCCACCTTTCACCATCACAGAGTCGGAGGTGGAGTCTCTCTTCAAGAGGCAGAACAGCAGAAAGGCAGGTGGTCCTGACGGAGTATCAGCCCCCATTCTCAAACACTGCTCCTCCCAACTGGCTCCAGTTTTTACCCAGATTTTCAACTCCTCCCTTCTCTTGTCCACTGTCCCCCGCTGTTTCAAGACCTCCACCATCGTACCTGTTCCCAAGAAACCCCAAATTAGCTCCCTCAATGACTACCGCCCTGTGGCCCTGACCTCGTTGGTGATGAAAGTGCTGGAGCGCCTGCTACTCAAGCACCTCCAGTCCGCTACCAAGGGCAAACTGGACCCGTGCCAGTTTGCTTACCAAGCTAACCGGTCTGTCGACGATGCCGTCGCCCTGGCCCTTCACTTCATCCTCCAGCAGCTAGAAACCCCTAATCGCTACGCCCGCCTCCTCTTCGTAGACTACTCGTCTGCTTTCAACACCATCGTCCCCCAGACCCTGTTCGACAAGCTTCAGCTCTTCAACCACTCCCCCTCCATCTCTTTCTGGATTCTGAGCTTCCTCCTCAACCGCCCCCAGTCAGTGAAAATAGGCAGCAACATCTCGCAGTTCCTGACCCTGAGCACAGGCGCACCACAGGGGTGTGTCCTGTCTCCTTTTCTATACTGCCTGTACACCAACGACTGCACCTCCCATCATGAGTCAGTTCAACTCGTAAAGTTTGCCGATGACACCACCGTTGAGGGCATCATATCCAATGGAGATGAGTCAGCCTACAGGCAGGAAGTCGACCTGCTGGTGTCATGGTGCAATTACAACAGTCTCGAGTTGAACGCCTCCAAGACCAAAGAGATGGTGATCGACTTTCGTCGGAACGCCACTCCCATTGACCCCCTCTTCATCAACGGCCAGCCCATCGAGACAGTTGAGTCATTCAAGTTTCTGGGCTCACTCATTTCCTGCGACCTCACCTGGGATCTCAATACCGACTCCATCATCAAGCGAGCACAGCAGAGGATGTACTTTCTCAGGCAGCTGAAAAAATTTGGCCTGAGGAAGGAAATCCTCACCCAGTTCTACCGCTCTGTGGTAGAAAGTGTTCTAACATTTTCCATCTGTGTGTGGTATGGGGGTGCATCCCAACAACAGAAAGAAAAACTAGACCATATTGTCTCCACTGCCAGCAAGATCATTGACACCGATCTCCCCTCTCTGGCCTCCATCTATACCAAACGCCTGATGAGCAGAGCCAGAAAGATAGTGGATGATGCCTCCCACCCCGGATACCACCTCTTCGAGCTGCTTCCTTCTGGCAAAAGGCTCAGAACTATGAAGACCCGTACCTGCCGCTTCAAGAACAGTTTTTTTCCACAAGCAGTGACAAACCTCAACTCCTTGTCTGGCACCCGATGATCCCGGACTATCTCAGTGACTTATGCATAAGAGAGAGAGAGAGAGAGAGAGAGAGAGAGAGAGAGAGAGAGGGAGGGAGGGAGAGGGGGAGAAGTGTGTGAAAGAAAGACAGAAAGAAAGAGAGGAAGAGAGAGACAGAGAGAGAGAGAGTGAGTAGAGGAAGTGATACTAGAGAGAGAATTTATAGATGTATGTAGAGTGTGTAAGATAAGAGAAGAGAATTGAGAGAGCGAGAGATAACGGAGAAAAGCGCGCACGTGTTTGTGGATGTGTGTGTATTATTCTATATTTGATTTGATCATTCTGTTTCTACTATATTCCATTCAGTATTATTCCTAGTCTTGTATGAGTGTGTCAGCAAGTGGATGGTTGCGCGTAGGTGTGGTTGGCTTTGTTATTGTGTTTTGTATAAATATGTGTGCCAACATCAAAGTGTATTCCTCGTGCTTGTCACCTGGCGAAATAAAGTTCTGTTATCTGTTATCTGTTATGGCAATACATCACTGACTTTGACGAAAACAGACAAAACGTAAGATTGTAGGTATGGTGATGTGGGGATGGGGGTGGTGGTGGTACTTAATTGAACCATGACAACCTGTATTTCAAAAATAGTCATAACTAATGCAGGAAAGACCTTATTTCAGTTTGACCTATGTCCTTACTGCTCAAATTGTATGATAAATACTGTCATTTCTTACTGTGAAATTTCTTGTTCTTCTAAGAAAGAACTGAAAAGAAAAAGACTTATTGTTGTTGTTTTGTTGATGTTTGTATGATTTTTATGATTATTATTATTATTATTATTATTATTATTATTTTTATTATTATTATTATTATTATTATTATTATTATTTATTATTATTATTATTATTATTATTTTTCTCTCGCTGACCCTCCCCGCCATAATCTGATGGCGGTTGTGACTTTTGGATCCTCACAGTGCATGGCAGTGCAGTGACCGACTTTTCTGCACTTTTCACAATTCACGATGGCAGTGCACTTCTTGGCGATGTGGCTCGTAGAGGACAGGCATTTGAAACAGATTTTCTTTTCCTTAAGAAATGCAACGCGATTGTTCAACGACTTGGCCTTGAAAGCATTGCAGATCATCAGGGTATGCTGGGATTTGTGAATGGGACACTTAGCTGGTAACTCAGAGAGCTTGTCTTCATTCTCATTGATAGATGTTTTCTTGCCAAATGTTAGTCGATTTCCTTGGCGCCCTTGTTTCATGCGGCTTGTCTGACTCGGACTGAAAGTTGAACGCAGGGTCATTCAGGATTTTGCTTTGGGTACGCACGAAATCCACCAAATAGGAAAATGGTGGGAAAGGAACACGGTGGTCTGTCTTGTACTTGAAGGCTTGAGTAATCCACTTTTGCTGGATGGTGTGTGGAAGTTTGCGTACGACAACATTTGCTCCTGTAGACGAGTTATATATCGCGAAGAGGGAGGACAATGTAGGGTTCTCAAGGGCGCTCCGAATCTCATCTAACAAGTCACACAGCTCGAAAAGCTTCTTTCTGTCTTTAGGCGTAACTGGTGGGAACTGCTGCAACCTTTCTTTCAAGCATGCCTCTACAAGTTCCGCAGAACCATACCTTTCCTCCAACCGCTCCCAAAGCAGCCGAAGGCTACGCCCTGGATTAGTCGCGTTGGACGCTCGAAGACTCAAGGCATACCTACCAAACTCTGGCCCTAAATACTTGACCAGAAGGTCCAACTCTTCTTGTGGGGTCGCACCCAAGTCTTGCATGATTGCTCTGAAACTGTTTTGCCACACTGCAATGGACTCAGGCTTCTCGTTGAAGTGGGAGAGTCGGGACAACATCAGCTCTTTCTTCAGCAGAAATCTGGAGAGGTCGCTTGCATCAGCTGATACCTTGGGTGCACCAGGGTTATTTAATTGTAGGATGAACTCTTTAGCTTGAGCGGAAAGCTTCGCGTGCGGGTGGTCAAAAGCGGCAAAATCGGCCTGGCGTTCCTCGTGATCTTTGGCTACTGATTGTACATGTGCTACGTCATTCTGTCTCGCTTCCCAAGCATGGAGGTTCTGTACATACTCTTGAGTTCTCTTCAGCTTGGAGGTTAGTGAGATGCTTCCATGTGACCTGGTAGCACTATTTTCCTCTGCAGCTTCCAGAAGGTTAGCTTCAGCATCAGCTGCTGCGGCTTCTTTCTCTTCAGAGAGAAGTTTCATTTCAGCCTCACATTCTTGCTTCAAACGCTTATCTTTTGCTTGTGCAATCTTGTCCCCTTCTTCAAGAAGAGCCTTCTTCCTATGAAGCTCCAATTCCTTTTGGGCAAACAGCAGTTTTGCTTTAGGCGCTTCAGCTTTTGCACGTCTGCGGGTAGCAGAGCTAGTAAGGGAAGAGGATGCAGTGATCTTGCTGCCAGCGAGTGACCGATCATCTTTTTCTTTCAAAACGGCTTGACATCGAGATACGCGCAAATTGTACATTGACAAAAAATGTTGTTTGTCATCTAAGCTTTCTTTATTCCGAGACCTGGACAAAAAGTCAAGATAGTTGTGCGACTCACGTTCATACTCAATAAGAGCAGCATTCAAACTTTCAGGGTTACCAACCTGTGAATCTAACAACTCGTCAATTTTATCACGGGATTGGTTCACCTTTTTTAGCAAAGCGATTCTAGTGTTCACATCTTGTTCTTTGCCTTTCTCTGTAAGGATTCTGATGCGCCATTCTTGTTCTTGGTCAGCATCAGCGCCTTTCGTTTCTTGGGTGATAGGTTTATCACCCGCGTTGAGCAGTACTTCTTCCTGTTGCTTGGTCGTCAGATCAGATTTCCCTGTAGCCGACATGGTGAGTAGTCCTTACAAGTTGGGGAAAGTGTAGTTGACTGCTCCACCATTAGGATGTTTGCGTAGAGGTCGTCTCTGGTCTGTGATGCCCACATCAGCCGGACGGCTCAGTCTTACAAGTATTTCACTGTTCTGCCTTGTTCTCAACAGGATGAGAGTGCAGAGAGTGTCACCAAACACATCATACAAACATGCCACCAATAATCTGGGTCAGATCATTTATTTGCAGTATGACATGAGACGCAGTCGTCATCTTGTATGTTCTAGTGTTGTATTGGTGAAATACTGAAAAATAAGAATGAGAAAAAGGCACTAAGCACTTGTTTTTTTCGTGTTTCTATGTTCGAAACAATTTGAAAATTAACAAACAAACAATTTACATCCGTTTGATACAAAATCTACAGGCAGCATAAAATCGCTGAAAGTGCTATACACTACGCCACCGCAAGCACAATAAACTCAAAGAGGAAAAATCAGTGTCTAGCACATGGTGAAGACGTAAAACGAAATGAACAAATGACCACTTGTACACAAAACCATCATTATACATCCTAGCACGCCAATAACGGCTTACAAGGATAACGGAGCATTGAAAAGATATTCTCTGCTTTACAATACAAACAATTATAAACTGACCTTGTGTGAATTGAGCAGGATTATCATAAAAAACAAACGAGTTTGGCTCTCAGAAGTACTGCTGCGGCATTTTACAGGAAGTACGCAAAACGTCTTTTGATACGAATAAAATACAGAAATATATAAAAGAAACCGAAATAATTTCTGGAGACAGCACAAAAGCTAAAAGTAAGATTTTAAAATGATGATACAATACAATACAGTACAATACTATACAATACAACTTTATTCATCTCAAACTGAGCAATTACAATGGCAGCATCAGCGATGATGATGATGATAATGACGATGATGATGACGATGATGATGAGAAGGAGGAAGAGAAAGTGAAAAGCTAAAAATGATGACAACTTTAATAATTGTCTAGCGCTTAATGGCATAGTATAATTGTAAATAACTCATGACTTTTAGTGTAACGTATTTCCTTATGTACCACACTTGCTATATAATTATGTATGTGCTTTGAGCTCATTTATTAGGTAATCACGCTATGTAAGAGTGTTTTTATCTCTCTCTCTCTCTCTCTCTCTCTCTCTCTCTCTCTCTCTTGTTTTGACCAGAAGGTCCAACTCTTCTTGTGGGGTCGCACCCAAGTCTTGCATGATTGCTCTGAAACTGTTTTAATTAAGTATGTGCTTTGAGCTCATTTATTAGGGAATCGCGACATGTAAGAGTGGTTTTTTTTATCTCTCTCTCTCTCTCTCTCTCTCTCTCTCTCTCTCTCTCTCTCTCTCTCTCTCTCTCTCTCTCTTGTTTTGACTCTAGGTTTTATTAGAGAATCGCGCTATGTAATGGAGTTTAATTATTATAACTTTCCACGAGACAACTGTTGATTTGTTTGTTTGGTTGTTTTAAACATGTTTTTAAAACGTTTTAAACGTTGCATTGAGTGAACACCTCCTTCCTTGAAGATTAGAACACATGTGACTATTTTTCCTTCTTGTTATTCACTGACTTTGTGTTTATTTCTTTGTCTACAGCTCCGAATGTTACTAGTAAGTATTAGGCCTTAGTGCTATCTCTCTGTCTCTGTCTTTGTCTCGCTCTCTCTCTACTGCTTCCTTTATATTTACCGGCAATCTGCGTATTCAGTCAATACGTGTATTGCTTTCAAAACAAAAGCTGTCAATTCGTGTTTTGTCTGTGACCACTAGCCAATACATGTAATGGCTAAAATGTCCAGTCAATACGTGTATTATCTTAATTTTGACCCACTTCAAAACACACGTTGATTGACTGTTCATTTTAGCCAATGTGTGTTTCGCTCAGTTAAATCTTCTGACAGTGTTTCAGAGCACATGCGAGCGTAGAGAATTATTTACATTACACAAAAATGTGATGAGCTCAGATCATAAACCTTGAGATGTGTTCATCGGCACATAACTAATAAGGTCCAGTGTCTGGTTTGAAAATAAATCATTACGACTTCAGCGAAAATCTCTTGATGACGATTGCTATTTTAAACTGCGCTAAAACTACGGTCAATCATGCATTCCAGGCTTGCTTTGCGAGCTCCTCACCACAAATGATGCAAAAGCACGAAAAAGAACAAAGGTTTTTAAACAAGTTGGTCGAAATTCTAGCGATGAAAGATTCCGGTTGCCTATTGACCAATGTCAAATATTACGACTGTTACACGTATTTATCAATAGTCAGTTCAGTCCCGATGCAGTGGTTGGAGCACTCGCTACTGTGTCGAAAGTGAAGCACCGTCCGGTGCGGTTAGCACTTGGATGGGTGACCGCTAAGGTGTGAAGCGACAAACAACAACGCCCCCAGTTGACTCAACTGTGATTGAGTACCTACTCTCTTGAGGGTGGGGAAGGTAAAGCAGCGAGGGAGAGAGTTGGGCATCACCCTCATTACGCTGGCCCAAGATAAGTGTGATCTCCAACATCACGCTCCCCTACGGCCACAAGGCTATGGGACTACCTTTACCTTTTACCTTTTTACGCAGCATGTTTACTCAGCAACAAGGCAGGAGTCGTCGGATACAGTTTTGTTAACTTTATTCAGCAAACACCAACAACTGCATAAAAGATCGCTTTCCGAAAATCACTCCAAAAATCACTTTTTCAAGCAGACATGGCATTACTTATACAGCCTCTCTGCAATCCAGTAAAGTTTAGAACATTCCAGACTGACGCAATAATGCCCAATCAAATTAAAATTCATCACCGGAACTGTCTTACGAAATAGAACTTTTTTTCCAGTTCAGAAGAATTGCCTAGCTATTACCAGATAGGTCTGGAACTTTCAATCGATAATAAACAATGAATTCCAGAAAATTCTCAACGATACTACAACAATGTCGACCAATCAAAATGCTCAATATTATACAACGTTTTTTCTAGCAACAGCGCAAAAGTCAAATCAAAGGTCAATACACGCTATCATTGCATGCTATGGAAAATAAAACTGTCGATACTATCGTGCACGTCTCAAGGGTTAGGTTTCGAACACGTAAAAGTACTTAAAAATGGGGACGAAATATGACCCATAGTCAGCACAACGTATGTTTCGTTTTAGGAAAGTCATGATAATACTCTGTGTCCCTGGCTGTGTGTGTGTGTGTGTGTGTGTTTGTGTGAGGGCGCGCAGGCGCTAGCATTCACACACACACACACACAACGATATCTATAACGAATATGTGTTAGGTTGATTATGGCCTATGGCAATACATCACTGAATTTGACGAAAACAGACAAAACGTAAGATTGTAGGTATGGTGATGTGGGGATGGGGGTGGTGGTGGTACTTAATTGAACCATGACAACCTGTATTTCAAAAATAGTCATAACTAATGCAGGAAAGACCTTATTTCAGTTTGACCTATGTCCTTACTGCTCAAATTGTATGATAAATACTGTCATTTCTTACTGTGAAATTTCTTGTTCTTCTAAGAAAGAAATGAAAAGAAAAAGATTTAGTGTTGTTGTTTTGTTGATGTTTATATGATTTTTATTATTATTATTATTATTATTATTATTATTATTATTATTATTATTATTGTTTATTACCATTATTATTATTAATATTATTATTATTATTATTATTATTATTATTATTATTATTATTATTATTATTATTATTATTATTATTATCATTATTTCTGTTTTGTTGTTGTTGTTATTATTATTATTATTATTATTATTATTATTATTATTATTATTATTATTATTATTATTATTGTAGTTGTTATTGTTGCTTTTATGATGAGGAGGAGGAGGAAGAGGAGAACAAGGAGGCGAATAAAGTAGAGGTGGTGTAGAAAAAGATGAAGGATAACAATGTTAACGTAAATAATTCTCTTGTGTGGGTAATGATAATAATAATAATAATAATAATAATAATAATAATAATAATAATAATAATAATAATAATAATAATAAATAAATAAACAAATAACAAGTATTAACAAGTAGACCTTAGTAGGCGTTATGGTATTGCACACTATTGTTGAACGTTTGGTTAGTTTGTATCAACAGTTATTAATAGAGTCAACTGATCGTACCTCACTGGAAACATTTTCCTTTTCCATTGTTCATGCCGCTTGGCAACAAAGTATCTGTTATCCTGTTTTAAGGAAATAACGCAACCTTTAATTTTGCAAGTTACGGTTAGGCTTATATGTAGCACAATATTTATAGAATTGTTTATACGCTTTGAGTTCGTTTATTGGAGAAGCGCGCTATTTTAGAGCGTGTGTTTTATTATTATAACTTCCACAACACAAGTATTACAGTGTTAGTTTTAATTTTTAACATTGCATAGAGTCTACACCTTTTTCTGGGTGATTAGAACACGGGTGAATATTTTGCTTTCTCGTTCTCAAATATATATATATATTTTTCCTTCAGGTTCTCAACCTCCTACTAGTGGTGGTGGAGGTAAGTAGGCCAGATCTCTCTCTCTCTCTCTCTCTCTCTCTCTCTCTCTCTCTCTCTATATATATATATATATATATATATATATATATATATATATATATATATATATATATATATATATATATATATATATATATATCCACGAAACCTAAAAAATGATTATTGAATGAATTATTTCAAGGTCACAGGTCAATAAATGTTAGTCCAAAATGAACATTTTAATAAAAAAACAAACCTATAAGCTTTTCCCTTAAGTTATTGATATTGTACTAATGATTGCTTGATGCATATTCAATACACATTCCATGGAATTTTGTGAACCACACTCCAAGGTCATGGTTACTGAAGCTGGTCCAAATCGGGTCATATTGGTTCTTTGAAGTGACTTTGACCTTAAACTATTCAAGATAAAATGTTCAAAGTTTTAAGTAGAAATAAATCATAACTTGGACTTTAATATATATGAGTTTTTTTCGGCAAGGTAATTTTTGGCATTAACAAAACATTTTTAAAATGGTCATTGTACCATGGAATGTGTTACACTCCGTTTGATGATGGTGTTTTTCTTTATCAGTATCTGATTCAGCCCCAATGCTGAATTCCTGATAAGGTGTAACTCAGATTCGTTTATCCACGCAGCCTGCTCACTCAGCAACAAGACACGGAGTCGACGTATGAAGTTTTCCACTTTTATTCAGCACACATCAACACTGCATACAATCGCTTTCCACTTTCAACTTTTTTACTTTCCAACTCACTATCAGCAATAATAACCCCTCAAAATAGTGCAGCACATAATTATATAGTCTCTCTCTCTTTTCCCGAACAATTTAGACCACGGTAGACTAGAATGACGCACTACAGCCAATCAAATAAAAGATCGTCATCACTGACTTACGTCATACATCTCTCTACACATACCCAGAACGTTCTCTTCGACATTTATCGGGGAATTTCTATCGAGAGTAAACACGCAGATCCAGAGAATTCTCCAATAATATCGACTAACGCAAATTATCAACGTTATACAAAGCCTCTTCCTTCCGGGACAAAACTGCTCATTTGTGTGTGAGGTCTGTTGGATCGGCTTGGGAATACTTAATGCTTTCTGCCAAATGGTCACTGGGGCTTCCTACAATGTTATTATTTAGCAATGTGGGCATTTTATATGTGTTTTATTGATATTTTATAATTATGTTTGTATTCTATTTTATTTTTGTAAACGGGGGTTCGATAAATTAGAGTATAGCCTCAGCGTCCCCTGCGTGGGATATCTTCATTGTAAATTGACTGGCTGGTGGAGTGCCTTCAGTGTTATTACTGGGGTTGTTTCGGCAGATCTTTTATGCGGATCAGGGGTGAGTCATCTTTTAGCGAAGTTGTGGTCTTGATTTTGTGGTCCTGATTCGGCTCTTTGCAGTCCTGTAAGCAATGAATAACTAACTAACACACACACACTCACACTTTTAAGAAAGAAATGATAGAAAGTACATTTATAGTTGTTGTTGTTGTTTTTGTTGTTGTTGTTGTTGTTCTTATTCTTCTTCTTATTATTATTATTAATTGACTCACATGCATAGCAATGCGAGCCTATGTACTCACAACACCCCCCCCCCCCAAAAAAAAAAAAATAATAATAATTTCATTTTTTTTACAAATCTGGGCGAAATGAGTCCTAAATAGTCCTCCTCCCCAGTTTGTTTGTTTGTTTGTTTGTTTCTTTTTTTCACTCTGTCTGTCGGTCTGTCTGCGGTCTGGGCGTGTAAAACTTGCAAGTGGATTATTATATATCTCTTAACCTATTTCAAATATCACAAACATACTTGATAAGATGGTGTGTATCCATGAGACCTCATAAATGATCAGTGAACGAATGACTTTACTTGAAAGTCAAGGTCACAGGGTCAACAAATGTTAGTCCACATTCTTTTAATTCATAAATTTCATTTTTTTCTTCTAAATTATTAATATTGAACATGATTGTTTTATGCTTGATAGATATCAATGTAACACACATCTTTTGCACATTTGGTCAACCTACGGTCAAGGTCACTGGAGCTGTCCAAAATCAGTTAGTATAGATACTTTGAAGTGACTTTGACCCTAAACTATGGGAGATATATTCAAACTTGTTAGAGATGATATTGATCTTTCATTTAAGTTCCGTTTTTGCGTTGATCTTGAAGGTCAATGTTATTTTAGGCCTTGCGAAAACAAACACAAAATTATTGATTGTACAGTGGAATTGCACTATTTAAACCATAGTCTCAACAACATTGGGTTATTTGATCGAACTATAGCATGAGAGGTCACGTGAAGGTCAAGGTCATCTCAAGGTCAAAGTCACTAAAGGTCAAGGTCATCCCAAGATAACTGTTTTTTTTTTGCATAATACAACTTTGCTGTAGCCTATTTGATATTACATGTGCATTATTGTTGTTTTTGTAAATTCACATGCATACCAATGTGAGTCCATGTAGACACCCCCCCCCCTCCCTTAAAAAATCATATTTGTGCAAATCTTTGCACGATGAATCCTAAATAGTCTAAAAAATGACATTTAAAAATGTTTTGGTCCATCCGTCCGTTTGTGCAAAACGTGCAACTTACTCAGAACGTATTTGAACTATGAGAACCAAACTTGATAAGATGGTGTATATCCATGAGACCTCATAAATGGTTAGTGAATGAGTGACTTCATTTCATGTCAAAAAATGACAGTTTTTTTTTCCAAAACTTTTTTTTTAAAATCCAAGTTATTAATATTGATTCTTTGATGCATGAAAGATATTAAGACGTTCGCCCCTTGCGGGAATCGAACCCTCGACCTTCGGCATAGGAAACCGGCGACTTATCCACTGCGCCACGAGGCCACCCCAGGATAACATGATGTAATTTTAATAAAAGTTTAAAAGCTGAACTCTTAAAAAGTCTCTCTCTCTCGCTTTCTCTCTCTCTCTCTCTCTCTCTCTCTCTCTCTCTCTCGCTTTCTCTCTCTCTCTCTCTCTCTCTCTCTCTCTCTCTTTCTCTCTCTCGCTTTCTCTCTCTCTCTCTTTCGCTCTCTGTGTGAAGTGAGTCCTAAATAGTCCAAATAATTATATTTATATAAACCAAAGTATTGTCCATCGGGCTGTCTGTCCCACCTCCCTCCGCCGTCCGTCTGTGCAAAATTTACAAGTAGCTTTTTTTCACATCTTATTTAATCTAAAACAAGCAACTTGGCCGGATGGTGAGTATTTACCAGACCTCGAAAATGATTACTGAATGAACGGCTTCAAGGTCAAGGTCACAAAGTCAACAAAAGTTAATTTAAAAAAAACATTTTAACAAAAACCACAAGATGTGAATTTTGAACTAATGATTGATGCACAATGAGACACACATTTTGTTAACCTCGCTCCAAGATCAGGGTACTGAAGCTGTCCAAAATTGGTTCATATGGGTACTTTGAAGTGACCTTGACCTTAAACAATGAGAGATAAAATATTCAAACTTGTTGTAGGTAGAGACCATAGCTTGGTCTTTCATACTTTTGAGTGTTGCGTTCACCTTCAAGGTCATGGTCATTGTCATAAGATTTTATTTTAAAATGGTTAATGTACAGTTGAATGGCACTATATTTGATTTATTTATAGGTTGCATCATCAGTTATGTAGTCTTAATGTTTATACCTCACTGCAAACATTTTCCCTGTTCATTGTTCATGCCACTTGGCAATAAAATATCTTGTATCCCCTTTTAAGGAAATAAACGATTTTTTAACAACATACAGAGTTCTAACTCAAAGTAGCGGTAACAAGCCACACACCATCGGAGATCACCCATTGGTGACAGACACGGTCAAGGTCAACGGAAAAGAAGCGAACTGTCTGTATGACACAGGTCTATCATACGACGCGATAGTTAGCGAATCTTTTGTATCGCGCGCGGACTTGACAGACAAGACAGTCGAACTACAAGGAGCAGACTTGACGAAACCGACGACTACTTGCCCAATAGCATGGATAGAAGTAGAGAGTTACGTCACAGGACGAATCCAAGCCGCTGTTTTACAGAAACCCCTGTATGATCTAGTGCTAGGTTGTTGATATGTGTTCTTAGGCACGCCCCCTAAAACTGTAGAGATAGCTGCAGTGCAAACCAGGGCCCAAGCTAAAACCCAACCACCCCAGCCCGAGTTAGCCCCGAATCCAGGACTCGAAGAGATCAAAACAGCACAGAAAGCGGACGCCTCGATAGCGAAGTGCTTCCAGAAGCTACCCAAGGCGCACACCCCCCCCCCCCCCCCCCCCCGCACAAAGGAGACTTCTACATGGAAGACGGAGTTCTACATCGACAAGGAGATGGAGATCACACCCAACTAGTACTACCAGCCACCCTTCGAGCCCAAGTACTAGAATTAGGCCACAGCATGCCACTCAGCGGACACATGGGAATTGGAGCCACAGTGCAGAGAATCAGCGCACACTACTATTGGCCAGGAATCACGGAGGATGTCAAGCGCTACGTGAAATCTTGCCAACAATGTCAACGATATTCCCCGCGACATCACACCGTACCAGTTACCTTAGGACCATCAGTAGTAGTCGGCGTGCCATTCCAGCAAGTCTCAGTAGACATAGTAGGACCACTGCCCATGACCAAGAAGAGGAACAGATTTCTACTCACACTCGTCGACGCCTGTACGATGTGGTGCGAAGCAGTCCCGTTGCCAGCGATCGACACCTGGAAGATTGCAGATGCACTCATCGCCACCTTTACCAGAGTCGGATTCCCGGACAGCATTAGAACGGACAACGGATCTCAGTTCACCGGCCGCCTGATGCAAGACGCGTTCGAGTTGATACAAGTTCATCACATTCGCACACCACCGTACCACCCAGCCAGCAACGGACAAGTAGAAAGACTGAATGGAACCCTTCTCACCATCCTCAGGAAAGTAGCTGACGACAATCCAGAAGCGTGGGACACCTACGTGAATGCGGCACTGTTCGCATATAGAGAAACGCCCCATGCAGCCACAGGCTACACCCCGTCAACATTGCTATTCGGCAGACCTCTAGCAGGACCGCTAGAAGCCCTACGCAGAAGTTGGACGGAAGCCAAGATAGACGACACACCAAGAGGTGCTACCAAGTACGTCGCAGACCTGCAGGAAACCCTCAAAGCAACGTGGAAGAAAGCTGGTGAAGCACTGAAGAAGGCAAAAGCCCGTCAGGCGAAGTACTACAACCGCCACGCGAAGGACCGAGAACTGCAAGTCGACGATCAAGTGATACTCTTACTTCCAAGTGGAACCAACAAGCTGGACATCGCTTGGAGAGGACCGTATCGGGTGACTGCCAAGAAATCCAAGACAGTCTACCAAGGAGAGGTGAACTGGAGAGCCCGATACCACCACATCAATCTCCTCAAGAAATACACGGACCGACCAGCGACCCCCAGCACTCACAACTTGCTAGCCATCGCCATCGCGGACGAAGGAGAAAGCATGGAGACGAATGCAGTAGAGTATCCCCTGCATTCCAAAGAAACCCACAAAGACGTGATACTCAACGGAGACCTAGCCGCCAAACAGCAACAGCAAGTACTACAGGTCATTCGACAACATCAGACTGTGCTCACAGACCGACCAGGGAGGACAGACCTCGTCGAAGTAACCCTAACGGTGACCGACCCAACACCCGTCCGCCAGAAGCTCTACCCGATGCCACTGTCGCAGCAGCGAGCCATCAAGGAAGAGATAGACACCTTACTGGCATCCGGAATCATCTCAGAGTCTACTTCACCCTACAGCGCAGGCACGGTATTGTTGCGAAAACCCAACGGAGACCATCGACTGTGCATCGACTTCAGAGTGTTGAATGCCGTAACGCAGTTCCAGCCAGAGCCACTCCCGGACCAGACAGACCTATTTGCCCAGCTACAGCGAGCGAAGTACTTCTCACGCATCGACCTCAGCAAAGGATACTACCAGATACCAGTACATCCAGTACAGTTTTACAGCATATAACCTTATTTAGGATGGAAGCCTCTCGTAGTTACCACTAGATTTATCCACACGCTTCGATCGACGGTTAACAACCAACTCTAGAAATTTTTCAAATATCGACCAACGAAAATTATCAACATTATACAAAGCTTCTTCTAACAGCAACGCCAAATTAAATCAAATGTAAATACACTCAATTATTGCATGCTTTGCAAAACAAAACGATCGGATCTATCGTGCGCGTCTCACACGTACTATCGTGCGCGTTTCATCGTAACATTTGATCTGTATAAAAAGCAACGTAATAAAGTCCTTACCCTCATAAGAAATGCAAAGAAAAAATATTTTGAAACTTTATTATCAACTGGAAACACTAATATTACTTGCATTTGGCAAGCAATGAACGCATTTTGCAAAAGATCTAGAACGAGAAAAAACAAATCAATTTAATTTTTCTAATTATGAATTTAATAAATATTTTATTTCATTAACTGACTCTATTCTTAAATCTAATATCTCAAACACAAACACAGATACCATATATATTAAGGTCAACCAGTTTTGCAGAAATAAACTTCACGAATCTGCCTCATTTATTATACCTCGGTTAACAGAACATGATGTAACTTCTCTAATATTAAAAATGAAAAATAAAAAGTCTATGGACATTTATAATCTAAATGCATTCATTATAAAATTGTCTCTTCATTATATCATTGAACCTTTAATCTACATCTATAATCTATGCATTGATCAAAGTCAGTTTTCCTTTAATATTTAAAGAAGCTAAAGTTATATCTTTACCTAAAACAAGTGATACTTGAGTTTCTGACAACTTTCGACCGATTTCCATTCTGCCTGAACTATCTTAACCCCTGGAAAGATATATTCACATTAACCTTATGAAATATTTAGAAAATAACGCTCTTTTTCATCCTTTTCAGTCTGGTTTCAGGCCTAAACACTCTTGTCAAACTCGCCCATATTTGTTATGTTTGGCATAATGCTATAAACAAGCAAGCCATTGTAGGGGCAGTTTTTCTTTACCTTAAAAAGGCATTTGACCTAGTTAAACATAACATCTTAATGAAAGTTAAAATTCTATTGTCAAAATTCTGCATCTGTATTATTTTTAAAATCATATTTATCAAACAGGCACCAATCAGTATACACCAATGGTTCCTTTTTGTCTTCTGGTGATGTAATTTGTGGAGGTCCTCAAGGATCGATCCTTGGTCCTGTTTTATTCTGTATATTTATCAATGACATGCCCCTTTTTCTCACACAAAATGTTAATCTTGAGCTATTTGCTGATGATTCATCCCTCTGTCACGTGGGGTGTAGGTGTTACTGGGCTCTGCACAATGGAATGCTGTAACCCTCACGCTTTATTCGATGGGAACTGCTAGTTTAAGTTAGTCACCCTGTGAATTACTTTAATAAATTTATTTGTTTAGCTCGGTCTGTGTTAAGGCTGGGATACAGAGACAGGTAGAAAAATGGTAAAAGATCACTGTCACACTAGCTTTCACACGGCTATGAATCATATGTAGTCCAGCCACTTGATAACAGTTAAAATCACACATTTATTTCTTCTACTCTATACAAGATCTTCGATGTGCTAATATACCTTAAGATGTCATAAGTCAATGCAAATAATTCGATCGCTGATAGTCTAGGCAGCTGTTATGTCTTCATCGGGCACTGGCTACTACAGTTATTGAAGATTGGACTACTGTGGTCCGTTTTACTGTTTTCTGAAGAGTGGACTACTGTAATCCTTTTGCTACAGTTTGGGTGCACTTTTGCTTATGCACTTAACTGTCACGTCGTGGGTTTGAAGTCCTTCGTTGAGGTAGCTTCTGGTACACGCGGTGTCGTCGTGTAGTTTGGTCCCTTGCCACGCTGTGGGGTCTTGCAGGGTGTTTTCCAGGGTTGCCCTCTCAGTCTTGTGCTGTAGAGGCTAAACAGCCAACTCGTCTTCCTGTGGAGTTGGGCGCACGGGATATCTTGTCTGCTCGTCTGTAATATAAGAGACAAAATTCTGCACAACCCTTAATAATCGGTTTGTGCAGAGCGTCTCACTGAAAGCCAAAGTAGCCCTCAGTGATAGCTCCACATCTCTATACATAAGCGACGAACATTCTGCTACGCCCGTGGTCCACTGGAATCTCAACTCTAAGTTCCTATACATACATAAATATAAATCGTGGCTAACTACACACATACAGAATTAATAATAATATAAACATTCACTGGTACAGCCACTGGTCTGCAAACATACATATAGGTTCAACAACAGTGGTTCCGTACATAATTCAAGATGGCGTCGGCCGGTTGTGCTTAACACGTGTTCGGCTTTTCCACGTGGTAAGGCAAATTCGGATTAACAATTCACATCTATGCATGGCAAATTCTACAAACATAATTTCAACAATAATATAAATATATCACGATGAAACAGAAGTATGTTCATTTACCTGTTTGACAAAGTCAGGCCTCGTGGCTACTTGATAGAATTCTAAGATTCAAGAGTCCTGTTTCCTGGTCTATGAGTGAAGATATTTCTCTGCTCCGGTCTAGCTGTGTAGACTTCGGCGTATTTCATAGCACTGACTTAGGCTAGGCTAGGTTTTGACCCAGTCAGAACCGGCTCTAACCGCTCTGCCTGATTCTCATTGGTTAAGCTGTCCGATCCAAGGCACACAGTGCTGACGTCACTGCACTGTTTGCGTCAAGCTCGCAGTAGGTAGCAAAATAGCTGATAGTAAGTATGCCTGCTTCCTCCCTCCTTTTCTCTCTCCCTTTCTCTCTCTCTCTCTCTCTCTCTCTCTCTCTCTCTCTCTCTCTCTCTCTCTCTCTCTCTCTCGCCCTCTCTTGTTCTTTTCTTTCTCTTTGTTATTTCTCTCTATGTAATATATCAATTAAAAAAAAAAAGAATCAAAAATTTAAATGTACTGAAAATAAAAGATATGTCAAAAAAGATGAAAATTAAGTAAACGTAAATTACCGCACCATCAGCCTCATCAGCCATCCCAGCAAGGTCCTCCTGAAAATAATACTCAACAGGTTGAAACCCCAAGCTGAACAAATCATAGCTGAAGAACAAGCAGGATTCAGGGCAGGGCGAAGTACACTGAACAGATTTTCTACCTCAAAATAATCTGCGAGAAATACCTGGGGAATCACGCTACTTAAAGACGTGTTATTATTTTAATTTCCAGTACACGACTGTTCCAGAGTTAGTTTAAGTTTTGAATATTGCTTTGGGTTCACGCCTTTCACTTGATTATTAGAACACATGTGAATATTTTGCCTTCTTGTTATTCACTGACTTTGTGTTTGTTCCTTGGTCTACAGCTAAGACTGCTCCTGGTAAGTATTAGGCCTCCTCCCCCACCCCCCTCTCTCTCTCTCTCTTTCTCTCTCACTTTCTCTCTCTCTCTCTCTCTCTCTCTCTCGATGAATTTGTATATAGGTAAAATGTGGCAGGTTTAAATGATTGTATAATAGTATTATGTTTGTATGGGTGCCTGAAACAAGGACTAATTGTAAGAACAAGCTGTAATCTTAAAATTATTATCCTTGTAATATGTTGTATTTGTAATAAACGTTTAAAGTCCTAAGTTTATCTCTCTCTCCACTCGTGGAGGTCCGTTTTTTTGTGTTTAAATAGTATCCCCAATTTCTGAAAATGTAGTGCTTTAAATTCTCACT
This sequence comes from Oncomelania hupensis, assembly GCA_036898135.1. Taxonomy (NCBI): domain Eukaryota; kingdom Metazoa; phylum Mollusca; class Gastropoda; order Littorinimorpha; family Pomatiopsidae; genus Oncomelania; species Oncomelania hupensis. The sequence goes on from CM072515.1 coordinate 9,860,306, forward strand.
GTCGCTGTCTTTCTCCACCTACTCTGTTCTATCTACTGTACTTCTTCTTCGCTAGACCAGTCACCTCCCTTTTTTCTTGAACACTCTTCCAAAACTCTTCATTTGTGTATGAGGCCTGTTGGGGTCAGCCTTGGAATATTGGACGCTTTCTGCCAAATAGTCACTACGGCTTCCTATGATATTATTATTTAGCAATGTAGGCATTTTATAGGTATGTGTTTTGTGGATATTTTATAATGATGTTTATATTCTTTTTTTTTTTTTTTTGGTAAACGGGGGTTCAATAAATTAAAGTATAGCCTCAACTTCCACAGCGTGGGATGCCTTTATTGTACAGTGACTTATGCATTTTATTTATTCTGCTTCTGCATTTATATCTCAAAAGTGTTTGGGTGTGAGGGTGTGAGAGTAAGCGTTTGTGTGTGTTATTTTATGTTATTTTCTCCCCATTGTAACCCCCCTCCCCAACCTGTATGGGCCGCAAGCCTGATAAAACTGTGTCAAGCATTAAGTCTCTCTCTTTTTCTATTCTCTCTCTCTCTCTCTCTCTCTCTCTCTCTCTCTCTCTCTCTCTCTCTCTCTTTCTCTCTCTCCCTCTCTCCACCCCGTCTCTTGCATTTTCTCTATTTATTATTATTATTATTATTATTATTAGTAGTAGTAGTAGTAGTAGTAGTAGTAGTAGTAGTAGTAGTAGTAGTGTTGTTGTTTTTAAATACTTATATATTATTAAAATTATTTTCATTTGATAGAGTATTGTTGTGACAAAATATCATTGTAGTGAGTAATATCATAAAGTTGTTGTAACATATAAATGTAGTTCATAGCATAGCTGTAAAACTGTTTATGCGCTTTGAGTTCATTTATTGGGGAATCACGCTATGTAAAGACGTTTTATTATTGTAGTTTCCAGTACACGACTGTTCCAGAGTTAAAGTTTTGAATATTTCATAGAGTTTACACCTTTCACTTGATGATTAGAACACATGTGAATATTTTGCCTTCTGTTTATTCACTGACTTTGTGTTTGTTCCTTTGTCTACAGCTGCGCCTGTTTCTGGTAAGTATTCTGCCGTGAACTGACAAAACCGAGCAAGTCCACAAAACCTACTTTCGAGAAAATCAACGTTTTGTGTTGCGCTATATTACGCGATCCTTTCTGGAAGTTTAAGGGCATATTATAATGCAATTCCTCGATTTAAGAGTGCATACCTTGAATGTTAAAGAAATGTTTGATAGATTTGATGTTTTAAGACTATTTGTGGACTTGCTTTGTTTTGTCAGATTATTCTTGAGATAGGTCTTTGTTGAGAACATGACAAAACCAAGCAAGTCACCCGCTTGGTTTTGTCAGTTTATTATTGAATTAAATCCTTGTTAAAAAAATTCACAAAACCAAGTAAGTCAAATCCGCTTGGTTTTGTCAGTTTATTATTAAGTAAATCCTTGTTTTCAAAATTCACCAAACCAAGTAAGTCCCATAGGCCGTTTCGTTTCTTTGTTAAAAAATCTGACGAGATGAGTCACATAAGTTGGGTTTTGTAAGATGTGGGTGCGGCAGTTACAGTGGGTGTATATGTGTGCCTGTTTATTGTTTTTAGCCATTCTTCACTTAATATTCCTGGGTTGGTATGCAGGAGTCATGGTTTGTTTTGCTCTCCCTTCAAAATAATATTAGATGCAGCCAATTTAATTTTAAAAATACAAAACTATTTTCCTTTCAGTTTCCTATTGTAACGATCTTCCTGCCTTTACACCACGTGTATGTATTGTATTTTGTTGCCCTTATTGTGTGTCTGTAATATATTTGTTGCTGTTTGTTTGTGGGTTCGGGCACTGAATAAAATAGGCCCAACGTTTCCCGGCGTGTCGTAAGAGGCGACTAACAGTGGTAATGTTAGCACGGCATCACTGGGCGAAAGTCTTCTACACAGAAGTCACCGGCCAGGGCGAGGAACCTCACGTTGCTACAGGTTCAACGACCACGTGCTCGGGGCCAAGGCGAGCCACACTGTATTCGTGGATTTCGGCTGTGGCCAACAGCCTGGAGAGGATTGGGCACCGCCAGGTCCTTTTTTGCCCAAGACACACTACATGCATGATGACACTATCCACTAATTCCATACCGAATCGGTCGTCGCCCGGCTCAAGGACCGCGCCTTCCGTTGGCCACCAGGACGGAGGTGTTAAGTATGCTACTGATGGACAATTTAGCAAGATCCGCACGAGAAACAGCATCGTCATAGGAACCTGGAATGTCAGGACCCTAACTGCGGAAGGAAAATTAGAAGAACTGGCCCACGAGTTGGACTGCTATCGATGGAACGTTCTAGGCATTAGCGAACTGCGCTGGAAAGGCCTAGGTGAAACAACGACAGACAAAGGCCACAAGCTCTATTTCAGCGGTAGAGATGACAGGCACGAACAAGGCGTTGGATTCTTGGTCCACAAGAACATTCTAGCCACTGTCATGGGTTGCCGCCAAGTCTCCAGTAGACTCATTACCATCCGCCTGAGAGCAGCCCCTTTCAACATCACCATCATCCAGACCTATGCCCCAACATTAGACTATGACGACAGCGAAGTGGAGGATTTTTATGAAAATCTACAGGCGGTCCTTGACCAAGTGCCGAAGAAGGACATAGTCATAGTGCAAGGCGACTGGAATGCCAAGGTTGGCCAAGATGCGCACCACAACTGGGGAGACACATGTGGACCCCACTGCAACAACGAGACAAGTGACAGGGGTCTGAGATTCTTGGAGTTTGCCAGATACAACAATCTGGTACTGGCAAACACGCTTGGTCTCCACAAACACTCCAGACGATGGACATGGCACAGTCCCGGGAGGGGGGGGGGGAGCATCACAACCAAATAGACTACATCATGGTCAAGAAACGCTTCAGATCAAGCATCAACATTGGCAGGACACGCACTTTTCCAGGAGCAGACATCGGAAGTGACCACGATCTCGTGATGATATATTTCCGGCTCCACTTGAAGAGAGTAAATACTGCACTAGACTGAAGTTCGACCTGGACAAACTGCAAGACCCGGAGGTGGCAGAACTATTTCAGGCCACAATTGAAGGGAAATTTGCACCACTGCTCATTTTGGGGGCTGGTGAAGTAGATGTCAACACCATGACCACCACCTTCAACTTAGCTGTGACAGATGCCGCCACTGAGATCCTTGGCAAACACCGACCAAAGAAGAAGCCGTGGATCACACCTGAACTTTTGGATCTGTGTGATAAACGAAGAGCGATTCAAAAAAAAAGAAAAGAAAAAGAACACCTCACAGGGAGCTGATGTCTACTGAAAAATCAACAATGACATCCGAAAAGGCATGCGCACAGCAAAGGAGAACTGGATAGAAGATCAATGCCAGGAAATAGAGAACAGTCTGAACAAGAACAACAGCAAGAGGGCCTACCAGACTGTGAAGCGCCTGACAAGTGTCAAACAGCCCAAAGTCTCCACGATACAAAGCAAGTCTGGCATATGCCTTACAGAAGAACAAGAAGGACAGATGGGCAGAGTACTGCTCTGACCTTTACAACCATACACCAAATGGGGACCCATCAGTTCTAGCATGTCCCGAGAACAGAGAAGAAGAAATCCTCCCAAATCTCCGGGAAGAAGTTGAGGCAGCAGTGCAATCGCTAAAGAAAGGGAAGTCAGCGGGAGTGGACAACATACCCGCGGAACTGCTACAAGCAGGAGGAGAGGCGATGATTGATGCCCTCACCATTATCTGTAACAAGATCTGGCAGAGTGGAGAGTGGCCTATACCATTGGCCCAGTCACTTGTCATCACTCTTCCCAAAAAAAGTAACCTTCAGGAGTGTGAAAATTACCGCACCGTCAGCCTCATCATCCATCCCAGCAAGGTCCTCCTGAAAAAATTACTCAACAGGTTGAAACCCCAAGCTGAATAAATCATAGCTGAAGAACAAGCAGGATTCCGGGCAGGGCGAAGTACCACTGAACAGATTTTCAACCTCAGAATAATCTGTGAGAAATACCTACAGAACCAACAACATCTATATCATGTGTTCATAGACTTCAAGAAAACGTTTGACCGAGTCAGGCATGCAGCTCTATGGGCAACAATGAAAGCGTACAACATCAGACCTAAAATTATTGAAGTCATCAAAAACCTGTATGACAAGGCTACCAGTGCAGTCCTCCACAACATCGCCATTGGGAACTGGTTCAGAACAACAATTGGTGTGCGTCAAGGATGCCTACTCTCTCCAACACTCTTCAACATCTTCCTAGAGCGCATCATGTCAGATGCTCTTGCAGATCACGAAGGCACAGTCAGCATAGGGGGTAGAGCAATCTCCAATCTTAATTTTGCGGATGACATTGATGGATTGGCTGGAGAGGAACAAGAACTTGAACAGCTGGTACAGAGGCTTGACACCACCTCCAAAGCTTATGGAATGGAAATAAGTGCTGAGAAGACCAAAATGATGACCAACAACACCAATGGCATCAACACGGACATCAAAGTCCAAGGCCAATCCCTCAACACAGTGCATAGCTTCAAATATTTAGGAGCCATTGTATCAGACAATGGGTCCCGACAGGAAGTCCTCTCCAGGATCGCACAAACAACTGCTGCCCTGACAAGGTTGAAGCCATATGGAAAGACAGGACCATCATTCTACATTCCAAAGTAAGACTGCTGCGCTCCCTTGTCATCTCCATCTTCCTATATGCTTGCGAAGCATGGACCCTCACAGCAGATCTACAACGAAGAATACAAAGCATGGAGATGAGGTGCTACAGAAGACTTCTGGGCATTTCCTATACCCAACACATCACTAACGACGAAGTCCGACAGACCATCACACAAGCCATTGGACAACACGATGACCTGCTCACAGTGGTGAAGAAACGGAAACTCCGATGGTATGGCCACGTCACCAGGATAGGATAGGATAGGATAGGATAGTTTGTTTGTTTCCACACCTCGTGGAAGTTGCCGCGTAGGCGGAAGATCTACAGGATCCTTCATGGTGGGCAGAAAAGTACATAAAGAAAACTCTTTTTCAAAAAGCCGAACACGTCCTTTGCTGACATTTCGCAATCTTTTTCACAGGAAAATAATATTGCACAGCAGCAATAACAACATGGATTCTCACTGGTCCACTTCATCTTAAGGCGCTTTCTCATTGGTCGGGAGGACTTACTTTTCTTTGTCAGGTTATTGTAGAAAATGACGTCATCATGCCAACTCGAGCATCAGCCAGAGGATCGCCGAAACAAAATCGCAGGGGACTTGCTTGGTTTTATCAGTTTATTCCCCCACTTAAATTTTTTTTTAACAAGGACTTACTCTATGATCTCTCCAAATCTAAACATAGTTCGGATTTGATTTTTACAGGTAAGATGCGTCATTCTCTTGCAAGTTTGATGGCGCAAAAAACTCATTTTCGACCTTAGGTGGACGTACTCGGTTTTTCAAATCACGGCAGTATTAGGTCTTAGATCTCATCAGAGTCTCCTCTCTGAAAATCCTTACGGGAAGAGAGGGGACTATAAACTGATAAACATTACATTATCTCTCTCTCTCTCTCTCTCTCTCTCTCTCTCTCTCTCTCTCTCTCTCTCTCTCTCTCTCTCTCTCTCTCTCTCTCTCTCTCTCTCTCCCTCCCTCTCTCTCTCTCTCTGCCAAATGGTCACAAGGGCTTCCTATGATATTATTATTTAGCAATGTAGGCATTTTATATGTATGTGATTTGTTGATATTTTATAATGATCTTAATATTCTATTTTGTTTTTGTAAACTGGGGTTCGATCAATCAGCATCTCCTGCGTGGGATGCCTTTATTGTAAAGTGACCGGCTGGTGGAGTTCCTTCAGGGTTACCACTAGGGTTGTTTCAGCAGATCTTTTATACGGATCAGGAGTGAGTCCTCTTTTAACCAAGTTGTGATCTTGATTTTGTGGACCTGATTCGGCTCTTTGCAGTCCGCTGGATCGTGTAAGCAATGAATAAACTAACTAACTAACTCTCTCTCTCTCTCTCTCTCTCTCTCTCTCTCTCTCTCTCTCTCTCTCTCTCTCTCTCTCTCTCTCTCTCCTATTTCTCTTTCTCTTTTTCGCTCTCTCATTTTCTTTCTTTTCTATTTCACTCTCTTCTTTATCTTCTCTCTCCCCCCCGCTCTCTCTCTCTTTCGCTCTTTCTCTCTCTCTCTCTCTTTCGTTCTCTGTGCGAAGTGAGTCCTAAAGAGACCATTTTGTGGTCCTGATTCGGCTCTTAGCAGTCCGCTTGACCCTATTAACATTGAATAACTAACTAAATCCAGTCAATACATCAATGTCATCCCCAAAAGGGAGGTAGGAGATTGCCCTGCATCCTATGCTCACTGTGACTTTATGATCTGCAAAGACCTCTGACATGATGTGCTCTAGAAAGATTTTTAAAATGTTGGAGAGAGTTTGCATCCTTGACGCACGCCGATTGTTGATCTGAATCAGTTCCAGATGACGCTATTGTGGAGGACTGCACTGGTAGCCTTGTCATACAGGCTTTTTATGACTTTAGCAATGTTGGGGCTGGTGTTGTACAGTCTCATGGTTGCCCATAGAGCTGCATGCCGAACTCGGTCAAACGCTTTCTGGAAGTCTACAAACACATGATATAAATGTTGTTTGTGCTGTAGGTATTTCTCGCAGATTATTCTGAGGTTGAAAATCTGCTTAGTGGTACTTCACCCTGCCATGTATTCTGCTTGTTCTTCAGCTATGATTTGTTCAGCTTGGGATTTCAAACTGTTGAGTATTATTTTCAGGAGGTCATTGCTGAGATGGCTGAGGGTGCGGTAGTTTTGACACTCCTGAAGGTTACCCTTTTTGGGAAGAGTGATGACAAGCGACTGGGTCCATGGTGTAGGCCGCTCCACGCTCTGTGAGACCTTGTTACAAATAATGGTGAGGGCGTCTGTCATTGCTTCTCCTCCTTTTTTAAGCAATTCTGCGGGTATGTTGTCCACTCCCGCTGATTTCCCCTTATTCAGCGATTGCACTGCTGCCTGAACTTCTCGGAGAATTGGGAGGACTTCTTCCTCTTCTCTTTTCTGGGAACATGCTAGAACTGATGGGTCTCCGTTTGGTGTGTGGTTGTAAAGGTCAAAGCAGTACTCTGCCCATCTATCCAAGACTTCCTGTTCTTATGTAAGGCACAAGCAAGACTTGGTTTTGATCGTGGAGACCTTGGACTGTTTAACACTTGTCAACCGCTTCACAGTCTGGTAGGCCTTCTTGCTGTTGTTCTTGTTCAGACTGTTCTCTATTTCCTGGCATTGCTCTTCTATCCAGTTCTCTTTTGCTGTATGCATGCCTTTTCGGATGTCATTGTTGATTTCTCGGTAGGCATCAGCTCCCTTTTAGGTGTTCTTTTTCCTTTTCATCTCTCTTCGTTTGTCACACAGGTACAAAGGTTCAGGCGTGATCCACGGTTTCTTCTTTGGGCGGTGCTTGCCAAGGATCTCAGTGACTGCATCTGTCATTGCTGAGTTGCAGACGGTGATCATGATGTTCACATCTACTTCATCAGCTCCCAAAATGAGAAGTGCTGCAAATTTTCCTCCAATTGTGGTCTTGCAGGTGTCCATGTTGAACTTCAACCTGGTGCACTTTGTTTTTTAACTCTCTTCAAGGAGAGCCATAAAGACATTATTACGGGATGGAAAAGTGCGTGTCTTTCCAATGTTGACCCTTGATCTGAAGCGTTTCTTGACCGTGGTGTAGTCGATCAGATTGTGGTGCTCCCCACGTGGACTGTGCCAGGTCCATCGTCTGGAAGTTTTGTCGAGACCAAGCGTATTTGCAAATATCAGATTGTTATATTTGGCAAATTCAAGGAGTCTCATGCCTCTGTCATTTGTCTGGCTTGTTGCAATGGGGTCTACCTGTGTCTCCCCCGTTGTGGTGTGCATCTTGGCAAACTTTGGCATTCCAGTCGCATTCCATTATGACGATGTCCTTCCTGGGACCTTGGTCATGCAGCGTGCAGATGTTCATGGACGTCCTCGACTCAAAACTGGAACTTGTGTAATATTACGTTTATAGTTAAATGACACCTACGAAACCATCGAACTAACTATTAAGTCATTAGTCACTCAAAAAATGCAAACAGAAAATACAAACAATATATAAAAATAATATATATTTGTTGTTCTTTATCGGTTTTATTGTAAAGAAACAAAATGAATGCGTGGAACAATTGGTCATTCTTTGACCTTTGTGCAAGCTAAGATTTAGTCATTAACGCCGGTTTATCCATTTTTGAGATCAGGCGCAAAACCTGTTTAGAAAATGATGAACTTGACCTTTCAGTGCAAATATGACTGACATATAATGATGAGTAGTTATTAAAGTATCTGCATAGCAATAATAATCAACATTATTCACGCTACTTGTTAGATAATGTAAAGCAATAGTTTTGAACAGAAAAGTGAAATACCGACCGACTGACGAACCAACGGACAGGAATGTCATAAGTGGACAGGAGTTAAAATACTGTACCTGTATGCCAGACATAATTATAATCGGCATATATACGAGTATTACAAAGGTGATTTCCAAAGAAGTGATCTCTGCGACCTTAATCTTTGAGGAATTATAGTCGTCTTCTTCTTCTTTGACTTCTGCTTCGAGTCATATTCTTTTCCGACAGAGTAATACTGCGTTGGTTCACTTTTCTAACTGTCTGGAATTCTTTGCGGACTTATTCCAGAAATCATATCCTATCCTATCTCGTAACTCGAAGGTCGTTGGGGCATCACAGATGATCGTTTAACCAGAGTACTCCATCTTTCTCTGTCCTCAGCAATCCTCATGGCTTCGCTCAATGTCAAGCCTGTCCATTCTCGAAGAAGCAGACGAGAGCCAGGGTAGAGTAAACACAACAGTCACTTATGTGCAATGTTTGTGAGCGCTATATAATATTGTGCAGTGCATTACAGCATCACATTCTATGGACATTATGTGCACGCATACATTCCATCGCACGGACCTTAAAGGCTCGTGTCTTAGACGGATACGTTTCAGATATATATCAGCATCTAATCTTACGTTAGTAATATAATTATGAAATAGCACATGACCATTACACACACACACACACACACACACACACACACACACACGCACACACACACATACATTAATAAATATACAAGCACTGATGCTTATAAAAGGAATTGTTGATGTGTTTTTTTTAACCTTACTGTTTCAGGTGCATTAGGTGGCGAGTGTTTTACAGATAATACATGTACTGCTTCCACACATGTCTGCGATTCGGCCATATCGCCACATGTTTGCAGTAGGCCTATGTATTCTTCGCATTTCTTACTACTCATCAGTGTGATTACAAGATTGAAGAATATGTATTTATTAATGTGTTAATTAATTAATGTAGGTATGTTATGTATGAATGTATATATGTAGGCAAACTAATATATAATATATATATATATATATATATATATATATATATATATATATATATATATATATATATATATATATATATATATATATATATATATATATATATAAAATTAGTATATATAAAATTAGTATATCATCAACCCAGCTGCTTGCACCACACCACCACAAAGTCGTATGTTTGTCTTCTAATTTAAAGAAGAATAGCACATAACATAAAACACTTTTAAAACGACAACATGTTATCCACTCAATTTGAATTGCCAAATTTTCGGTTTTAATAACCTTCTTCAGGGCATTACAATGTCAGTGTCACCCTATATGAGATAGGATAGTTTGTTTGTTTGTTTCCACACCTCGTGACGTCAGCAGCAAAAATGAAGACAAGATAAATCTTTTGCTCGTAAAAAGTTTTTGTCAATCCTCGGGTTTTAGTGCACAAGAACTTATCAAAGACATGGCAAAGACCAAAAGGCGACAAAGGAATTCCAGCAAACGATTTTATGCCGTGACTAAAGGTCGGTTCATCGGCATTTTCACGAATTGGAACTTGGCATCCAGATCCGTTACTGGCTACGCAATGGCGGCCCACAAGGGCTATGATAGCCTTGAGAAGGCGAAGGACTGCATGCGTCTAGCCGGTGTCCCCGAACCTGTGATCTACGGAGATGAAACAACGGAAGATCAGCTCCAGGTACAAGACTCGAACGTGAGTGACAGCGAAACAGAGCTAAAGCGAATATATTGGAGGGGGGAAGATCGTTTGCGAAGCGAGGACGGATCTAGATCTAGATCTAGATCTAGATCTAGATCTCAAGAGTGTCCGTGCAAACAAAACAAGGCACAACGATCCGTCAAATGCTGTCAATGTGGCAAAAGAGTTCACTGGTCATGTACACGCCTCCCGTTATACCAAGTGTGCATCTTCGTAAAATCAACGCGTAAATTCACCTGTGAGAAGTGCGCAACAGTGTTTATAGACGAAAAGCTGCGGGAAGAGTACGATAAGGGGGATACACGTGGAGCAAATCACGGCGACAAGCCACAACAACCAGGGCCTGTGCCTGCAGCGACAGATCCAGAATTGGCGACCAGGCTGCACGCCATCGAACAGCAACAGCGCGACACGAACACGCTGCTCAACAACCTGGAGATCGCCATCACCAACCTCGCCACTCAAGTTCAACAGATAGGAGCTGATGACATTAACCAACTTGTTCAAGAGGCGATTGCAAACAACTCCACACCCACAATTTCGCGTACGCCACAAGACACTGCCAGAGCACAAACAAAGACACACATCCTAGACACAGTGGGTCATGAAACAGCAGCTTATACGAACACAGCGACAACTACGAAAGACAAAGGTAAAGGTAAAGGGAAGGGGAAGAAAGCGACAGCACAAACAGACAGTACATCGACAGGGCCCCAGCCCTCAACATCCACCGCCGACCCAGACCTACTAACACCAGTTCAGGAATCGGACGACGACAACGACACTGCATCCTTCACCACGGCCTTCAGCGACAGAGAAGACGTTGTTATTGCCGATTTTGACAGCTATGACGACAGAGAACCACACATCGTTATCATTCATGACTCAATCATGAACGGGGTTGACCCGGTAAGGCTCGGGAAAACCTGTAACGCTAGAATTACATCAAGAAAACCCTCAACCATCGAAGAATGCACACCATCAACAGAGGTATATCTAGCTCAAGATCCTAACATTGTCATTACTCATGTTGGTGTCAATAACCTTAAATCTGAGCCAGCAGAGGAAGCAAGCAAGAAACTTGTGGCAACGGCGAAGAGTTTCACATCTACATTGAAATCAACCAAGATTGTCATCAGCAAAGCAACGCCTACCAACAAATCTGAAATACAAGCAAAGGTAGAATTATTTAACGCTCAAGTCTTTGCAGCCCTGCATGATGAGCCAAGGGTGTCCTTCATTTCCCACGAAAACATGACAAAAGATCGACGCAACATTGACAAAGACAGACTTCATCCAACACGAAAAGGGGCTAGCGTGATGGCAGGGAACGTCTCACGCCACGTGCGGCAGTTGCTAGGATGGGAAGTTTCCGAGAGAAGGCGCCGGCAGTACGTCGGGTGGAGGAATAACCGCACCAGACAACAGCATGATGGCAATGTACACGATGACAACACGATCGACAATGACGGACACAGAGACAGAGTTGGGAATCACAGAGAAGGACAAGACATAGATCAGAGGCAAGAATCAGGATGGCGACCAAACAGCTACAACAATGACAGAAAATATGACAACAACAGAGACTACAAAACAAACGATCGACGTTTTTACAACGACCATGCTTGGCATGACCAGCCAAGAAGATTCAACTTCTATGGCCGATATCACAGCAGACCTGCCTACCTACAATTCTTTAGATCAGTAGCAAAAGGTTTAGTTTTCAGTAGCAAAGCCAGGTTTTCAGTAGCATGCACAACCGTCGCTGTAGAACGCCACAAGTTAATTGTGTACTTAAAAAATATATTTTAACATTGAAAACGTTTTGAGAAAGCACAAAATCAGTCTCTACCTGCCTCAGCACACATAATAAGAAATACAATACTTGGTGTCGGGGTTTACTGTTTACTTTCGCAGAGAGTCAGCATAACAGCTATTGAGTTTAACAAGGTCTTCTTTGGTCAGATGCCTGTTTAAAATGCCATCTGACTGACTCTTCACCACCATCAGAGCCTCCATAGTGTCCTCTCCCAAGCTTGCTCTTTGGTCAGTTCTGTTCTTCCTCACACATGAGAAAACTCTTTCGCAGTGAGCACTTGAGTGTGGAATTGTGAGGATGGACACCACGTTTTAACAAAGGGAAATAGAAACGGAGCCGTCTGATTGGTCACGCCCTGGCTGCATCGTGTACGATGGACTTTAGAAATAGCGGAAGTTCTACTTTCTACGCGCACAATTGGCTGAGACAAACCCCAAATTTAAAAAAAAAAAAAAACTTTACTGGGCACAAGTTTGCCTTTTTTTCTTTTTTTTTTAGCTCTAAACAGGCAAGAAATCTTATAATTGTATAGATATTTCGGAGTACGTTAGTAGAAAAACCACATCTTAGGTATTAGTGCATAGATTTAAATGAAATAAAATGCAAAATGAACAGAAATAAATTCTCTTTTGATTATATACCTTTTTATTCTTCTCTTGTCATGTCTTGTTTTTTTATTACTCCATGTGTTTACAAAAATTGAAAAAAAAAGTTTTAAAAAGTCCAAACAAGCCTCTTCCTTATCGTCACTTCCCTGCCCATCTGAAAGATCTGATGCATGCATGCTACTGACACTAATGTCAGTACCGATCTCTTCCTCCAAGTCCATTTCTCTCACTGCAATGTCTAATAAATGGAAGCCTGTAAACTCTCCTTCATCAGTCGAAGAATCCAAACCATCCATTCTAGACACTTGCACTCAAAAAATTCGAGAAAAAAAAATCGAAAAAAAAATCGAAAAAAAAGAATGCATCAAAGAGAAAACTTGTGGAAATGCAGTCGATTGTTTTCACAACAGAATGAACCGGAAGTCAATTGCCGGAAGTCTCGCAATCTTTCAAACAACGCGAGAATATAACAGTGGTTGATACGGACGCTTTTGGGCGTTTTGCCTGTTTAGACCTTCGGCCGCTACGCCCGGTAAAGATTTTTTTAAATTCCCGTAGCAATTTTATGTTTGCCGTAGCATTGTAGCAGAGCTTTATTTTTCGTATCTGCTACGGCAAAATCGTAGCAGTAGGCAGGTCTGTCACAGAGACAACAGTCGACACGACGACCGAAACCGAATCAACAACGATCGACACGAGCGACGTAACCGGTTCAACTATAACCATCACAACGAGCGAAACAGATCTAACCACAACAATCGTTACGAAGAACAAAGAAGGCAATACAATCGATATGTAGAACGTAATAACTCCTACGGGCAAGAAACTTACGGACATTACAATGAACGACACGAACCGACCAACCGTTACAATGAGCAAAACAGGTCAAATTACGGAAGACCTACTTACACTTACGAGGACTACCAGAGAGGAAGAAACTGGGACTATGGCTTTAGGTAGACACAGTAACCTTCAGTTATCTTGTCCTCAAAATAGCACCTTTTGGTGGGCATCATTTGTGGCTTAGTCTGTTCTTTAAGCAGTTTCGCTTAACACTGTGATGGTATGATTAAATATATTCCTATTATTACACACCGTATGTGTTTTTACATGGTAATCTTAAATTTATTTAATCTGCATAAGGTTGTAGTTTCTTGAATACTTCCTGAGGAATTACAAGAACTAAAGATATGTGTTAACACAGATACAAACAAGAAAGCAAATACTCTTCATTTGGGTTAGTTATTTTCATTTATTCGTTGTTCAAAGATGTTAAAAGTATTGTCATGGAACATACGAGGTTTTAAAGAGACGATTGACGGTATAAAGACAAACAAATTTAATGACGAAGAAATTATAAATATGTTTATTAAACATGATATTATCTTAATACAAGAAACTCACTTAGACCGAGAAAGTAGTAAAGATATATTCATCCCTGGTTTTACTGGGATACATTATTGTCGAGAAAAACGTAAAAAGGCAGTTTCATCTTCTGGTGGAATATCTGTATTTGTTAAAGAGACACTAAGGCCATTTGTCAAATTTCTACCACAGAGTACTAGTGACATTACGTGGTTACATTTAAATACCAATGATTTTAATATTCAAAATGACTTATATTTAGGATGTGTTTATATACCACCTGAATTTTCTTCTTATGGTCGAGAACACACTTCCAAAATCTGGGACAATCTCGAACATGACATTGAACAGTTTACATCGACAGGAAATATAATCATTTGCGGAGACATCAATGCAAGGACTGGAACGTTAGAAGATTACGTGCAATGGGACAAAAATGATAATATTCACTCGTATTCAAACTATATGTCCAAAGGTATTCAATGCAGCAGACGATCTATGGACAAGTTAATACAAAAGAATGGAAGAAAGTGTATAAATATATGTCTTGAAAATAATGTATATATTTTAAATGGACGAACACTTGGAGATCTGCAAGGCAAGTTTACCTGTTTCAATGACAAAGGTTCCAGTGTAGTAGACTATGCAATCTGTTCTCATGATTTTATGCCCAATATTTCAAGGCTTATTGTAAACAATTTAACAAAGTTTTCTGACCATTGCCCTCTTGAACTTGTCATAATAATATCACAAAAACAAAACAACACAAAGAATACAAAATCTGAAATACAAAAAACAAAAGACAAATATAATCCAGAAAACACCAAACAAGCACACACACGTTTCATTTGGAATGAAAATACAGTAATAAATTTTCAAAAAGCATTTACATTAGTAAAAATACAACAAGCAATGGGAACTATTAATCACGATCTTGACAATATTCAAACCACAAACAGATACACAAATGAACAAGTTAACAAATTGATAACAAATGTTAACTCATTGTTGACGGACGCAGCTAAATTTTCTTTAAAAACTAAAGCCAGGAAAAAGTATAAAAGAAAGCCATCAAAACCTTGGTTTGATCAAGACTGTTCTGCATTAAGAAGAGAAGTAAAATCACTACTAAATGCACTTAATAGATTTCCCTTCAGAAGAGACCTTCGAGAAAAATATTTTTCCAAATTAAAATTATATAAAAAGTTAGTCAAAAAGGCAAAAAATATGTACAGGGATAAATTGGTTGCCTCCCTTAATAATGCCTTAGACAATGACCCAAAATTAGCCTGGAAAAAGTTAAACGAATTGAAAAATGTTGAAGGAATACATTCCAAAACCAGAGCAAATATTTGCGCATCAAAATGGATATCTCATCTTGAAAATTTAGTCAGTAGAGAATGTGATGTAGAAAAGACTAGAAAAGAAACAAGCCAAATTATTAAAAACAACTTTTTCATTTAATCATGATGAAAAACTAGATTCGCCAATCAGTGTTAATGAAATAACAAAAGCTTCTCAAAAACTAAAACAAGGAAAGGCGCCTGGCCCTGATGGAATTTCAAATGAAATAATTAAAGCCAGCTTACCAAACGTTTCTATTATATTACAAAAAGTTTTTAATGTAATTTTAAAATCAGGTCAATACCCAGGACAATGGAAAAAAGGTATTAGTATACCAATACACAAAAGTGGTGACCCTACTAACCCTAATAATTATCGAGGTATCACTTTAAATAGTTGTCTAAGTAAACTTTTTTGCCAAGTTATAAATAATAGACTAAGCAGTTATCTAGAAAGCGAGAATATCTTAACCCAGGAACAAGCTGGATTTCGACCAAATTCAAGAACAACAGATCAAATATTTATTCTGAAAAAAATAGTTGATCAAACTTTAAAAACAAAAAATATAAGACTTTATGGATGTTTTGTTGATTTTAATAAAGCACTTGATAATGTGTGGCATGATGCACTTTTGTATAAAATGAAACAAGTAGGTTTTCATGGACAGTGTTATAACATTATCAAAGACATGTATACCAACAATAGCGTTTATAGCAAAACTAATGATGGTTATACAAGAGAAATACCGATAAAAAAAAAGAGTTCTACAAGGAAATAACTTAAGCCCAACATTATTTAATATTTTTATAAATGACATAACACAATATGTTTCTGGATTTGATTCCCCAATGTTGAATGCTACAACGCAAAAAGAACTATCATGCTTGCTATACGCAGATGACATAGTATTACTAGCAACCACAAAAGCAGGGTTACAAAACAAATTAAATCAATTACATACCTACTGTTTAGATTGGGGCCTAAAGGTTAATACTGATAAGACCAAAGTTATCGTATTTTCTAAAATAGAACCAAAAGTACCGATAATTTTTACCTGTGGTCAAAACTTTATACCTATTGTAGAACAGTACAAATAATTAGGAATTATTTTCCATAAAAGTTCAGGTCTTCACATTGCTGAAAAGAATCTTACACAACAAGCTAATAAAGCCTCACATGCTTTAAGACGAACTATTCGTGGGCAAAACATAGAGTTAAGAACAATGCTTCACTTATTTGATATGCTAGTAAAGCCGGTTCTGACCTATGCTGCAGAGGTCTGGTTTCCCTTCAATAGAACTAAATTGCAAATTCAGCCCCAAGATGACTTATTTAATATTTTTGCTGATTCTTTTTCGTCACAAAATGTTTCCGAAAGTCTTCACATTAAATTTTGTAGAAATATTTTAGGAGTTCATAAGAAATCAATTGGTGGTGAAGAAACGGAAACTCCGATGGTATGGCCACGTCACCAGATCATCAGGCCTTGCAAAGACCATTCTGAAAGGCACAGTGCAAGGAGGTAGAAGAAGGGGGAGACCGAAAAAGAGGTGGGAGGACAACATTCGAGAATGGACTGGTTTGACACTGAGCGAAGCCATGAGGGCTGCTGAGGACAGAGAAAGATGGAGTATGCTGGTTAAGCGATCATCTGTGGTGCCCCTACGACCTTCGGGTTATGGGACAGGATAGGATAGGAAGAAATCAATTAAGCTAGCAGTGCTTACCGAATTGGGTCGTTATCCAATTTCTATCAGTATGATATGTCAAACAATCTCTTTCTGGATACACTTGACCACGTCTTCAGAGTCAACTTTACTTCATGATACGTATCATGAAATGGTGTTGAATGATTCAGAAAATACATGGATACTCTGTGTAAAACATATTTTACGCAGTTTAGGTTTGGGTCACGTTTGGTCAAACCAAGGTACCCTAAGTTTAACACGATTAAAATTTTCGCTAAAAGAGAAGCTTCAGGAGAAATATATTTTATTTTGGAACAAAAAAAGATACGATCAGAATTCCAAATTAGCCTTTTACAATCAAATGAATACAGGAACTAGATATGAATTTCAAACGTATCTTTTATGTAAAAACCTTAATTACCGACAATCCATGTGCAAGTTAAAAATAAGCGCACACGAGCTTGAAATCGAAAAGGGCAGATATAAAAATATCCCTCGAGAGCACCGTTTGTGTCAATGTTGCAACGTGATTGAAGACGAGCTTCACTTTCTGGACAAGTGTGTATTGTATAATAATGAAAGACAAAAGTTTATTGGTGAAGTTCTTAGCTCTAATGATAGGGAATTATTCATAAACAACCTTGCAATATTGAAACCGAGCATGATTTTTCAAACGGGAATATGTTCAAACTATCTTTCATCCTATATTTTTCGCTGCTTCAAAATAAGACTTTCTGCACTATAAATGTCAAGACTTTTCTCTTGACACAATGACAAGAATTGCATGCGTCAATGTACCATATATTGTGTCTTGTAAACCTTGTTTTGGTTTTATGACAATAAATATTCGTATTCGTATTCGTATTCGTATTCACACAAATAGCAGCAATTTTTTTAAACCGCTTTTCAGCTGTATGTGGCAGTAAAAAGGTGTCTTCAACTTTTTCTTAAAAGAGTTGTAGGATGTCGCATGGCGTTTTTACGGAGTATAGCCCAGAGAATAGAAAGTCAACCCACCAATTTGGTTCTATAGCCATAGCCATTCGGGCTCATATATGTGTGAAAGTTGCATTTGAGACAAGAACAAGACCCACTTATTGTCACGACATAATAGCAGAAAAGACAAGAAGGATAGGCACAGTGTGAATTTGTCCCCACCGAAGATGACTTTAAGAATAGGGTGGCCTCGTGGCGCAGTTGATAAGTCGCCGGTTTCCTATGCCGAAGGTCGCGGGTTCGATTCCCGCAAGGGGCGAACGTATGTGACTTAGGTACCAGACTATTGACTAGTGACCGGGCACTCCGGTTTCCTCCCTCCCTTCAATAATGGTACAGGACGCAGTCAATATAAAAATTTCAAAAATAAAAATTCGATTTTCTTTCCGTCTTCTAATAGCGATCTCCCTGCCTTTACACCACCTGTTTGTGTTTGAGTGATGGATGTATATTTGGTGTGTGTGTGAGGGTGGATGAGACAGGTGAGCGTGTATGTTGGTATAGATCGCCGCGCTTTGAGCCTGATTGATTTGGGGAAAGGCGCGTATATAGCATCCTGTATTATTATTAATATTATTATTATTATTATTATTATTATTATTATTATTATTATTATTATTATTATTATTATTAAGAATGTTGATCCATTGGTTATGGCTTACACTGTTACACTAACTCCTAATCAGATCAGTGTGGTCATCTCCCTGACTGTTTTGTTCCATCACAATGTCAACCAGTTGATGTCTCTGACCAGCTTATTGGCATCCACCTGTGGGCAGAGCAACATTACTTCGATAGCATCGTCATTGTTTTTGTCCAGAGGGTGAAGACCTGTGTACGCTGACATTTGTGATGAGGAAGATGAATTATTTGAAAAGAGACCGTGGTACGTTACGAGGGAGAAACGGTGGCCTAATTGTAGGGCTTTGCCTTGCGGATCTGAAGGTCCCGGGATCGAGCCCAGGCCGGGGCATTGTGTTGTGTGCTTGGGAAAGACACTTTACTCCCGTTTCCTACTCCTTCGGATGAGAGTATAAACCGAGGTGTAGTCTGTGTCGCATAAATTCCATCATAACGGACTTTAAAGATCCTGACGCTCATGTCCTAGACGGGTGAGTGCCAGTGACGAGAACACAACCAGCATGCACCTATACGTCCTTCTCCCCCATCCCTGGCTGCCCAGGATTGTGCTCAGTTGTCTGGAGCATCATTACGATGCGCCCACAGGCTGCTAGTTGGCGCCTCGGGCGGCTTGAGTTAGATCCTGTATCGGCCAGCGCCTTGAGTCGCCAAGTATTGCGAAATATGTGCGCTATACAAATTCTCAATAATAATAAGAAGAAAAATAATAATAATAATATGTTCCTACTGCCCCAAAGAGGGATAAAGCTCTTGATGCTTTTATTTCCTCATGACAGGAAAAGTGTCTTGATCCACGAAAGCGAAGAAGAATATGTGACAACTTCACCAAAGGACAAAAAGGGCAGTTACACAGCTGCAAAATTTGCCGTAAATCCACAATGCATCGTGTCGCTACGCTGATAAATCGGGAGTCATTGTTATTACTCCTCTGGACAGAGATGATGAACTGATTATGAAGAGCTCTGTAACCGGGACTATATCGTCTATGTGAATGTGAAGGGAAAAGTTAAAGTTTAGATTGACACGTGGAATGTGAGAGAGGGGGCCATTTCCGATGATGTTGTAGCATATGTAAGAACCGGTAAAAACTCAAGGCCAGGCCACATCAAGCCTCCCATCAAGACGCTCAAGCCCAAACCATATACATACAGGTTTCTGTTGTCAGAATATAGAACACCTACACAACAACTGTCAAAGTTCATACAACAGACCATTGCTCATACCACACAGTGTTTCCCATGTAATACAAATAATTTTCTGCAGAAGATCCGGGAGATAAACAAATGGTAGAGGCCTTTCGCGGCTAGGATGTTTGTGGTATGTGATGTGGTGTCTCTCTTTCCTAATGTGGACAATAACATGGGAATCTCTGCAATTCGTAAAGCAATGATTGAACATCCCTCAGACCTGGAGAAAGCACTAGAATGCACGATTGATGCCCTAGAGATAGCATTGAACAGCAACTGCTCACGGTACACAGACGGTGAAGACGTATAACGTATACTGTACCCCACCATGGAACTGCCATGGGATCTTGTCATGCAAGTGATTTTTTAGACATTTACATGGGATCGATAAAAAACTGACCCGGAATGCCCAGTGCCAATATTATCCTCCTTGCAAAGCATGTACAGAATAACATTGTTAGATTGGAGCAGATTCAGTGATGACGGTATTACAGTTCTACCAAACGGGAATGACCTACCAAAATTTGCCAAACACATACAGAATCTGAACCCTCTAAATATAAAGTGGACTTTGAGAGAGGGAGCAAGATCGAGTTGACAGATTGAGCTGACTATCTGGACGTCACACTCCAAATCAAAGACGGTCATATTGATACTGATGTAAACGCCAAGCACTGTCATGCATATCTGCCTATACATAGCTGCCACCCACCTTCAGTCTTTAAGGGGCTTTTGACGGGGGGTGGAAACAAGACTGCGAATGCTGTGCTGTACAGATAGGACCTTAGAGGAGAGGCTACAAGAGTATGCCAAGTATTTTATAATAGCAGGGTGGGGATTTGAAGATGCTCTGAAGGCAATCAAGAAGGGTGCCAGTGTTGACAGGGGTGAGGTCATCAACAGGCTACCTAAGCGAAAACCTAAGAAAATTGCCTGGGTAACTACTTATAATCCAAGGGCTCATCCAAAAGCACTGTTATCAAAGAAAGTCTGCCAATCGTGTACTCCAGTTCCCATAATCAAGACATTTTACCAGAGGGAATGCTGATCAATGCAGACAGAAGATGGAAGCACCTGGCTGAAATGTTAAGCTCACTGTGGCCCTGTGAACATTGCAGGCTTTTTTATTTTTTCTGGCCGGTGTAATACGTGTCGACATTCTAGTGACCTCACAGTTTTTAAAAGTCACTGGGATCGCCGCTATTGGGCAATCAAGCAGAATATTAACTCCAAGACTAGGTTTGTGATCTACCTCATCAGGTGTGAGGACTACCCTGACTTGTGGTACGCTGGGTCTACTGTTGGTTTGAAAGAGAGGTGGAGGATCCACAAGTCGGATGTGAACATTGGGCGAGTGCAACGCTGTAAAGTAGCCAGACATGTCATAGAAATGGACCACCCTAGAGACAAACAACTACCGTTCCTCACAATCCATGCTATTGAGGCAGTGACATCGGAGGAAGAGCTGGTCAAAAGAGAAAGATACTGGCAAGCCAACTTGGGCACTATCTTCAAGGGCCTACATTCCACAGTAGAGGTGGCCGCCATTTGCAGATCAAACAAACGTGGCGTGCATTACTGTAATATTTCAAGTAACAGTAGCACTTTCGATCTTTATGGGGAATTGACTTTCCACTGAAGCTTTAGTCGTACAACCTAGACCATCCGTATACATGATTGCTATATTCTGTTTTTAATAATCCATATAGACAGCATTAATTTTATATCCCTTCGTCCTACCCAGTCCATTCCCCAGTTCTCGTTTGGTCCCACCACCCCTATTACCATCGCTCTCTTTAAGAGTGTGCACGCATATTCAAACACTATTAAATGAATTAAAGGTGGGTTCTGCTTTACCCTCCCCACCCTCCCCACTTTATTTTGACAAGTGACATATTGTATACACATAACACACCTGGTACATTTCCTTATATTGGCAATTATACCTGCATTATCGTCGGCATAATAATAATAATAATAATAATAATAATAATAATAATAATAATAATAATAATAATAATAATAATGAATAAAATTTATATAGCGCAAAACTCACTGAGACTCATTGCGCATACCCACGCATTCATTCACAATGTACAAAAGGATTACATGTTTGTATGGAGGTACATCTACCAACAGCAAATCATCATCATCATCATCATCGCTCCCTCTCTCTCTCTCTCCCTCCCTTCCTTTCCCCGCACCCCACTTTATTTTTCTTTCCCCTTTTCACCCTTTTCCTCTCCCTTACCCACCCCAATGTGATTACAATTTTGCTCATAGTTTTTACTTTCATTTTGACTTGGACCAATATTCAGACTTTTGATTTGAAAATCATTGATGGTACTCATAAACAGTGTCTTATAAATCTCTCTCTGTACAGAAAGTAAGTGTTGTTTCAGAATTGTCTCTACCCCAGTTTGAATTATTTTTGGATTAATTAATGATTCCCGCCGTGTTCTCTTTCCTTCTTTTTTTCTTTGGACTTAGATTTTGTATTATAAATCATTTAATATTTTACTTCTTTAAGTATCCATACACGTGTGTTTCACATTCGTGGGAAGCTTGGAGTCTTATTGATTCCCCTCACCCCTTTTCCCCCTCCAGTATATGTATCTTTCCACGAAGTTTATATATTTGTATGAATATATGTGTGTGTATCTGTATGTGTGGTTGTATATGTTTGTATGCATGTATGTATGTATTTTATTATTTTAGTGTTTGTTTTATTGTTTAATATGTAAAAATATACTTATCTACCTCTGCATATAACAACATTTGCAAGATCGAATTTACATCGATTTTGTTCTTTGTTATTAATTAATTAATTAATTTTTAAAGCAAATGTTTATTTGGGGTAGATAATAGTAGTAACCTATGTAGAAGCAGTAGTAGCTGCTAGAAGTAGTAGTTGATGCTGCACTAGTAGCAGCTTTGTATGTGTGTGTGTGTTTATATGGTTGTGTGAATTACTGCTAGTATCAACATTTTGTGTATACAACACTATTATTAGTTTATTTCTTTATGTATTTATTTCAACAATGAATTTCTTTCATACCAACAGAAGTAGCATTCGGTGGTGATTGCAGTGGCTCCAACAGTGACCAATGTGCTTCCGGACTGAGATGTGACAACAATGTTTGTTGTGAGTATAAGTATGTGTACAGCATTGAAAACGTATCAATCGTTAACCCTTTACAGAAAATTAATTATCAAGAAATAACCCTTTGAAGAGAATTAATAGAAGATATAATAATAATAATAATAATAATAATAATAATAATAATAATAATAATAATAATAATAATAATAATAATAATAATAATAATAAAAACAATAATAATAATAAAAACAACAACAACAACAATAATAATAATAATAATAATAATAATAATAATAATAATAATAATAATAATAAATAAATAAATAAATAATAATAATAATAATAATAATAATAATAATAATAATAATAATAATATTTTTGGATTTTGGGGGGCAAAGAACACATATCGGACAACATATCTGCTCAAAGAGCAAAAATAAAAACCGAAATTAATAATAAATAATAAGAAATAATACTACATGGGATAAAACATGAAAATACACTCGGGTTTAACAAATAAATATAAGAATTAAGTGGGAGAAATAATGATACATACACACACATTATACACACACAAACATATATATATATATATATATATATATATATATATATATATATATATATATAGATAGATAGATAGATAGATAGATAGATAGATAGATAGATAGATAGATAGATAGATAGATAGATAGATAGATAGATAGATAGATAGATAGATAGATAGATAGATAGATATGCACTTTGGTTGAATTTTAACCATGATTATTTACCCATATGCCGTTTTTATGGTTAAAAACATGTCTTTGTGATCGTTGTTATTTTCTGGAAGATCTATTTGTATACATAAGATCCAGGAAGGTAAAATCAAGCATCAAACAGATAAAATGCTTGGGATAAATAAATGCATACGTAAGAATATACAAATAGACCTTCCAGAAAATAACCACGATCACAGAAATATGTTTTTAAGCATAAACACGGTATATCCATAAATAATTATTTAAAATTAAACCAAAGTGCATGACATCTTCACATCCCCTCTCTAGACTCACACATTTCCTCTCTCGCCACTTACTCTCAAGCACCCACAACCCTCACCACACAATCCGAAGGTGCAGACTAGTATTCATGTCATCAGCACGCACACACACACACACACGAAGACACACGCACACACACACACACACACACACACGAAGACAACTCTTTAAAGAGAAGCAATTATTAGAAGTTAACAATTTCAAGAGAATTATTTGAATTAATTAATTGAATTTCTTTTAACTTTGAAAGGTCCTGATGTCATTACGAATAATAAACCAATAATAAAATCGTAGGAAAACTGTATGAAACGGAAGACCAAAAAACTATAATGTCACAAAAGTGGTTCTCATATTCACAGAGAACAGAAGGAATATATTGCTGAAACAGAAGCGCACGAGTACCATCAGCTTAATAGTGTCAATATCGATGTCAAAATCGTCCTCTGTTCCTTTTCTACATCCTCATCAATTGCTCGGTAAAATCTTTATTTTTCTACATGTGGTTTTGACAGATTTGAACCTTGATGGGGATTGCAGTGCAGAGAGCAGAGCTATATGTGCGTCAGGATTGGAATGTGACAACAGCACCAAAACTTGCAGTAAGTGAAGAACACAACAATTAGTGGTGATGGGTGTGGGAGTCGTCGTCGTAGACGTAGTAGTAGTAGCAGCAGCACTGCGCAGTAGCAGTGCAGTACTATTAGTAGTTTTGTATTATTTTTAACTCGCATGCACAGTTGAGTGAGTCTAGAGATAGCAATAATGGGCTCTGAACCCCAAAGCTCATAGAGTTACTAAAGGAGGCCTTTTATTGCAATTTATGGCTTTTTTATGAGCTTTTAAAAAGCGCTCCAAAGCACTCTGGGAATCCGCAATTTGCTAAATATAATACATATTCGTATATCTTGCGTCTTTGGTTAAAACAAAAAAAAATTACAACCCTTCTACATTATGGTTGTATAACATTACACATTAATATCTGCTGGAATGATCTTTTGTTTAACAAGATAGTCCCGAGTAAATAACGATAATGAAAAGATACCAACCAGTTTACCAGCATCTGAAAGATCCATTTTCCCCAATTCAATAGGTTTCATTTTTAAAAGAGATTTTGCAATCATAGCATAAGCTGTATTTAAGCCCACTAAGACAACACTATGGTATCCAAGATTAACAATTGTTTGTTCATATGGTACACTCATTTTTTATATATAATAAAAAAATAATAATAAATTATTACTGCATTGAAAACACATCTAATGATGGCTTCAACGATGGAGATAATTCAATTTCTTTTTCTACAAGTGGTTTTGGGGGTTTCTGTTTATTTTTTCCTTGGCGGTATTTATATATTATGTACCCACTTGCACCCACTACACCGGCTATACATAAATAATATATGTTATTTGAAGATTGTACTGGTTGTATTGGTTGTATTGGTTCTTCTTTATTTGTTGTTAATGTTTGTTGCGTTATTGTTTCTTCTTTTGGTGATTCCTTTTTTCCTAATATGTTTGCTTTTGTTTGTCTGTTCCATCTATGTAACTTGTTAAATTCTGCTAACTTCTTTCCAGCTGCAATTCTTCCTGGGCTCTTTTGTTTAGTGACTGTCACTGGGTTCTGTTGATTCTCTGAATTCTTCACCTCCGTCTCCTTCTCCATCTCTGGATTGGAAGAGTCCATTTTTAATAGCAGAGAAATTTATGTGTTGAAAAGTAATTAGCCCGGCTGAAAATGGGGTCAACAAGCTTCCAAACTTATAATACAAATTTCTTGATGCCTCACTAATCCCATTAACAATAACTGGATCTTTAATCAAATCATCAAATAAATCATTCTCACAATCTAAAGTAACAAAGGTCGACACAGCTTTGGTATATAACTTCACAATCGAACGCCCTAAACTTTTAACCATTAAAGCGCCGAGAACTTTATCATATTTATTATGTAATATAATGATGTCTTCTGGCCTCAGTCTTTGCACTTGTTCAGGTGTTAAGTCAACACCGAGATAATACTTTGACTTTCCGGAAGCTACTAATGCAACCAGCCTGTCTCTTTTCTCATTGTCAACACCTGTAACTGTAACATTAATAGCTTCTTGCATTAACAAGTCATCACAATTCATTTTAAATACAAATAAAATAAAAAACTAAATTAAAAAATGGCTGGTGCTGCAATGGTGCTTGGTTCTGCTGCTGTAAATGCCTTAGCCTTTTCAGGATCAAATTATTTGTTTTCAAAACTGGACAGTAAAGAAGAATCAAAACGGCATAACTTAGCAATGGAAAAATTACAACAAGATCAGGCTGAATACGAGAAAAACAGACTAATGCAGCTTGATTTTGTTAATACAAGATTGAAAGAAGAAGGTCATGCTGATAAAACATTCGAAGACGTTGATGAAGCTTTGCACCAATATTATTTATTAACTGACACGACACTACCTTCATTAAAGCAACCAGTGTTATCCGATTACTACACACCTAACATTGCATCTACAATGTCAGAGACCGGAGAATTAATTTTAATTGTGTTTGGAATAACAGTAGTTTATTACCTCGTTAAACAAAAATATAAATCTAAATAAAATATGACTTCGCGTTTGTCTAGATTATATTATTCTCAATCCGGATATTGGAAAGGGATGACGGCAGTTAATAAACTAGTAGAAAAGACTGGCTTGTCAGCAAACACAGTTAAACAATGGTTATCGAAGCAAGCTGTATGGCAAATCTATCTTCCACCCCCGAAGAAAATAATAAGACCAAAATTTGAAAACTCCAGACCAAATGACACGCATCAAATAGATTTGTTATATCTTCCCCATGACAAAATATATAGAAAGAAATACAGGTATGCCCTTACTGTTATTGATATAGCTACCCGGTTTAAGGACGCTCATGCTCTAAGGACTAAAAATTCTGCTGAGGTCGCTCAAGCCTTAAATGCGATTTATTCAAGAGGGCCTCTAAGGTTCCCTAGACTTATTCAATGCGATGAAGGGTCTGAATTCAAAGGAGCTGTTAACCAGCTTTTGTTAAAACATAATGTAACTGTTAGAAGAGGAGTTGTTGGATTGCACAGATCACAGGGTATTGTAGAAAACTTTAATCGGCAACTGGCAGAAAGATTATTCACTTATCAGTATTCAAAGGAACTCTTTACTGAAACCACTAATACAGAATGGGTTGTTAGGCTGCCTCGAGTTTTAAGGGAAATGAATTCAGAACCAACCAGAGTTACAGGATTAAAACCAGTTGAGGCTATTAAAAAGAAACAGATTGTTGTTACCGTTTCAAAGCCTGGTCAGCCGGATCTAACTTTGATGAACAAAACTGTTAGATACCTTTATCAGCCTGGAGAAGTTGCTAATGACACTAGAAGACGAGCTACAGACCCAATTTGGTCATTAAGCGTTTATGAAGTTGACAGAGCATTATCTACTGATCCGCCCGTATATTATTTAAGACCGAAAAGCGATCGTAGAACACCACAAAGAAACTTTGTAAAAGAAGAACTTCAGATTGTTCCGCCAGACACAGAGCCATTAAGATAAATGAACTATAATCATCACCACTATTACTTACCTTCAACCTTTTTTTTTGACTTAGTGACTTACATCTAACTTAATTAAGTCGACTTTAAAAAAAAAACAACTTATAACTTACAATAATTAAATTATAAAAGAACTTACTTACTTACATCTAACTTAATTAAGTCGACTTTAAAAAAAACTTATAACTTACAATAATTAAATTATAAAAGAACTTACTTACTTACATAAGTATTTCATAGCCAGTTGGTTGGTCAGTTTTTAATAATAATTTTAAGTGCTTGCCTTTTTTTAGCTGTTCTTTTAATTTAATTCTTTCCTCTTTTGATTCAATTACGTCATTTTCTTTTAAACAGTTATCAAAGCTGTCACGGTCTTTGCAATAAAACAGGCACACGAATTTTACTTGTTCTCTAAAATCCTTTAATATTGAATTAAATTTCTGCGTGATTAACCAGACACTAATTTTCACATGGCGTCCACTGAAAGCCAGCTTGCTCAATATGTTCCGTTTTAATACAATATCTTTTTCTGCACTGCAATCATCGATTAAGAATAACGTATTACCCTCATTCTCAAACAGGTTATAAAAATACGTTAAATGTTCATTGAGCTTGCCATTGGGATTTACAACAAAGATATTGTCATCTGTCCATATAAATGACCTTTCTAAGTACGTTTTATTATATTGAATAGTTGGGCAAAAAATTATTATATAATCAAAGTGGCCTGCGTAATATTTTTCTAACAAATCCAGAACAAAGACAGTCTTTCCGCATGATGTCATGCCAACGATCATTCCACAATGAGGATCACGAGGTAACAAAGAGGGCATTTTTTAATATACTAAATCTTTTAATCTTCCATTTTCAATGTTTAGCTGAGCATCCATAATTATATACATGTATACTGTAACTGATTCTGACCTAGCACTTGCTTCCCTATGCAATTCAATTGTTATACCATCTGTTCCGTTTTCAATTCTTCTTCCAGATCCATGAAGTTCGTTGGTGGGTATGGTTCGAAAGTCTAACCACAACGCAAATTTATTCACCAGATAATCTTGCAGTCGTGTGTCATGCAAATGAAGATCCTTAGAAATCAAATCCACAGTGTCAGTCCGTAATCTACCTCCACCCAAGATTTTCCTAATCTCATCAAACTGTTGAAATCCCATCATTCCATTAGCGAATAATTGATTAGGCTTACCTTCAATCACGACAGACACTTTTGAAATATTAGGATTGATAAAATTTTCGCTGTCACGATTATAATTAGATTCTTTCACAAACAACAACAGTACAATTTAATAAAGATTTATTAGATGCACTCTGGACCATCAACATAAATTCACCTGCTCGAAGTTTTAAAGGTGTACTACACCTTTAAAACTTCGAGCAGGTGAATTTATGTTGATGGTCCAGAGTGCATCTAATAAATCTTTATTAAATTGTCTGTAGCGAACGATCCTATCATAATAAATTGCTAGTTTGTCATATTGGCCCCTGATCATCCTACTGAGTTCAGCGTGAGTGACCACTTCATATTCAAGCGTGATGTCTGTAATTGTATACCTAGCATCATTGTCAGAGCTAATTACTACTTGAGAATAATCATTGAAAATAATTTCGTAAGAAAGCCTGTCGTTAAATGAACCTTGATGAAATGGCAGATGACTGTGTAGCAGTTCAAAATCAAGTGGAAAATAAAACCTGTTTTTGAATACAGCAGCTAATGCATTTTCACCTTTGTTAGAAGCGACAGCATCGCCAGCTTTGATTCGAAGTTTTGCCACATTGGCGGCTTGAATCCCCTGACCAACTAAATCTTCCCTTTCATATTTACTCAGCCACAGATCTGTGTAACAAAACAAAACACCGGCGTCATCGATACTTTGGATTTCTCGCCCATCAAGTTTAATAACCATTCTTTTAATTATAGCTCTGCCTAGATTGTTGACTACGGTTCTGTTAGGATCATCGTCAGAATTCAGACTAATTTTAAATCCCAATTTAGGACTGCCCGGAACTATTACATCATCAGGACCTAAATTTGGAAATCTTATGGTTAGTAGCTGATTAGGCTCTATGCTGCTTGGATTGTTTGTAATAATTATTGTGCTTTTCTCACCTTTGATGCCTAAAGGTGTCCTCAATCGACGTGTAGGGTCTAACAAGTTTCCGTAGCTTTGCATTTTTAATGCGATAAAAAAAATTATATTTAAAAATGGCAACAGGTGGTGAAGCTCTTGATGAAGTGTTTAAACCAAATGAGCCTAATGAAGACCTCAACGTTGACACAACCAGCAGACTTCTTTCTATGGTAGGAGACGACATGAGCCAAACAAGGCTAAGTATAGGAGAAGAATTACGTCAAGTAACTGAAACCCAAAAAGCCAGAAAAATCAACAAATTTTACAATTACATCGGGCGCGAGTTACCTGATTATGTTAGTCCCAGCGACTTCGAACTAGACAAAAATAATCACTTGTTTATAAACACTAGTGTATCCGGTAAAAAAGTGAGAGTACAGTTAACTATGTTAAAGAATCCTGATAAATTTTATGCGTGGTCTACTTTGAAAACTAAACTCCCAGTGACTGTAATACGATCATTGGGGCTTTCCGATAATAGAGTGCCAGCGTTGCATCGCCAAGCAGTAGCTTCACTTCAACGAATAGATGCATCGTTAAGTTCAGAAATAGAACTACAAGACTTAACTAACTTAACTAGTTCTGCATTAGAAGTAAATAAAGAGTTAACAACCTTACAAACAAATGAGGACACCAATATTGATCAGGTTATGGAAACTATCAATGACACGCCATTATTGCCACTGCATGAACTTCAGGGCTTAGATAAAGCTTTACAATCTGTGAGAGGGGAGACAATGATGAATTTGGCCAAGCTCGGTGAGCTCGACAAACATATAGAAAAACAAAAAAATAAACTAGCAGAAGCTGATGACGCGAACTTAAGCATTGAGGTAAAACAGTTGATTCAAAAAAGGCTCGCAGACCTTTACACAGAACGTGCGGCAAGGCTAGAAGCCTTATCCATAAACAGAGAAAAATTAATAACTAATTTCGCCAGAATAAAAGAAACGGTGCATAAAATTTTACACGAAGACACTACACTTGCAGAAAGAATTCAAACACTGTTCAGAGAGCAAGGTGTTACAATATTTAGCATTCTTACAGCTGTTGGGATGACAATAAGCACACTAGTCTTAGCACTGACTAGAACCGTAGGCATCAGTGCCGGTGGACCTGGCGTACCTGGTGGACCTGGCGGTAGTCCGGTTAAAGACTGGATTAAAAAGACGTTACAAAGCATAGCTAACTTATTGAAACGCTTAGGTGACAAACTTGTAGACGCACTTCCAGGAATATTAGGTTCTGTATTTTCATGGATATTTAATACTGCTTCTAAAGTTGTGGTTTGGGCGTCTGAGCATCTGTGGTCTTTGTTTATAATAATATTACTCTGGCTACTTAAAATAGTAAATCCCAATTAACCCAGCAAACAATAAACCCCCTGTAAGCGCTAGACGTGAAACCCCATGATCAATTACCGGCAGGCCTGGCAGGCCTTGCAGTTCCGGCAAGCTTGGTAGGCTTGGTAGGCTTGGAAGTGGTGGCGAACTTAAAGGTTCATTATTAGGCCTAGCAGTAAATACCGTATTTGCTGTATTCACTGTATTCACTGTATTCAAAGTGTTTATTGTAGGATTGTAGCCTATATGAAACTGAGGGTCTGCAATCACTATATTGTTGTTGTAGTTTGATATAGTTCCTATCCTAAGCTGAAGGTCTGAAGGCAACATATACAATCCTAAACCTATTACGTAATCTACTTTCGATCTAGCATACTTTAAAGTGTCCTGATATCTTTTAATACTCGCGGGCAAATCTACTGCCGAATTAATAGAATCTTCAATGTTGGCTAGAAACTGCTTTTGTGCATCGAAGCTAGTTCCTTCCCCAATGATATTACTTCATGTTTCCGCTTGAGACCCCAGAATGCACCACGCATACGTACGAATAGATTCATTCAGCCTTTCCACCCCACTTTGGGTAAATCCGTTTGATGTGTCTAATATAAAAGTGCTGTATGCTGTACTTTGTTTTTGTCTGATATACAGTAAAGGAACCTGGCTGTTGTGGTTAAATGATGTAAATCCAGGTACGTAAGGCCCCGTGTATAAATTACCTACAGCGTATCTAAATAAAGTTCCCATTCCGTGATTGAGGTCTAGTTTTTGTCTGAAGTCTGTTTTAGTATCAATTCCGAATTCATTGCACAACCTTTGATACGCTTTCTTGTCAAAGCCATTGTTAAAGGGATTAAAGTTTTTGTCAGTAGGTAACGGAGCCTGAAGTTCAGACAACACCCGCCTCACTTGATAATACAAATGGAACAGATAAATAGACTTCAACATGGGATCTGGGTGATTAAGGTGATGAACGTAAGAAACTCCGCAACCAGTTGTAGCGCATGACACGGCAAAATTAATTTGATTCTGAAAGAACTGCATACCCCCGTTGTTTAGCCATTGGTTAGCTAAAAAGTCGCTCGTAATGTCTGGGTTGAGGTAATGATCAAAAATATTATGGGGGATAGTTTCGAAATGGACGTTGGCTGCCACAGCTATTGTCAGCTTGGTTAGGTCGACTGCTTTTTCGTAATAATAAGGCCCTGTAGTATACTTTGCAGCTTTGTTATATTTATAAGGCGCGTACATTTTTATTATATTAAAAAATATGTTTGTAACTTTCGAATTCGTAAAATCAGGTGTGCCCATTGAACTTCAGCATCCTATTGACAACAAAAACAGGGACCTTAACGTAATCCTTCACGAAATATTCTACACGGTTAAATGGTTAAATATTAGTCATGATCTAAACAACAACTGGATAATGATTAATAAAAAAAAGGCACTTTATTCATGCCGGCTATTATGACTTCTGCAGACTTACTGAAGAATTGTTTAAACCTCATTCGATTGAAGCAAAAATGAACCCTGCAAACTTGATAGTAACTTTAACTTTCCATAAAAACCAGCATAAAGACATTACCAGCGTTACACTTGCGCCAAAGCTGGCAGAAATATTAGGTTTCCATGGCAATGAATTATCTTTATCTGACAGCTCCAGCACCGTCGGCAGTTCTATAAGATTTATTGGATCAAACCCTATGAATTTGTTAATTAATAATAGATTTTTTGTGTACCTTCATCAACTGAAGACATCGGAAAACTTAGTAAACGGAACTCCTAGTACATTGCTAAGGATAATCTCAACTCAGAGAGAATCTTACTGCGATCCAGTTTCATTAAAATTTCTACCTCAAAAACGCCACTTAAGTCAGGACTATCATACTAGTTTATGCTTCAAAATAACTAACCAAAACAACGAAATTGTAGACTTTGAAGATCTTACAATTATTCTTGAGATAAAATAAAGTTTTATTTTAAAATACAATGTCAATCGGCCCTCAAATTCCAGTAACCTGTCCTACCATTGAACTGAAAGACTTAGCAGACACAATCGACTTTGATGCGAATGCTATTGTTGGGTCTATTTACGGTTTCGAATTTACACAAAATGGATATTATAAACGAGCGCTAGTGCCTGTAGTGCCGGCAGTACCTGAAGCAGTGCCGCCGTCAGTATTGCCAGAAAAACCATCTATCGATCAGCTAAAGGATTTTAATGCCGGTAAAGTAGATCCCGATTTTAAGTATGCTATTACTAAACGAGAAAATATCTGGTCTTTAACACCTGTAGACACAGAATTAGATTGGGTTATTAAATTCAAGTGCGAAAGCCCTTACACTTTTATGGGACCAGACAATAAATTTAAGAAAATTATTAACGCCGGGCCTATGTTAGTTAGTCTTGTGCCGGATGAAAACAATCGGGAAACCATAGAAGTCAAAGCCTACAAAAAAAGCAGCTATGTTTTACATAAGCGTGAAACCGCAGGGAAAAATGTTAGAGTTATTCTGCAGCCTCCTTTACAGCTAGGTAGCGCAGCTATGATAGTACTGGACATAATTGCTCACAGGCCTACGCAGAGAAATTTTAATGTAATTCCGCAAGTGTCTCTAAGTTGGGTTGATTTAGATGAGGATCCCAGACGAGTTACAGTATTTATGAAGAAAAGAGAAAATGAAAATCAGTTTTCCGTATTTACTTCATCACCCAAGATAACTTTTGTCCCTGTTCCAAATCCTATTGACAGAATAGCGCAAATTAGCATAGACAACGTAGATCTGTTAGCATTTTATTTCAGCGATCAGATATTTTCTGATAGTCAAATAGAATATTTTGCTAATAAACTAAAATCAAGTTAATTATTGTTAACCCTTTTTTTTCACACTAAAAATATGACGACAAAATTGTATCCTGCTATAGTAGAAGCAGTAGTGGATGAACAACCAATTGTACAGCCCAGTGCTCCAACGTTAGACTTAAGTAATGTTCAAACGTTCAGGTTGGAAGAAATAAGAAAAGTTAGGACTCAAATTGAATCAGATATCCAAAAGTACTCTAGATGCAGACGACGGTATTCCGGCGCTTATAGCGGAATAAATTACGTGTCTACTGGTCTAAATGTTATTAATGCAGCGGAAGCTGCGGTCAGTGTGGGATTATTGGTGACTGGAATTGGTATACCAATTAGTATTGGATTAGGGGTTGCTGCCGGATTATCTTCAGTAATGTCAGTTCTACTTGGCGTAATTAATACTAAAGTATCTAAGAAACTAGAAAAACACGACCTCATTTCTAGCCTGGCGATAGCTAAACTTACTAGCATGAACTTAATAATTTCAAAAGCTCTAGAAGACACTCAGATTACAGACCAAGAGTTTGTAATTATCCAGCGAGATTTTGAAGAATATAAAAAGTTGAAGCACGACATACAATCTAAATCTAGGTCTGCACCTGTTAATGTTGAAGAAATTAAAAAAAATTAATAGAGGAAGGGAGACTACTGGGACGGAAAGAGCAGCTAGATGCTTTGAAGAAAAAGCTCAGTGCTTCAGAATAAATACAGTTAACATTTACTCAAGCCTTCCAGGACTTCCACCTTATTCATAGTCGCAGTCGTAGTCGCAGTCGCTGTTTCTACCTGTAATTTATAGTGGCCTAGAGCGTATGCGAACTCCTTAGTTACTCTTATTCTCTTTGTGTCATTAGCGCATAATGTTTTTTTGGTCGTCACAGCAGTGGACACTATATGGTTTTTAGACTTTATAGTTGTGTTAGGGTATGGTTTAACTTCTTTTCCATCTAAGGCTTCCAGGTAGTTTTCGTGTTTGATATCTCTATTTTTTATTGCAGCTTTTTGGGTGCCCTTTGCTTTTGAAGATTCCCCCGATTCGTGTTTAATACTGTACTGCTTAGATCGCAGTCCTGCGTATTCTTCAATAAGTTTCCCGTTCATTTCATCTTTCATCAAACCTATTTTCTTTTGGTTTGCTTTGCTGTACAAAGGGTGAGTTTCAGGGTAGTCACTAGTATCGTAATGTTGCAGTTCCGATTCTAAGTCTTTATAAATGTCTTCAGTAGGGATGTCTAGTATAAGGGAGTCTGTGTCTGTGTATAAAACTCTGGCCTCCGGGTATTTAGGTTTAAAGTAATCGTAGTAAAATTCGAACATTAATAATTTAGAAAGGTCGAGAATAGTCATCCCCATAAACACTGGTTTGTCTAGATTAACTTGCGTGGTTTTCATGGTAACTGCATACAGGGAGTCATGAAACTCTTTGTAACCAAGGTATTGAGGTTTAGATGTTAATTTAATTGCTTGATTGGGTGATGTAATTAGCCTGACGTCTTTTCGCTTGTATGGGTTCTCCATAGTTTTACCAAAACAGCTGTTATTCAGCAGCTTAAAGAAATCTTTTTCAAACGTAGATTGCGCTTGTTTTCTGAGCTCTGTGTTTTTATTGATGTACCCGGCCAAGACATTCGTTTGTTTAAAGAATAAAAGCTTATGAATCGCTGTGCACTTCATGCCGTGTCTGATGTAGAACTGCAGGTTTCTGTAGTGGCAGACGTAATTAGATTTATTATAGAGGTTGGGAATAAGTTTAAGTTGCTTGTCTGTACCATGCAATCTTTCTGGTGCTAATGGGTAATCATTATGTAGGTCGTGTAAAGCATTGGGATACTCTAGGTCAACTTCGACAATAAACCCTATAGTATGATCTTTAGGGTGATTTAAAATACTGTTTAACCAAGTCAAGTTTGCGGGGTTTGGATTAACAAGTAATTTGAAATCTGAAACCGGTAAAAGCTCACTCATTGCCCAACCGTATAAATTGTTGGCGTCAAAGTACATTATATAATTAGATTTCTGCGAGGGGTCATAGTGCTTTAGGTATTTATTGTTGGCTTTGCAATAATTATGAGCTGCCACGCTTATTCCTCCACGAATGCCCGACTCAATCATTGTCATCATTACCTGGTCAGTTATGATATCAATTTTAGAACCGCTAAGTTTTAAGAAAGCATCCCAACTCATTCCTGGTGAAGAAATATAATGAGAAGGGTCGAGGGAGTAATGATGTAAACTCGTTTCTCTGTATTTTTCAAACACATCAGCCAACAAACAGACGTCGGCTTTTAAATATATGTCGTGGTAGTCACCAAGGTTTTTACATCCGAGTGCATTCCAGACATTCTGGGCGTGTTCATAATCGGTAACACTTATGAAACTTTTATTGAGTGAAGAATAGAAGTTCTCTTTAGGAGGTAATTCTAGTTCTTCAAACACTTCCCAAGAATCCATGTATTCATAAGGATACACACCTTTCCGAATAAGTGTAACGTCTGGAAAATATTTGCTAGTGATAGGATAGCTGGGTAAGTTCTTAGCTAGTGTTTCTAAACTGGAAGACAAATGTTGAAAGCTGTCGTAAAACTTTAATTTATTCAGAGTGAAAGTTTTATATTTTTCTTCTGTCTCGGCAATACATGACACTTTGTATGCTTTCGTCACTGCCTGCATGATTAAATGGGAGTCGTAATTTCGAAGATTGTGAATGAAAATAGGGAGAGAAAAATGTTTGATTCCATATTCCAAGTTGCATTTCTGATGAGCTGCACCTCTAAATGCCCCTGTTATGTGACAATGATCTCTCACCCTTTGGGTCTTTGCGTCCTTCGGGTCAAACTCTTTATTACAAATGTGGCAATGTGTAGCTGCTTTAAAATTATGGGAGTCAGATTCAGTAAATATCATGGGCACCGGATTATCTAGCTGCAATAAACACAATTTGTATATTTTGTTCATCTCATCTAAGAACTTTCGAGCTGCGTCAGGCCCTCTGTAAATTACCGGCTCTGTATGTTGTCCGTCGGCTCTAACAACTACATACCCGAAACTGCAGACTTCGTGAAGGTGTGTGTGAGGAATGAGTTAGGCCTACTAAATCCTTGTGGACCTTGGTATTTTAAAATCAATGATTCGAAGTCGGCATAAACTATATAAGGCTGCTTGAATTGTTTGTTGATGTTTTTAAAATATACTTGAGAACCTGGCTTTGGTAACACAAGGCGGGTTTGAATATCTGTCATACTTTTGCAAATTTTACTGTGCTTGTCAGCCACTTGGAGATTAGAGACTCTAGTTAAACAGCGTCTGCACAAATATTGTTTGCCATGATGTTTTGAAGTGTGTCCTAATAATCTAGATATGTTTCGTATCAGTGTATAATGTTGCATGCTAGGATCTTGCGGGTCTGTTATTAGTAAAAGATCGACGTGGTGATTGAGGTCTGAAAACGATGGGGCATTAGGAGAGATTCGTAAAGGCATAAGTTTTGATTCAGGGTCCCAAAAATATACATTGACTGTTATAGGAGAGTTTTGTGCTTCAAATTTGTCAATGGCGTCAAGGCTAACAGGGAAATTAATGTCTTTAAGATTTAAGTTCGTTACTTTATCTTTGTATAGCGACACCCTTTCTGGATGTTCTTTCGACTGAATAGGATATAATTTAGCCAGAACACACCACAAAAAACATTTGTCATCAGTGTTCTTAATATTCAATACAGCCTTCTTGTCAAGAATTTCTTTGGGAAGAGGGATATAAGATTTTCCTTTGATTGGATTATACTTTGCAATGTTCAGTTCTAATGATTCTAAATTTCCTTCTGTCCACCCGGACCCTCTCAAAGTTGCACGCTCAATGCTGTCTTGTAACTGGTTGATCAAGATGTTGTTATAAGCATTGTCTAGGTCTGAAGATTTTAACACTTCAATTTGACTTGAAGAAATCCACACAGTCATCGTTTCATCAATACTGCCGGGTTTAATAAAAGTTATTTGAGCGTGAATGCGAATTTTAACAGGGGATTTGAAAGTAAAATTGTTAAGTACAAATTCATAATTATTATAAACAGATTTAATAACATTTTGACTGTCACGAATAGGGAGTTGTAAAGTTTGAAAGATGTCTTTAAACAAAGGAGATTGCGAAAGACTTTTTGTGTCCGTCATTTTTATACTGATAACAAAACTTTAAATAGTATTTTAAAACAACTTTAAACTGAATAAATTGAATTAAAAAAAAACAAAACAAAAAAAAAACTAACCCTAACTTTAATATGAAAAGCCATCACATTTGCAAAGACAATAACAATCATACTCACAGTCATGATCACATTCGCAGTCGGGTCCACAATCACAAACAGTTTGTTTGACTACATGAGGATTTAGTTTGCGAACTTGTTTAATAAAATGTAACCAAAAATATTTAAAGTAATATGATTTTGGGTACAAGTCACTTTTGTTGTATTCTTCTTTTGTAAGTTTATGAAAGACTATTGAGAAGTCACTTTTGCATTTAACTTTGTAATCTTCATTTATTTCATATTGTCCAGTGAAGGGGTCAGAAAAATCATTATAAATATCTGGATCATATAGTCTGCATTCAAAAAAGATTTTCCAGCGTTCATCTTCTAACATATGAAAGTGGGGAGAATCAAAAAGCATTTCTAATTCCTTACAGAACCTTTCTGTGTCCGTCATTTTTAGTCTTTTTTATTTTCTTAATTAGGAAATCTTAATGGTTCTGTGTCTGGCGGAACAATCTGAAGTTCTTCTTTTACACTTGTATAATTTAATTGTTATAAGATAGAAGTTACTTGCTAAAGACCAGTAAGTCATTTTGTAAATACTTTCTAAAGTGTTAAAGTCAACTTATAAATAATTATCAAAGTTACCTAACTTAAGTTAATGTGTGAATGGGGGAGGGGTGGTGATGATGGGGATGGGTGAGGGGAAAGTGGGTGATGGGGAGGGAGTGTGAGGGGATGGGTGATGGGGAGGTGGGTGATGGGGAGGGAGTGAGGGGTGGTGGGTGAGGGTGGTGGGTAAGGGGGTGGGGTTTGGGAGTCTGAGGGTGGAGGGAGGGAAAAAGTCACATCATGCTTGTTGCGTTTTGAGTAATTGTTGTGAATGCAATTGGGATGGGGAGTGGAAGGGGGGGAGTCATAGTTCAATAGCGGAGTCGCACATTGGCAACCCCTTTGTAGTTGACGAGCGAGTGGAATACAAGAGTGAACAAGTGTGAGTCATGCAGTGGAATCCTTGGCTAAAAATAAAAAACGTCCCGCGTTCCGATATGGCCTGGTTTTTGGCCATGCCCTTCTACTGAGTCATGCAGTGGAGTCTTTGGCTAAAAATAAAAAACGTCCCGCGTTCCGATATGGCCTGGTTTTTGGCCATGCCCTTCTACAGTCTCGCCAGGTTTGGGTCTAGTAATCAATACGTTGATTCCTTTGTTTTTTGCTGCCGTTTTTAACCTGTTTCACCCTGTTTTTTTTTTTTTACAGAATTTATTCTAAGCTCTGCCATTTTGCTCGAAATGCCTCATTTTCTGTCATAAACTGAATAATTTGTTTAGATTTGATTATGAGCTCTCTTAGTGGAATATTTAACCTGTGAAACTTAGGATAGCGACCAAAATAATGAGCCAAGTGGCGCAATTTCCTGGCATAGCTTTGAGAAATATTTAGGTTTTGTTCTAGATAGTCACCCCACTTTAATGTACGTTGTGACTTTACAAAATAAAACGCCCTCTCTAACAACAACCCATAATATAATGAATCACTAACAAAAGCAGCCTGATCATTTTTAAGCTTATCTGCTTTATTGACAAGAATGGCAGTTATTTGTTCATAGCCCAAAGTTTGATCTTGGGCTGCTTGAGAAATATCAGGCATTTCAGTCAGTGGCGGAGCATTGGGTTCAATCAATTTATCTTCAAGAAATTTATCCATGCTTCCCACAGTAAGCGTATTAGACTCGGTGTTCAAAAATGCCAAACTTTCCTTTGGACGTTTGGGTTTTTCCAAATTCGGTTCTGTGGGCAATTTAGAAAAATATTCACTCATCTGGGCATAATAATTTTTGTATTTTTGTAAAATGATGAGTTCTTCTGCAGAAAAAGATCTCAAAGGTTGAGAGTCTTGCAACATATCTGATTCTTGACTCATAGTCATACCTGGCGAGACTGCTTGAATGCTTGACGATGATTCCATTTTAAAAACACAGCACTATATTCCACAGAATGATCACAAAATTGTTCACTTCTTTCTTCCTTGACGCTCAGTCAGTTTTTAACAGATTATTTTCTTTTTTTGATTCTGTAACAGTCGAGGTTAACAGTGGAGTAACAGCTTTATGATTGCTGAAAGAAGAATTTCCTCAAACCAAGTATAAAGCAGACAGTTCACTGACAGTGAAATGCGTCTTCACGACAGCTAGCATTGAGCAGTAATGAACGCTTTGCTGGGTGCGGTGCACGGTTGTTAGGGAACGTAACTAATAAACACGCCTTATGACGCATGCTAAACAGTAAACAGAGAAGTTTTAATTTAAAAAAACATATGCATGCGCGTTCGTATGCATGTGTGCGTGTGCATGTGTGTGTGTTTATGCATATGCATGCGTGTGCAAACATGCGTGAGTGCATATGCATGAGCGTGCATTCATGATTCTGTTTAGAAGTAACTAGCACTTATCTGACTGGCAAACATACCGGAAGCGTCCATGTTGTTGCTAAGAGGAAATGAATAGGCACTACCATTTGCATCGTCTGCTATAATAGGATTTCCCACAGCTTAAAACCAAAAGGAAATAATGCTCTATCATTGCAGTAATTTTCTAACTTATTCAAGGTTTAAAAAAGTGTTACACATTAATGTTTAACGTTACAAGTATAATGCAGTGTGTTGTGTATTTAATAATAAAAATAATTGTTTTCTCCAGAGAGTAGGTTAAAATCAATACCGTCACGAAGCTTCAATAAAAAAAAAAAACACAGGCAAAGGATTCGCGTTATATAGCTAATAACAGGTAAAGAATTCTGCAGTTGTATAAACAAAGGAATTTTAATTTAATTTTCATTCAAACTTATAGACGCAATAAATACGCATATATTTTAGCAAATGACAGATTTACAGAGTATTTTTGTCATACATTTAATTGCTATCAAAACAGCCTTATATTGTAATAAAAAAGGCCTTTAGCAACTCTTTGTCGGTGAGCGCTCAATATTGCCATCTCTAGTCTATGTAATCACCCAACAACAACACAAATTCCATACTTGTGTAAATCTGTGCGACATGAGTCCCAAATAACCCAATATATCTATCTATCTATCTGATAGATAGATAGATAGATAGATAGATAGATAGATAGATAGAAAGATAGATAGATAGATAGATAGATAGATAGATAGATAGATAGATAGATAGATAGATAGATAGATAGATAGATAGATAGATAGATAGATAGATAGATAGATAGATAGATAGATAGATAGATAGATAAATAAAAACTGTCCGTCCGTCAGTGCAAAACTAACAAGTAATATGAATTTTGAGTACCTATTTGGTCTATGGCAACAAAATTTTGTAAGATGGTGTATACCAATGAGACCTCGAAATTTATTAGTGAATGAATGACGTGACTTTAAAGTCAAGGTCACAGGGTCAACAAATGTTAGTGAAAAAATGACACATTTTCAAAACATGTCACTTTTTCTGAGTTATTAATATTGAACTTATGATTTTGTTATGCATGATAAATATCGATGAGACACACATAATGTGCACATTGTGTCAACTTCGCTCCAAGGTCAAGGTTACTGTAGCTGTCCAAAGTCGGTTCGTGTAGTGTCGCATCCACTGCCTCAACAGCGGGTGCATGCTTATCACATGAGAAACAACCACCCCAAATACATGTATCTAACACATAAAACGCCAGAGGGAACAATTACAACACTATTATTCACACAAAAACAAACTAAACTATATATTTATATAACTAACCCCCCTGTATACCCACAATCACACGTAACTATAATGAAATCAAAACTGGTAAACAAACAATAATAATAAATAAGATGATGATTTTAAAAAAAATCTTTCTTGCTACCGCCTATACAAGTCCGCAAGTGACTGTGGAATTATTAATTACTTAACTAATGATTTGTACAGAATATTAATTACATACAATGCTTAATAATAATAATAATAATAATAATAATAATAATAATAATAATAATAATAATAATAATAATAATAATAATAATATTTCTCAGTGGCTACAAATTATACAAGATGCTTGACTATAGAAAATGCCACTCCTTCAGCTAACTACATGTAATTTATTGAAAGAGAAAATAACGTTGCTTTGGCTGCAAACAACCGGCAACTTACATCTTCCTTTACAGTTTATTTTTGAGCACATTTACGAGGGAATGATAAAAAGATCTTTTCCGTTACGGACTTCTAAGTTAGCGGCCCTCTGGATGGCAGTCAGCGACCAGCGTGGTTCCCTCAGATGTTCAGGTCAGTTGAGGCGACAGGTTGTACAGAAAGGCTCCAGTGTGGTAACGGCCAAAGCCACGCCATAGAACACCCAGCACTGATGGTATGATTGGAGATGCCAATACCAGTACACGGTGACATACATTAGAGTAACTTACATTATAGCATTATTAACCAACCAGCATAGGAAAAATACCCACATACTCTTCTGCATCTTAGTGAACATTACTACCCATATTCCGTTCTCCCCATGGGAGTATAAATAGTATCCCCACTTTCTGGAAATTTAGTGCTTTAAATTCCTATATTCCGTTCTCCCCGTGGGAGTATAAATAGTATCCCCACTTTCTGGAAATTTAGTGCTTTAAATTCCCACTGTCGCTATCTTTCTACTTTGTTCTTTCTCATTCCTACTCTGTCCACCAATCTACTATACTATCTTATTCTTCGCTAGACCAGTCACCTACCTTTTTTCTTGAAAACTCTTCTCATTTGTGTGTGAGGTCTGTTGGATCAGCTTGGGAATATTGGACGCTTTCTGCCAGGTGGTCGTCACTGGGGCTTGCTAGGATATTATTATTTGGCAATGTAAGCATTTTATATGTATGTGTTTTGTTGATATTTTGTAATGTTTTTTATTCTATTTTGTTTTTGTAAACGGGGGTTCGATAAATTAGAGTACAGCCTCAGTGTCCCCTGCGTGGGATGTCTTTTTTGTAAAGTGACCGTCTGGTGGAGTGCCTTTATTGTTACCGCTAGGGTTGTTTCGGCGGATCTTTTATGCGGATCAGGGGTGAGTCCTCTTTCAGCAAAGTTGTGGTCTTGATTTTGTGGTCCTGATTCGGCTCTTTGCAGTCCGCTGGACCCTGTAAGCAATGAATAATTAACAGATATTCCGTTCTATCCATTATTAAGCTCGTTCATAAATTACCTCCCTTTATCGTAGTTGAAATGCACGAACTTTCCCAAATTATTTTCCTTTATTATTGTTGAAAATGACCGATCAAATCCCATTTATAAAGTATACAGTGAACTCCGGATATAATAAAGGCCGGATAAAGTAAATATTCGGTTTTAGTAAAGTCCAGTCTTGGTCCCGACCAAAACTCTTCTTTGTCTCTGTTTTTAAAAATCGGATATAATAAAAAAATATAGTAAAGTCCGCTTAAAATAAAGTGTTTTCTAAGGCCCCGGGCGAGTTTTGCTGCCGCTTATAATAAAGTTTCAAGGGAGATTACTGTATTAAAGTTTCATGAGAGTTACTGACGTTCATAATGACGCAACATCGTCACGTCACGCTTACCCTGAAGCCTAAAATAGATCTAATTCATGCACTTGAAGATGAAAAGATGAAAAAAAAATTGCTGAACAATTTGGAATTTCGGCATTAACAGTAACAGTGATTATGAAGGAGAGTGAAAAACTGAAGAAGAGATTTAACTGTTTGGCAGAAAAAGAGTACCTAGCTTAGAAACTTACAAAGCAAATTAGACTTCACTTTCGCTATACATGATGAAATGCGTT
The DNA here is from genome assembly GCA_036898135.1 of Oncomelania hupensis. Lineage (NCBI taxonomy): Eukaryota > Metazoa > Mollusca > Gastropoda > Littorinimorpha > Pomatiopsidae > Oncomelania > Oncomelania hupensis. The sequence goes on from CM072515.1 coordinate 9,904,216, forward strand.
TATGACTAAATAAGGGTGTTATAAATTGAACACATTATAATTATACCTTTTGTACTGAGATGAATCCGAATCAATGGAGAACTGGGAAACCAACGTTTTGACTGGACTGCACTTTCAAATGAGAAGTAAAGAAGAGATTTATTCCTAAGCTGTTGCATGGCTTTGCAAGACAAACCATATTTTTTTTAATCCACCATATTGTTTAGGTTTTGTTCATGTCTTTGTTTGCTTTAATTTTGTGAGATTTTTGTTTTTCCACAATGAAGATAGTACAACATGTACAATTCATGATCTACTTTTATGATTTATCCTTCCGATTAAAGGGTTGGTTTGAAATAATTAGGACACGAAGGCTCACATGTTATCTCTTTTCGGTAATGGACTCTCTCTCTCTCTCTCTCTCTCTCTCTCTCTCTCTCTCTCTCTCTCTTTCTCTCTCTCTTTCTCTTACCCTCTCTCTCTCTCTCTATCTCTCTCACACACACACTCACACACACGTGAACTTACACACACGGACATAAACAAATAATACTGTAACATTTCAATCAATATACACAAACTGGGTTATAAGAGAGGTATTCTTAAAGAGTTTATAATACCCGAGTTAATAAACAAAAAAAATCAATCAACATATGTGAGCGTAATGGAATCCAATAAGGGACAATGGACCTACTGCAAGTGTTCATTAAAAAAAGTATCTTTTTAAGCTATTTCCCGTGGATTTCTGGTGGCTTCATACGAAAGGCTAAAAGGACCTTTTCACTTTCGTGAAATATCACTTGTTATCATGTGGCTGTGTCCAGAAACAATAGATCTTGACGATGAGTGCATATTCATAATGTTCACTCAAGTAACGTAATTGCTATTTACCTGTAATTACGATAGCAATAGGTAATACCCATTGGGAGGGGGGAGAGAAGGGGGGGAAGGGAAACACAAAGAAGAAGAAAATCTAAATTTTGAAAAGGCCATGTTCGACAAAGAGATAGAGAGAGAGAGAGAGAGAGAGAGAGAGAGAGAGAGAGAGAGAGAGAGAGAGAGAGAGAGAGAGAGCTTGCTTGTCCAACCACTCAAATAAATACTTTGAATTTTGTTCTTGGCAACTCTGGTAAGACAAACGTCTCCACGACGACTTATAAACGGCTGTCCGGGGGTGTGGGGCTGGAGCTGGGGAGGGTGGGGGTGTTTTTTTTTTAAAATGGAAAAACATAGTTTTCGTGTGGAATTCAGCAAGGGACAACAAACCAACACAGAAATATTAATCTAAATTAAAATATGTAATAACGAAAGCGATTCGTTCGATTTGCACTGTCTTAATTTAACTGTTCAACTATGTGAATCTAATCAATTAATGGGATCCAATTCCAATGTACATGTATATAACGCGCCAAATGTCAGCTCAATTTAGAACGATGTTGAGTTGCGTGAACACACAGGGACACACAGACGATTACAGTCTGCAGAAATCCTGGTAAAAGATGGAAATTCGAGAAGTCATTATTTTGTTCACTGATTTGTTTTGCTTTTCTTCTTCTTTACTTGCACCAGGGCCGGATCCAGGGGGTAGTGGGGGGGGGGGTGCTAGGAGTGCTGCTGCATCCCCCACCCCCACCCCTTGGCAACAACAAAAAAATAAAAAAATAAATAAAATAAAGAAAGTAGAAGATGGAAGTTTTTGTTCAACTGGAAATACGTTATGTAAGGCAGTTAGTTACAGGACAGGACAGGATGCTATGCTATGTACGCGCCTTTCCCCAAGGCTCAAAGCGCGGCGATCTATACCAACATACACGCTCACCTGTCTCATTTTACCCTCACACACACCAAATACACATACATCACTCAAACAGGTGGTGTACAGGCATGGAGATCGCTATTAGAAGACGGAAGAAAATCGAATTTTTATTTTTGAAATTTTTATATTGACTGCATCCTGTACCATTATTGAAGGGAGGGAGGAAACCGGAGTGCCCGGAGAAAACCCTCGATGACCTCAATAGTCTCGTACCTAAGTCACATACGTTCGCCCCTTGCGGCAATCAAACCCGCGACCTTCGGCATAGGAAACCGGCGACTTATCCACTGCGCCACGAGTTTTACTTGTAGTGTTTCACCACTCTGTACCATACATTTTAAAAAGAACTAGACTAGCACCCCACCCCACCCTCTCCCTCGAAAATGGATTGATCCGGCCCTGTGCACCCACATACACTTTAGACCAGCGTTTTCTGTCTCTTTATAATGAGAGTGTCGGATTAGTAAACGTTTAATTAAAACAAAAACAAAGTTTCGGTTATGCTAAATTAACCCTCTAAAATCGTTATTATAAACGAAGTCGGTTATAGTCAAGTAAACCTCTAAAACTGTATTATAAACGAAGTTTCGGTTATAGTAAAGTAAACTTTAAAAACTTTACTGTAAACGGATTTTCGGTTATATTAAATATTCGGTTATACTAAAGATTTATTTGGTCCCAGGGCACTTTACTATATCCGAGTTCACTGTATATCGTTTCTTATTCATCGACAAAAGAATCGTTTTAATTTATATTTTACTTCTTTTCACAATGTTAGCAAAGAATTCAAACGAATCATGCATAAATTAACATACTCTCTACGTTGAAAAATAATTATCAATAGATTATTTATTCTCCTGCATACAAAAGCACACTTTCTTTACAGATATTTCCTTCATTCATAATATACAATTGTGACGAGCGGGCAATCCAGCCCTGACGCTCGCTGCGCCTAGTCACCCTTTCCACGCACGTCGGCTTAATCCGCCTAAGCCCCGCCCCCCGGGGACCACCCTTAAAGCCTCTCACGCACCCAGACTCGTGGTCAGACGCGAGCTTCTAATCTTTGAATACTCAACTAACTGCCCGGACACGTCCCATCACCCGGCGGACCTCTGAGCTACGGCAGTACTCTTGTGATTCGACCCGTCTTAGTCAAGGTAAGAGAGGAAACTTGCTTTATGTCATGTAGCATACCCATCACCCGTCGATCGCCCAACATGTTCGTATGTCCTGTTGATATGTACGTCCGTGTTTGTGGTTTTGTCTTGATGTGTTGCTGTGACATGTATTTATTCCTTGTACATATTATCTGCCTTGTTTATGACTCATGCCATGTTTGAATTTATACTTGTATGCTCCCTGTAAGCCCCATGTATAAATATCCCATGCCATGCTGTCCCTCCACATAGATTAAAGTCCCCCAGTACAGCCCCTTGCCTGCCACCCCCATTGTCCTGTATTTACCCCATTTGCTTCTCCCATGTTCCCACTGTATAAATATCTGCCCCTGTTGTCCGCCACCCCATCTTAAGGCGCCGAAGTTATCATATATTAGCGGCTGCCGGTAAACCCCACAATAGCCCCATAGCCATGGTTGCAATTGTTGGACTGTTGGTACGAACCGGTCAACTCTTGGCCGGTCCGACCAAGTTTGAAAATCTGATGGGCAGGCGCGCAAACAGGCGCTGCACCCTGGATATATGTACCCAGCTGATATGGAGTCTGTATTACTTTACAGACGGGCTCCTATGCAGGGCGAATACCCCGGCCCTGTACCAGCTATAAGACGCCAGACCCGCTGCAGGCGACCCTAAACAACCCAGGGCGTCAACGTGAAGCGTATCCCCCAAGTTTCGCCACTCAGCCAGCTAGCTACGAAAGCTGAAAACCGCACCCTGTCTCGCCCCCAGAAGTTGCACCACCAAGTCATTACTCAAGAAACTGACCGACTGACCCGCATTGGCAACCCACGCTGACTCCTGCCTTTGATCAGCCGACTGTCCAGAATATCCTGGACCAACCACCGCCCTTCGCAAACCGAGCTAAGTTACCATCCCACGAGCATCACAATTCGCAGATACTCTGGCCAAGCACCCTGAACAATCCAGATATCCTCCTGCTCAGTGATGATAGCAGTCCTCAGTCGCCCTAGCGTTCCTGAAGCCGCCCACCCAGAATATCTCCAAGATACTCCCCACTATTATTGACAATATTCAGTGACTCACCCTTAGATTATCCAACACAGACGACCTAATTCTATTTAATAAAAGTGACTATTTAGATACTGTATCAACTGGACTTGCCCTCGTTTGAATTTCTTGACTAGTTTAGCCTACCCTCTTTCTCGTCTGCCCTTTTGACTGCATCTCATTCTTTAGTAGCTCCCAGCCTTAATCTCTTGAATGTCATCGCAAAGTTGGCCTAAACGAGGGAGGCAACACAGTGCAAGGGATTAAGAGCTTATCCTCACCCCCCAACCCCTTTCTTTGTGACAACAATACATACATGTTTATACAAATATGCTTGCACCCGAAATAAATGGCAACCTAGGGATGTCTTGCAGATACTTACGCTACCGGTAATAATCCTCGGTCCGGACAAGAGGACACAACACAAGGACTACTGGACGCTGCTTTGCAGGACCGTCACAGCACGACGACCCTCTGCTTGAGATAGGCGGCAAATAGACAAACTACGACCGTACAAATCTCCCTCTCGAAAACTCTGCTGGAACTAGAGTACTTTACTGTTATAGTTCCTGCCAAAATTAGCTCCGTACAGCAGTTTTATTTGCTTGAATTCTCTAATTTAGTGCGGACATCGCCTGCCCTCATACCCATATAGCGGCAATCTTGACCAAGTATGCTGACGAAGCAACACAAACAACACAATACACGTGTCTAATTACACTATTTGCAGATTTAGCAATACATTTTCATTTGTTTTCTCTCCATCACAATCTGCCCTCTATAACAGGTTTAGAAACCCAATCATCACAGGTTTAGAAAACCCCAGTCGTGACATATAGGTAGGCCTACTTTGAAGTGACATCACTGACCCTAAACTATGAGAGATATAAATTCCAAACTTGTTTATTTAACGATAATAGATCTTTCATATATTTTCCCTTTTTGCGTTCATCTTGAAGGTCAGTCATTTTAGACCTTACAAAAGCATTGAAACGTGTGTCATCATAAAGCGGGTTGGCTGTGTATTAAAACATAGTATACGTCAAATTGGGTTATTTGATCATACATGAGCATCGTAGATCACTTGAAGGTCAAGGTCATCCCAAGTTCAAGGTCACCAAAGATCAAGGTCATCTCAAGGTAACTTTTGTTTTAGCATAATACAACTTTTGCTGTAAGTCATTTGATCTTACATAAGTATATTTGGAGCTGGGGATCAAGGTCATCCCAAGGTTAAGATCATCGAAAGATCAATGGGAATTTATTTGCATTTTAATGCCTCCGTTTTTTATGTTTGTTTTTTTTTTGCCACTCATTTTCATGTTAAATATTGGCAAGTTCCAAAAGGAACATGCGAGTTATTTGGGTATTGCCCTTCTAGTTTATTCATTGACTTACACGCGTGCTGCCCTTGCAAAAGGTTTCCAGATTTTTGCTGATCTGTGCGAGATGAGTCCTAAATAATCCAAAACGTGATATTAAAAAAAATGTGTAAGTTTTGTCCATCAATAATAAAATTGCAAGCGACTTAATTTCTCAGAACTTATTTAATCTATCAAGACCATAGCGTACTCTACTACAGGCCTTCTCAGCGCGCGACTGGGGTCTCTGACTGGGGGCCTACGCGAAGAAATGAAGGGAAGCAACTCGTGAAAAACCTAAAACGCTAGCGATCAAACTTATTACCGCAATACAAAATGAAGTCGCGTAGGATTTCAAATTCGACATTTTTTTATTTTTATGTAACCCATTTTCCTTCCCAAACCACTGTATTTGATTAGTGTGAGATAAAACTGTTATTTAAGCCGCAAAATTATATCGATTACGTATGTTGTTGTGTATGAGTTTTGTCTTATTTGCGGTTTTGTCTTATTATTGATCCATAACATTCGTCAACATTGGGTTATTTGATTATAAATGATCATCAGAGGTCAACCCGAAGCCAAGGTCACTGAAAGTCAAGGTCATCCGCAGGTCACTAGCACTGGTTTTAATATGTGACAACTGTTGCTGTACTTCATTTGATCGTACATTGTCCGTGGTCAATGCCAAGACCATTGCAAGATCAAAGTCAGTATTACTTTACATTTTAATGGCACTGTTTTGTTTCAGTTTTTTCTGGGCACATATTCCTGTAGAACATTCCAAGTTCCATAAGGAGCAAGTGCGTCATGATGGCTTTGCCTTTCTAGTTTTATTTCAGAATTCTTTTTTGTTTATTGTTTTAAATTTAAGCATTTTGGATTAAAATCGTCACGTTTGTGTCCAAATTTCTAGGGGTCTTCTCAGCGAAAGTCACCCTATCTACAATGCATGGGCCTTCCTAGTTATATTGATACCAAAAACAAGCATGGTAACATTCTGGTTTAAAATCTTTGGCTTAAAATTATTTATAGTCCTATACTACTAGATGTACTTCTGGATTGTACTCTAAATAAGTCTGGTCTTCTGGTTCCTTTCCCTCATCCCGGCGGGAAGCAGTTGTTGTTCCAATCCCTAAACCGGGTAAAGATCACTCTGATCCAAACAAATACAGGCCTATTGCCCTTAAAAGCTGTTTGTGCAAATCAATGAAAAGAATGATCTATTAGGGTTTGATGTGCCAGTTAGAATCCATCAACGCTCTTAATATCTCTCAATGTGGTTTTCGCTAAAAATAGAAGCATTTCAGATCATCTCGTCCGTTTCGAGTCGTAGGTCCGAGATGCGTTGGTTAATGGTGAACAAGTTGATCTATGAAAGTCGTATGACACGACTTGCAAGTTCCGGGTTCTGAAGTTTTAGAACTCCTGGGCTTCCCATTTTTATTGAAAGGAAGTTTCAGATTCGACTTGGTTCCACTTTGTCAGATCCTTTTGAGCACGAGATGGGTGTTCCTCAGGGTAGCATTCTTTCTTATCTTTCTTTTAACTTCAAGATCAAAAACATTGTTTAAAACATTAAATATGGCGTAGACAAAACCCAGTTTGTTGATGATTTCTCTATTTCGGCTAAGGGTATTACCTTGGCATATGTGGAAAGTCAACTTCAGCTTTGCATAGATAAAATTCGGGGGTGGATAAAAGAAAACGATTTGCCATGTTTGATTGATATATATATATATATATATATATATATATATATATATATATATATATATATATATATATATATATATATATATATATATATATATATATATATATATATATATATATATATACATCATAGCAAAAATTGCAAATCGTTTTCTTCTACCCACCCACGAATTTTATCTATGCAAAGCTGAAGTATATATATATATATATATATATATATATATATATATATATATATATATATATATATATATATATATATATATATTCTCTCCAAATGGCTAGCACCGTACAGCAACCATTAAGGAACAAGGAATAAAAACAAGCCAAGGGAGGCAAGTTAATTTAAACAAGAAAAATAATTATCTTGCTCTCAAAGGTGGACAAAAGTGAGACATAGTAACTTTCAATTCCATGTGCTTCCCAATGAGCTAAAAGAGCTCAATAAGCAGTAGAATTGCATTCAAAAAGCCTGGTTCTCCTGACGCGTTTCGATCTTTACCAAAGATCTCATCAGAGGAGGTTTGGCCCTGAATGCCTAGACTACACTAAGTCGGTCGGCCCTGGTAACTGGGGTATTTTCATAGTGAGACTGGCTTCTTCCTAATGTGAACTTCACAACGGGTGTCTTTGTGATTACCCATGCAGTACATATGGACTGCACTTAGTGTAGTCTATGCATTCAGGGCCAAACCTCGTCTGATGAGATCTTTGGTAAAGATCGAAACGCGTCAGGAGAACCAGGCTTTTTGAATGCAATTCTACTGCTTTTTGAGCTCTTTTAGCTCATTGGGAAGCACGTGGAATTGAAAGTCACTATGTCTCACTTTTGTCCACCTTTGAGAGCAGGATAATTATTTTCTTGTTTATATATATAAATATATGTCCCGTAACCCAAAGGTCGTAGGGGCACCACAAATGATCGTTTAACCAGCATACTCCATCTTTCTCTGCCTTTAGCGGCCCTGATGACTTCACTCAGTGTCAAACCAGTCCATTCTCGAATGTTGTCCTCCCACCTCTTTTTCGGTCTCCCTCTTCTTCTACCTCCTTGCACTGTGCCTTGCAGAATAGTCTTTGCAAGGCCTGATGATCTGGTGACGTGGCCATACCATGGGAGTTTCAGTTTATATATATATATATATATATATATATATATATATATATATATATATATATATATATATATATATATATATATATATATATATATATATATATATATATATATATATATATATTGCAACAGCTATGCACTCTCACTAAACTCTATTTTTTTCAACAGAACTGTCTGCTAAACAACCTTGCGGGGACGGCAATGCCACGAAATGTGCAATTGGATTGATGTGCAATAATGGCAGCAAAACGTGCGGTACGTAAAATCTCTCTCTCTCTCTCTCTCTCTCTCTCTCTCTCTCTTCCACCCTTCTCTTATACTGTCCCATCCCCCCAACCCTTTCTCTCCCGCCTCCTACATGCCACCATAAGTTCTGTATTTCAAAGGTCAATGTCGTTGGTGTCAACTCTTTACTAAGCAAATGTTGCATTATATCTTAACGGATATTTATGATTTTTTTAAGCAGGTACTTCCATTAGTGGCCAGTCTTTTGATATTAGTTGGTTGGTCGATCCCCTTGTCGATTTGTCAGTTTTCTGTTTCAAATGTAGTTTCTTTCAATTAAAAATTGAATGTGTTTTGATAATTTGAACTGTTCAGCCTTTTATGACATCAAATTTGCTCCTGGTCAAATGTTCAGATCGCTGCGGTCAAATCATTTCTGAACAAGTTTTGTGCTTAATCTCAAAATTAGTTGCCCCGATTTTGAACATTTTTTACTCGCACTTCAGTCTATGTATTCACACACGCACACCCACACACACACCCACACACCCACACGCACGCACACGCCCACACACACGCACTTACAAATCCAGATTTGTGCACATTTAAGAACCAAATTTTTTGTCCGTCCGTACGACCGTCTGTTTGTCCGCCGTCTGTCTGTGCAAAACTTGCAAGTGGATTAATATCTATAAACCTATTTCAACTATCACAAACAAACTGGGTAATAGATTATACCAATGAGACCTCATAAATGAAGTGCCTCGAGCGCATAATGCTGAGGAATCTGCAGCCTTTCATTGAGCCACACCTGGACCCCTTGCAATTCGCCTACCGTGCAGGTCGGGGTGTGGAAGATGCAGTGGCGACCATCCTTCACCGGCTGCTGATGCACCTGGAGACTCCCGGCCATTATGCTAGGTTACTGTTTGCTGACTTCAGTTCGGCCTTCAACACCATGCAGAGACACGTACTGGTGGAGAAGCTTCAGCTGCTGGAAGTCCCCACAGTCATCGTTCAGTGGGTACTGGACTTTCTCACTGACAGACGGCAGCGGGTGCGGGTGGCAGGGAGACCGGGGTCAATACAATACAATACAAGATTATTGCTTTAGGTCCAGCGGACTCTTTCGAGCCAAATCAGGACCAGTGATCCGTTATCAAAGGAGGAATTAAGGGATTTAGTTAGCGGGCCCCTTAACCGTTGCCAAAAGACTTTCATAAATTCTGTTGTTAGTCCATCAAGGCCCGGCGCTGAATCATTTTTTATGTTTTTAAGAGCGTATGACACTTCCTCGAGTCATCTGTGATAAGACCTTCACAATTTGCACGCTGTTCATCCGTCAACCTCGGGATGTGGCAGTCACCCATGAACAAGTCTATTTCTTTCTCGCTAATGTTATCATCATGTGTTTCACTGTACAACCCTTGGAAATATTATTTTTGCTTATTTAATATTTCAAATTGATCAGTAACAACAGAACCATCATCCAAATCCAGCTTTAGAATTAGTTTTGCATTAGCTCTTGATTTCTCAAGGTTCAGAAAATATTTGGTGTTTTTATCACCCTTCTCGATCCATTTAACTCTTGCACGTGTTTGTGCACTTTTAGTTTTCTCGTGTTCTGCCAGGTCACACTGAAGTGGTCCACGTTTTCGCAAAACCTCTGCATTATTAGGGTCTTCAGCCAAAACCGATTCACAAACATCCAGCTCTCTTTGCAGGTCCAAGATGCGATTTTTCTTGCTAACTGCCCTACTTCTACTAAACTGCATTGTCTCTTTCTTTATTTTTAATTTCAGTCTTTCCCATTTAACATCATCCATAAAGAATGTGTCTATCAAGTCATTAATTAAATCTAAGTATCTTTTTTCCCCTAACAAATAATTATTGAATTTCCAATAACCAGATCCTCGTTCAACGTTGGAGCATTTTAACTGTACGTAGATACACCTGTGGTCACTTTGTGGTAAGGAGGATATGTTACATTCAGAAGCAAGATCGACTGCACCTTCGCTTAATAATACATAACCTAGCCTTCTTGCAACCAAAGCCCCTTTGATTTTTCTAGACCAAGTGAATACTTTTTCATTTTTGTTAAACAAACGCCAACCATCTACCAAGTTACAGGAATCAAGAAAATGATTAAAGTTCTGCACTGCTCTTGGAGAGTGCATATCTCCGCTAATGATATCAAGGTCATTATCAAGAACAGTGTTAAGTCACCACAGACAATCAGATTATTGCAGCCAAGGCTTTTAAGACTATTAGCAGTTTCTACAAGAAAATCTTCAATATCACTTATTGCGTTTGGAGCGTATGCATTACAGATTGCAATATTTCCCAAGTCTGGTTTCACAGTAACAACAATCAAACGCTCGGTAGACACTTCTAAGTGCCATTCGTACGGCAGTTGCTTCCTAAACAAAATGAGCTGACCTTTGCTACGTGCAGTTCCTTCCTTAAAAATGATGTCACCTCCCCACTCGTTTTTCCATTGTTGGATTACTGATTTTGTTACATACGATTCTTGAATGCATATGATGTCATATTTATTTTATTTGAATTTTCTAAATAATATCTTTCTTTTTGTATTATTTCTCAATCCATTAGCGTTAAATGAAACTACCTTTAAAGTGGCCATCGACAAAGCCTTATTCTCTGTCACTTTATATACTGTATACATGTAGATGCGTGATTGAGACGCTGAGATCAGAAGGAAAATCCAACAGGTAAGCTGAGGTCGTTATGGAAAGTGAAGCCAGCGCCGAGTTCCGGGCCTAACGCTTGCCGCTGATGGGAGGCTTCTTAACCTTAACCTCGCCGTCAACTCGCACTTCCTCGTCTCCAGCCGTCGTTGACTGCCTTCTAGCCAGCTTCTCAGGATTTTCCGTCATCGTCTGTCTGTCGCTGGAACGCTGGCGTTTGGGGGTCTCCGAACGCAAACGTCCGCTTTGGGAGAATGCGAGCGCCGATTCCAGCGTCGATTGGCGAACGTACTTCCTGCTACGGTCCGAGCTCTTCTCGTTCCCGGCATCTTTCTGGCTGTCGGTTAACGTGGGCGCAGGAGTGGACGCTTCGCTGGCTGCCGTTTCCTGGAATGACAGGACTTGGTCAGGATCAGCCAACGGACAGTTCAGGTCTCCCTTCTTGTGCCCAGTTTTCTTGCAAGTCCGACACACGACGTCTTTCTGACATTCGGACTTGTGGTGACCAGTTTCTAAACAGTTTGAACAAATTGGAGTCTTTTTCTCCCGTTTCTGCTCCCTGTGAAATACTCGGGCTGTGAAAATGTTAATCTTCAGTGTTCTGTCAAGTGGTTTTTCAGGTGTGGTGATGAAAATGAATCGCCGGCCCGTCAGAAAGCGAGTGAGCTTTCCATCGGCATCTCTCGCTCGCTTCAACTTAATGTCCGACCGAAGTTCACAACCGCACTCCTTCAACGCAAATTCGATTTCTGCCTCCGCCACCGAAATGGGTACATCGTCAATCCAAACTTTTGTAGTAGGTTTTTCTTTTTCCAATCCATCTCGAATCAAGAAAGGGTTAGTATCACACACGTTCAACGTCGTTCCTCTCAACGACATTCCCTGAACCAGCAGCTTATTGCGTGCGTTGTCGGTGATAGGGTAAATTCGCCACAGGCTGTTGATATCCTGAGCTCCCAAAATGTAGCCCTGACCTGCCGTTCTCTCCGCAGCAAGACAAACATCCAACATTGAGGGACGCTGAACATTTGCCCTAGGAATGTCTTTCATCCGAATAAATACGGGAAGCACTGTATCAGGCATGATAGAAAAAAAGAAGAAAATCAGACTCTCAAAATAAATTCCAACATGTAAACAAGAAGAAGAAGAAGAAGAAATGTTCAAGTCCAGATTGAAACAAATAAGTAGGTTTATAATACACAGGCTACAAAAGTCCAATATTTTACTCTACACTATAGTCCCAAAAAGCGAAAAAGTATTCGGCAATGCACGAGCTTCGCACGACATGTCCTACCGCTTCGAACGTCGCTCACCGAACGAGAACAAATATACATTTTATGTGACCAAGCACCGTGATCAGTCTCTTACATCGCTCTGGAGTTCTGGTAAAAGAACGATCGATAGTGGTAGCCTAACGCCCCTCTATCAATAAGTCTTACCCCCTAATAAGATAAACGTATCTTCCCCAGAATATCATCAAAACTCTGCATTTTAATGCCACCTTTTCTCTTTTGTTTCTTCTTCTATGTATTCATTTTCAGGTTAAATATTGCAAGTTCCATAAGGAGCATATGAGTTATTTGGGCTTTACCCTTCTAGTTTAGCTTACTGCTTTTTTTTTTTTTTAAAACAGGACTACTACTGAGTGTATGTGAATTAAACACATTTTTATTATAGTGCTATTAAAATATGTGTATTTTGGGTATATGTTTGGATGTACATTTGAATGGCTTACCCTCTTGTTGTCATTTTAATTTGTCTTTGATTTTTATGATTATTTATTCGTTGTTCGTATATTCAAACGTATTTAAATATGCTTTGAAACAATCGGGAAACATAACGAGCCCAATGTTAGTCGGTCGGTTTATCTATGTTTCCGTCGATCTGTTGCATAACCACTGAAAGGATTTTAGTCAAACGTCATAGGGCCATTACATAGGTTAGTAGCCAGCCCCCGTGCGTATCTGAATAAAAAACGGCTAGGTCAGTTTGAATAATATTCTCAATTCAGGTACTTCAACTAACCGTCAATCATTCTATGTTTGTCGGTCAATCGGTCGCTCCCAAACACGTAATTGTTTGTTTGTTTTTGTTGTTGTTTTCGGGGGAGAGGTGGAGGAAAAAAAGAAAAGGGAAAGGCTTGACCGGGTTTTACTATTTTTACTACGCAGATCATCATGTCAAGTCAGATGCACTTGCAGATCACGAAGACACAGTCAGCATATGGGGTAGAGCAATCTCCAACCTCCGTTTTGCGGATGACGTTGATGGATTGGCTGGAGAGGGAAAAGTACTTGAACAGCTGGTACAGAGGCTTGACACCACCTCCAGAGCCTATGGAATGGAAAAACGTATACTACAGAGAAGACCAAAATGATGACCAACAACAACAATGGCATCAACACGGACATCAAGGTCCAAGGCCACTCCCTCTACACAGTGCATAGTTTCAAATCTTCAGGAGCCATTGTATCAGACAATGGGTCCCGATAGGAAATCCTCTCCAGGATTGCACAAACAACTGCTGCCCTGACAAGGTTGAAGCCCATTTGGAAAGACAGGACCATCAGTCCATATTCCAAAGTAAGGCTGCTGCTCTCCCTTGTCATCTCCATCTTCCTATACGCTCGCAAAACATGGACCCTCACAGCGGATCTACAACGAAGAATACAAAGCGTGGAGATGAGGTGCTACAGAAGACTTCTGGGCAACGACGAAATCCGACAGACCATCACACAAGCCATTGGACAACACAATGACATGCTCACAGTGGTGAAGAAACGGAAACTCCGAGGGTATGGCCACATCACCAGATCATCGGGCCTTGCAAAGACCATCCTGCAAGGCACGGTGCAAGGAGGCAGAAGAAGAGGGAGACAGAAGAAGAGGTGGGAGGACAACATTCGAGAATGGACTGGTTTGACACTGAGCGAAGCCATGAAGGTTGCTGAGAACAGAAAAAGATGGAGAACGCTGGTAAAACGATCATCTGTGGTGCCCCTACAACCTTCGAGTTACGGGATAGGATAGGATATATACTTTAAGAAGAGCTCTGCCTTTTAGATAATTCAGAAGATGCCAAGGTGATACTCTTCAGCAGAAGTGGTCTGCCAGCAATTGCTGCTGTTCAAAAGATCCGGTCTGCTAACAGTGACCTCAGAGGGATTTGTGTGCAAGCAAACTTGCAATGCTGGAGCATCGTGGGAGAAAGTTCCCGGATGTCGAATGTGAAAGTAACACATTCCCTTTGATTTCACCATTTCTTATTATTATTCTCAATTGTGTATCTTTTGTTAAATGTGTTTATTTAGAATTTACAGTTAATATTTTCTATTGTTGGATGTGTAGTAGGTCGCTGAGTGTGTGTGTGCGTGTGGGCATGTAGAAACGACGTTACAGTGACACACTCATGGAACTTCACATGGTTTCTTTTGACTTTTTTGGAAGGGCGCCCTATTTTGACGTCAAAATAGTTCCCTGCTGAGTTAGAGCTGTTTTAGGCCTAGGGTTAGGTTAAGGGTTAGGGTTAGGGTTAGGGTTTGGGTTAGGGGTTAGGGTTAGGGTTAGGGTTAGGGATAGGTTCAAAAATTTGAAAATGTCAAAATAATGTCACGAAAATGAAAAGTGTGTCAAAATAATCCCTGTTTTTTTCACAACAGTCATCATAATGTCGTTTTTACAAAAATGTGTGTGTGTGTGTGGGTGTGGACGTGTGTGTGAACCTGTAAAGAGGACACAATGGGTTCCACAACCGTCTTTTTGAATACAAAGTGGGTTTATTTGCTGGGAACCCATTTTGTTTCATGAACCCATTTTGTTCTAAGTGCGCGGGAGTGCTCTTTTAGTGCTTGGGAGTGCAGTTGTAGTGCATGAGAGTGTTTTAAGTACACAGGAGTGCACTATCCGGGACGGAGAAAATACAGTCCATTTTCGGAGAAATTTTGAAGAAAGTTCGACCTATTTCGTCGCCTATAGCAGACGATGTAGGTCAACTTTTTTGACGGAAAGAGCCAATTTTGACTTAGATTCTTACATTTCTAGAAGAAATTTGCGTTCTTTCCGTCAAAAAAGTGCTTTCCGACTCCTACATTCTAAAAGTACCCCATTTAGCCATCAATACAAGTATGTGTGTGTGGACGTGGCTGTGTGTGTGTGTGTGTGTGGGTGTGTGTGTGTGTGTGTGTGTGTGTTGGGGTGTGTGTGTGTGTGTGTGAACAGACCAGAACTCAACGCAATTTATAAATGGGTGTGGTTGTCTGGAAATACGTTTTATACGGCTTGCCATCGTGTTTTCGTTTTTTTTAATCTTTTGATCTTTCTAAATTTGTTTGTCTCTTCGTTTATTTTTCTATTATTTATGTCCAGTCGAATTCCTGCCTCCAAATGCTCATTGCATCGTGACGAACAACGGAGATGATCAGGGACACAGCTGTGCTGAAAACACTACATGCAAGACTTTTGCTGAAGCTGGCGTTTCTACACCTACACCTACACCTACACCACCACCTACACCAACACCACAATGGAATGGCATCTGTTACTGCCCTAATAATACTCACTATGTTCAGGACTTCCACGGAGTTTACGTTTGTCGTGACCGTAAGTTCAATTCTGCAAACATAGATGTCTGACTACTAGACTATCTTTTTATATAGTTACAATCTCTCGGACGCACCGTGACCCCCCTTTTAACAGTCGTGTGATAACAAAACAAGAATATTCGGAAGTTTCACTTTTAAAATTTTTTAAATAAATAATAAATAAATAAAGTTTTATTTACTTCCTCAAAACAAGTTGAGGTGCACGTTCAGTGTAAATTTTGAAGGTCAACAAGTGTTGTCAGGTTGAGAACTCACTTATAATAACTCAAACAGACGAATAAGGTTATCATGGCACAGAATCTAGATTTTCTTCTTTTCAAACTAGCATCTCTCGCCTTGTTTTGCTTTGGCAATCACACGGCGGACCCCCTCCCTCTCCCCCCCTCTCTCTCTGCATTTGATTATGTCTAAAATATATGTGTAATTGGAAGACGTGATTATTTTATTTACATTTGGTTGTTTCCTATGTATTATGTCATTGTGACAGTGTACGCCTATGCAGATTTCCTACAAACTACTTCTCCCCGACGGTAGTTATTTGAGGTTAGCCATACACCACTTCAGCAAAGTGACCCAGCGTGTGCCTCTTGATGACGTTCAAAAGTCGAAACAGCTGTCACACACTTTGTTCTTACCCAAACAGTCGCCCATCTCCGTAGAAAGGAGGAAAGTAGTCCAGAAAGGGAGACAAAACGTGTTGTGTGAGGTGTCTCCTCGGTGGAATGAGGAAATGCTAGGAAAGAGCTGTCTCCCCTTCTCTGCTGCCCGTAGTTTGCGTGTTGTGTACATTCAACATATTTCAGACAGACTGTCACCTTACCTTAATTAACAGTATAAGGCAGTGTGATACTGTCAATGTGACGGGGAATGTTCATTGGGAACACTACAGTTATATGTTCATTTCTCTACTTTTTTTTTTTGATACAGCATGGACATTAATATAGTTATTCAGATTCAGACGTGTTATTCATAACAAGGATACAGACTTTAGGCGCGAGCCTAAGCTTACATTCCTTCCTCGTATCATTCCCGCTCACAATCTCCAACATTCAGACCTGCATGTCAACCACAAAAACAACTAACTTTATTATCTGAGTCTTTTATCGACTAAACTTTGCCAGGTCATATCAACATAATAGCCAATTTTAAGAGTTTTCTGAGAAAGCCATTTTACATTATTCCCAAATTTGCTTTTGTGACAGGTGGTAGGATTAAATTTCCAGTCTAAAAGCTCTAGCCACACTCTTTTGTTTAAAATGTAAAATAGCAGAAATAATTCATGTGTTGGATTATTGAGTGATGATTTTTTGTAATCAGTTTTAATAGATGTGTTGATCGTTAGATTGCTTGCTTACAAGGACCAGAATTTTTAGTTGATGAATTTTATTGTGAATTGGTTGCTGCAGGGAAAAACAGGCGAAGATACTAACCTAAAGGTAAAAAAAGGTAAAGGTAGTCCCATAGCCTTGTGACAGTAGGGGAGCGTGATGTTGGAGATCACACTTCTCTTGGGCCAGCGTAATGAGGGTGATGCCCATCTCTCTCCCTCGCTGCTTTACCTTCCCCACCCTTAAGAAAGTAGGTACTCAATCACAGTTGAGTCATCTGGGGGCGTTGTTATTTGTCGCTTCACATTTTGCGGTCATCCGTCCATTTTTTGGTCCTGATTTGGCTCGTAAGAGTCCGCTGGACCCAAAGCAATAATCATGTAATGTAATGTAATCCAAGTGCATGGTCCTGATTTGACTCGGAAGAGTCCGCTGGACCTAAAGCAATAATCATGTAATGTAATTCAAGTGCTAACCGCATAACTTGCGACACAGTAGTGAGTGCTCCAACCACTGCGCTATCCGACACCTAACGTTCGAATTTATCTAAAACTCTTTCTTCAGTTAAACCAAGGTTAAAGTTCAGCAGTACTTTTTAATCGAAGGACACTGCGCACATTGCGCCTTAGTCAAATTATTGGGACATTAATTATTATGATTCTGCTTTATCTAAGTTTCCGATTGATTGATTCATTGATTGACTTGTTTTCCTTGTCAAGGAATTAAACCTGAGGGCCAATGCTCGTTTAATGATGACCGTCCGTGTGTTGATGGGGCGCAGTGTGACAACGTTCACCAGAAATGTTTGTGCGTTACTGGCTACGAACCTGCCAGTGACAAAATAAGTTGTCAAAAGCGTCAGTATGCCCGTGTTTTCTTCTGTTTGATCATTGATCTTTGGCGATGATGGTGATGATGAGGACGACGACGATGATGATTGGTGTTTATTTATTTCATTTTACGTATGTACACAATTTGTGAATTTTAGACGATGATTAGTAGTAGTAGTGCAAATGATGGAGCCTTATATGCCCGTTGTATTTTATTTCATGTTATTCTATTTTTTTCTATTATGGTTGGTATGGATTTGTTTGTATACATCGAGAGTGTTTGAACACATAATACAGAAATCGGTTTCAATCTCAAAAAGAGAAATGTAATTGGTTAACTATGTTGCTGATTAAAACATAAAGTAAAACGCCATGCATAGCACACTCACTAATAATAATATTTCAATTATTTGTGTGCCTATGAAGATTTGGATCTCTCTTGTTTGAGTAGGTATGTGTCTACTGATTGGCAGACAGTGCGGCAAAGGTAGCGGCTACATTGCCAGAAGTGACAGATGACATTGACTTCTCTGTTTCAAAAACTTACAATAAACTTTAAAATGTTTGTAGCATTAAATGGCGTGAACTTTTTGTCAGTTTGGCTTGTGAAAAAGACTGGGTTGATGTAGGTAACGGTACATTCCCATACGTACCGGTACATTTGCCGTCTATGTTTTACAGACTCCGTACAAAAGCGTTGAAATCGGAGTTTATCCCACATAAATGTATATGTAATGACTTATTTAGTTTTAACCATATTTTTGACTGTAAAAAAATCAGTCTTTTCTTACTGTAACGTTAAGGTTGTTGGAGTGTCTCTTTCACCCAGTATGATGTAATATTTTGTAGAAATTGTCCTCGTCCTTAGTCAGAAAATTGTACAGAAGTCCTTCAGGCTACATGATTTCAAAAATGTGACCTTAACATCTCTCCCTCCCTCCCTCTCTCTCTCTCTCTCTCTCTATTTCTCTCTCTCTCTCTCCATTTCTCTCTCTCTCTCTCCCTCCTCCCTCATCCCCATCTCTCTCTATCTCTCTCTCACATATACATCTTCTTGAGTACCTTAAGTAACCATTCAATGTGTCTGTTTTTATTGAGTGCTACTTTTGTAATGATTCGTTTTTACAGCATTTTATTGTATAACATATGTGTTAGTCGTTCTTTTTCATATTTAACTTTATAACATTTAAAATCTGTAATCTTACTTGTACAGTTTTGCAAGCAAATGTTTTTACCTAGCATTTTCCCTTAGCATTTTACTGTGTATTGTTTCAAGTTTCTCTAAAAGGCCCACGTCTGGGAGACGTATATTTTTATTGTCCATCCATCCTAATTTACAGCTGATTTAGTCATTTCTATTTTATGAAGAGAGAACTAGGGCTGAAATGAGGGTGGGGGTGGTTACGGTTATTGTATATCAAATATTTCGATGTTATTGTTGGGATGATTGTTTCAACGTGGAGTGTGGATTATTGTGCTGTTTCGTACGAAAATTTGGTGCAATGTCCATAATGCCACTTGGCTGAACAAATTCTAAATGTTGTATTCTGTATTCTTTCTAGTACATCTACACGGTGAGATCTGTACACAGGACAACGATTGTACTCCAGGCGCGATCTGTAACACCAGCAAATGCTTTTGCAGTAGTGAACACTTTGTTACCACAGCAAAAACGTGCGAACACAGTAAGTTGTTACCACAGCAAATACGTGCGAACACAGTAAGTTGTTACCACAGCAAAAACGTGCGAACACAGTAAGTTGTTACCACAGCAAAAACGTGCGAACACAGTAAGTTGTTACCACAGCAAATACGTGCGAACACAGTAAGTTGTTACCACAGCAAATATGTGCGAACACAGTAAGTTGTTACCATTGCAAATATGTACGAGCATAGTAAGTTGTTACCACAGCAAATACGTGAGAACACAGTACGTTTGATCATTGGCGTATTTATTTTATGTCAAACAAAATAAAAGACAATATAGGTAACTGCAGAAAAGATGTACAACGGCAGAAAATGTAATAGAAAGTGTTTGGAAAAAATCAAAACAACAAACAAACAAGCAAGTAAAACCAGTATGGTCCAGCATGCAAACATTGGCGGTTAATAAAACCCTTTATCAATTCGTATTAAAAAATGAAAGAAAAAATGCAATATAATTAAATTAAAATAAATTGAATTAAGTGAAGTTAAATCAAATGAAATTGAATTAGAACTATACCAAGTTTAAAGTATTCCAGGAAGCTGAGTATCCTTGCTGAGTTCTTACAGATGTCAATTTTACTAACATAGCTTAAAATAAAGTAATTATTGATGAAGACGAAGGAGGAGGAGACAGTGTATAAAATGAATATGACATCTTTTTTTCATTTCAAAATTGGATAATTGTAGGCCTACGTTTGATGATACAGACATGAAATCATGAATCTCAAGCAACTCTTTCAGTGGAAAGAGTAAGCTGATTTTCAAGTAAGATTATGCGTAACATTTCAAAGCGAAAATATAAGGCAAAGGAACGCGACGAATGACTGGTTGGAAGCAGCTTAGTGACGACCGAGAATTCATTTGTTGAACAGACAACTTCCAGCTTCTAGAGGTCTTCAGTAACTTTTTCATTAAGAAAGTGAAGGACATCCGTGATGAGCTAGACAGCATGACAGTTTCCAGCGCTGTGGCGCGTGAGGAGCCAGTGTCTTTAGGACAATCGTTTGTTGCTTTCCAGCCAGTCTGTGAAGAAGAAGTGAAGAAGACTGTTCTCATTTCCAAGCTAACAACCTGTCCGTTGGACCCCATGCCTACGCCATTGCTCGTGGAATGCCTTGACATGCTGCTGCCCTCAATCACTCACATTCTCAACCACAGTTTATCGTCTGGTGTTTTCCCCTCCCTGTTCAAAACTGCCATAATCAAACCACTCTTGAAGAAACCCTCATTAGATTCCAACACGCTCAAGAGTTATAGGCCAGTCTCAAATCTAAGTTTTTTTGTCCAAAGTACTCGAAAAGCTTGCCTTGAAACAACTTCTTTCCTATCTGACCCATCACGATCTTATTCCACACACTCAGTCTGCCTATAGGCCTTCTCACAGCACTGAAACCGCACTGCTCAAGATTATGAATGACATTCTGTATGCCTTGGATGGTGGTGACGTGTCCTTCCTCACTCTCCTTGATCTCTCAGCAGCGTTTGATACGATCGATCATATCACGCTTCTTCAACGCCTCCAAAACCTGTACGGCATCTCTGGGTCAGCGCTGGCATGGTTTGAGTCATACCTGATTGGTCGGACCCAGACCGTGCTAGTCGATGGCCAGTTGTCCGCACCTGCAACTCTTTCTTATGGTGTTCCCCAAGGATCTGTTTTAGGCCCCATTCTTTTCATTTTGTACACCAAACCTTTGTTGTCTCTGATCCAATCTCATTCTATTTCTACTCAATCATATGCTGACGACACGCAGCTTCAAAAATCCTGTCCTCCTCCTTCTGAAGTCACAACCACTGTCCAAGGCATTCAGACCTGTGCGTCTGATATCAAGTCATGGATGATAGAAAATAAACTATGCTTAAACGATGACAAGACTGAAGCACTGTTTATAAAGAAAAAGAGCACAATTCTTTCAGATGGTGAACCACACTCAATACAAATTGGCAATTCCTATGTTCCTTTCAGCACCTCTGCTCGTAACCTAGGATTCATTATGACATCTGACACATCTCTTGACACTCACATCTCCAACACATGTAAATCTGCATATTTTGAACTTCGCAAAATCAGTTCTATTCGCTCTTGTCTTTCACAAAAAACCACGATCATCTTAGTTTGCTCTTTTGTTCTTTCAAAACTGGATTACTGCAATTCTCTTCTTGCAGGCTGCTCCCAATATATTCTCTACAAACTTCAAAAAGTACAAAATGCAGCTGCACGCCTTGTTCTCAAGGCTTGCAGAAGAGATCATGTCACTCCCTTACTACGTTCCTTGCACTGGTTGCCCATATATGCACGTATAGAATATAAAATTTCCACACTCTGCTTCAACTTGTTCTTCGGCACTTCCCCTGCATACTTTTATGACATGCTCATACCCTACGTACCACGCAGACAGCTCCGTTCCGCATCAGACCAACGCACCTTCATCATCCCACTTGTCAAAACAAAAAGCTATGGAGGACGCACCTTTGCTTTCTGTGCATCCACTCAATGGAATTCCCTTCCACACAATATCCGCCATGCGCAAACACAACAAGCGTTTAAACGACAACTCAAAACATATCTTTTCCATAAACACCTTCTATAGCTCCTTCTCAATAACACACATGAATTAATCTCATTATCAGTCTAGTATGCACATATGTCGTGGTGCTCCATGCACGGGCACTGGTGTTCGCTTTATAATGGTGTTTGCTTTTTATAATTGTTGTAAGTGTTGGTTGCCTTTTACAAGTTAATAATAGTTTTAGTTGCCTTTTTATGTGTTTCAATGTAATATTTTTATTGAATCTTTTTAACATTATGTTGTACATTTTTAGTGAATGTATTCAGACTTTATATACCTACTGTTGTTGTGTAGTATAAATGGTGTATGAATGTGTCAAGCGCGGAGAGCACAGCCACTTGTGGCTGTGATGCGGCGCTATATAAATCTACATTTATTATTATTATTAACAGACAACGCATTGTGTAAACATGAAAGCAAATTACTACATTCAAACCAACTATCGAATTTTAAAAATAATTTAAATGCTGTAACGTTTCTCTTGCTGATTATTTTCCTCCACAACCAGCAGTTTTTCTTTTACTCATCACTTACCCCATTGCTATTTCAGGAAAGCCAGATGGAAGCAGTTGTACCAAAAACGAAGAGTGTGTTGAAAACGCAACTTGCCATAATGAGCTTACTACTAAGAAATGCAAATGCAATTCTGGCTTCTATAATACTGGTGACCGATGCGACCAACGTGAGTGGATTTGTGTGTGTGTTCTTTTGTTTATGTATCTTTGCATATGCGTTTGCTTCCACGTGTGAAGGTGTGTGTGGTGTTTTTTTTTCTTTTTTTCTAACACTGTTCCTGTATAATGACACTAGATGACGTCATTTGCATCTGTAATATAATTAATGTGTTAACTAAGACCAACAAGATGGCAAGCCATTGCATTGTATTTCCAGACATTCACTCGTATAGCCAAAATAGTTTTTTTTCCCTTCTTCTTCAAAAAAGTGTTAATTATCTTGACAGGGTTGTGAGGGCTTTATCCTAACGAAGCGAAAGGAAAACATGGAATGATTGCCACTACCTGAACAATGTGAACTATCTGCAAAGAAAAAGCAACAACCAAAATGGGATCAGCCAATGTTTTCTTACAGCGCAAAACGCGTTTTAAAAAAATGGCGAAGCGCAATGACCTTGACCTTTGGGAGAAAAAGTACAACCACAAATGATCTAACATGCTTAGCAATAAAGGTACTCTTTAAACTAAAACAAACAGTGTGTTTCGAATTAAAAATTGAACATTCAGAGTGACGGAACGACTGGCTGACCGACATCCGGATTGCTACCAAAGGATGGCTCATGTTTTGAATTACGTGTATACCAAAACCTCAACAAAATAGCTTTTGCCGTTTCGGAGATATTGCGCCTAACGAATTTTGCAAAGATAAAATAATAATTTAAAAAAATACTCCTGTTACCTTGGCTTTTGCAATAGGGCAGATATGATGGCAAGTGAAGCAGGCCTCTAACTTAGGTAATGCTTGTGAAGTTTGGTCAAAATCCATTTAAAAAAGGGTAAAGGTAGTCCCATAGCCTTGTGGCCGTAGGGGAGTGTGATGTTGGAGATCACACTTATCTTGGGCCAGCGTAATGAGGGTGATGCCCATTACTCTCCCTCGCTGCTTTACCTTCCCCACCCTTAAGAGAGTAGGCACTCAGACACAGTTGAGTCAACTGGGGGCGTTGTTATTTGTCTCTTCACGTTTTGCGGTCACCCATCCAAATGCTAACCGCACTGGGCGGTGCTTAACTTGCGACACAGTAGCGAATGCTCCAACCACTGCGCTATCCGACACCCCCATTGGTGGTTCGTAAAACATGACTTCCAATGGACCGACGGACAGACCGATATTTGGCTCGTTCTGATTTACCCTGTCTATTTTTAAATATTTCCAGAAAAGTCTGGAAATACAAGGAAAAAAACAACAACAAAACAAGTGATCTTGCAAACAGCAAAATATCCAGATAGCAAATCTTTCATTCGTTTTCCAGTCGTCATCATAATTATGGTCTTTCGAGATCGAAGGGTGCCTACTACACCCGCATTCAATGAGTTTGTCAAATAATAATCAAGGTTACCGATACCTCTTCTTTGAAGTCTTTCCAGACCGGCCATGGCAGGAGTAGTGGTCGAACCACACAGTAGTTTGCAGTTTTTGTTATTTCAAGACTTGGAATACTATGAAGTAGTCTGGAGTCAGAACGAGCCAAACGTCAGTCGGTCGGACCGTTGGACGCCATATTTCAAGAACCGCTGAATGGATTTTGCCCAAACTTCATAGGAGGAACATTACTAGGTTAGTGGCCTGTCTCATGTGCCATCATATTCGCTCTATCGCAAATGTCAAGGTCACTGGGGTCATTTTGTTGCTAAACACGTTTTGCGAAATATCTCCAAAAAGACTGAAACGGGTTTTGCTGCGTTTTGACATACAAGTATTTCAAATGATGGGCCATCCTCCAATAGCAGCTTGGATGTCGGTCAGTTGGTCGTTCGTCTCTCAGAATTTCAGTTGTTTTGTGTGTGTGTGTGTGTGTAGGTGGGTGTGTGTGTGTGTGTTGTGTTTCATACACACGTTTTACCTTTTTTTAAGAGTAACTGACCCGAAATTCCTCAATTTCACTTTGCGGATACGTTAACTACTGCTAAATATCTTAGATGATTTGTATTTGTACTTTAGTTATAAAGTAATTGCGCTTTACCAATTTCTAAACACGTTTTGCGCTGAATCTAAAAATTGTCCGACCCGATTGTGATAATTTGTAGCTTGCATTATATAGTTAAGATGGGGCCTATGTTTTCATTTGTTGCTCCATTGGTATAGGGTCGAGTGTCAACACTGCCAATAAAATTACCTTTTTGGAAAATGCTTATTTTTTCTGCAATGTGTGTGGATGTCTGGAAATACATTTGAATGTTGTGCCATCTTTTTTTTAAAAGTGTTTTTGTTAATAAACAAATTGGACAGCCGCAGTTTGGTTTGCTTTCAGGCCTTACGCTGGATGTACATGTAGGTTGTGATGCGCAACTGAAAGACCAGTGTATTGAGAATGCAGAATGCGTTGGTGGACATTGCAAATGCAATCAAAGGAGCTACACGACAAGTGCAAAATTATGCCAAGAAAGTAGGTTCTCTCTCTCTCTCTCTCTCTCTCTCTCTCTCTCTCTCTCTCTCTCTCTCTCTCTCTCTCTCTCTCTCTCTCTCTCTCTCTCTCTCTCTCTCTCTCTCTCTCTCTCTCTCTCTCTCTCTCTCTCTCTCTCTCTCACACATTAATTTGATTTCAATTGTTTGAAAATGATTTTTTTAAATCTAATGATGACTTTGTTTATTTTGTTATTGTTCCACGATGTGAATGTTATAACATTGAGTTCTATATTGTGAAAGTCCCAAATGCAAGATGTAAAAAAGCGCATCCAGCGCTTACTTTTTTACCCATGCAAAATAAAATTGTTATCTTCTCTTCTCTCTCTCTCTCTCTCTCTCTCTCTCTCTCTCTCTCTCTCTCTCTCTCTCTCTCTCTCTCTCTCTCTCTCTCTCTCTCTCTCTCTCTCTCTCTCTCTCTCTCTCTCTCTGTCAGGCAAAGATTAGGGGGTTGGGGTGGAGATGAGGATTTATTGGGTGTGGATGGTCTCGGAATTTTATTCCGGGGTATTCACGAGTCAAGTGGGCATAGTTTGAAAATATACAGCGCAGCTGAGAATGGAATCGTCTTCTCCCTGCCTCTTGTCACACAGACGATGAGGTCGCTGTCTACGTATTTGTTTAGTCTCAACTACGTTGTGGTGTAATACCTTTGACGGTATATTGTACTTTAATACTAAACGCTATAGTTTATCAGTTTTAAAAAGTACAGTTTTAAATTTGTATTTAGGGTAGTCGGATACGTTAAAATCAAAGTGGATAGAATTTTCTAAAATGAGGTTTATTTTAAAGCAAACATCCTGGGAATACATTAACTGCGCAAAAAATGTATATCACGACGTGCTAATTTTTAAAGTTGAAGCATCATTTCTGAATTGAAGGGTGGCAAACTTGAGAGAAAAGTAGTATAAGAGTAAACAGCTGCACAGATAAAAAGAAAATGAAGACTTGGGCATGACAACCACCAAAAAGGTAGAAGTGTGCCTTGTAAGTAAATTTTGAAAAGGTTTTGTGATTGAAAATTAAATTTAGTGAGACATTAACACTTTTTGAGACTAAAACAATTGCAAATTTTAATCCCATCGGGGACACAAATTACAATAAATTATGAAATAGTAGATATAACTGCCTAAACCTTTGCAGACATAATCATTTTTTTCTCATATTGTTCTTTTAACAAAAAATGAACAAAGGGCTCTGAGCTAAATTTTCATCTACAGAGGTTAGCCTACACTTTCTTCACCCATAAGTCAAAACTAGACCTTTCTGGACGACGCCACAGTTTGCATGAAAGGGAAATGAATGCTTTGGAACTTTGCAGACATTATCTGCATTATTATCTTGGTACACTCCCTCTTTAAAGGTTAAGGTGCATAGGTTTCATTATGTCTGTCTGCCTGCCTGCCTGCTTGAATGTCTGTCTAAGTGTGTCTGTGTGCTTGCCTGTATGTTTGTTGATCTCCGATGTTAACGGTCCAATTGAGCTTAAACTTGGTAAACAAATTCTATTCAAAGTTAGGTAAAAAAGAGAAAAAGGGAATTCCTTTTTTTTCCTCAAGAGACGCGGCCGCAATGCAGCGTCACAATCAAGGTCAGATATCTGCGGTGTTTATTGTCCGATGGAATTGAAGGTTGGGAAACAGATTCGTAGGGTAGGCCTAGTAGGTCAGTGACCGCCGAAAATGGGAGTGACAGACTTAAAACGCGGCGATCTGTATCAACCTCACGCTTACATGCATATTTCATTGTTGTTGCGTTCCGAGAACACAAGATTTAATCCATTGCATTTGTCTGGGCGAAGAATCTGAAAGTCAGCGGTCGCACTAGGGGAAAGCCCAAATTCTGGGGGGTCATATTAGGAGAATGTACATCGATTCGCGCGTCGTTTTGCGCATTCATAATTGTACGACAAATTTTGATATTTAGCGTTAGGATTACAATTAGTTAGAATTAGGATTAGGGCTAGTGTTAGGGTTAACTGTAACCTAGGCCTAGACTAGACCTATTTTCACCGGCAGATTTCCTGCATTTTTACCCTCATCGTTCACGGCTGCTTCACATAGGCCTATTCACAATCATCATATTGTAATCGCGAGTTTTCGCGTTTACATTTATACAAAATAATACTGAAAATACCTCCCGAAAGAATGTTTTGTGAATTAATTCGGCGCGTTCAAAAAGATGTAACTGTAATTTCTTTATACTTAGACACGATGGTAAAATCTTAATAATAACTGAATAACTGCTACATAACGAACACTTGGATATAATTATGAATGCGCAAAACGATGCGCGAATCGACGTACCTACTACCTTAATTTATTTTTGTGTGGTTGTATTTTTCAGCCTTAGAGTTCGGAACTGAATGTGACTACTTTAATCATGACCCACTGCAGTGTGGAAATGGAACTCGATGTGTGTTCAGGAGCACGGACTTCAGTCCAGTGTGTGGCTGCGATGTGGATCATTACTATAACAAAATAACCTGTGTCCCTCGTAAGTACAACAATAACAGCCCTTACTGCAACTGCTGCTGCTACTACTACTACTACTACTACTACTACTACTACTACTACTACTACTACTACTACTACTACTACTACTACTACTACTACTACAATAATAATTAAATTATTATTATTATTATTATTATTATTATTATTATTATTATTATTATTATTATTATTATTGTTGTTGTTGTTGTTGTTGTTATTACACTACTACTACTACAATAATAATTAAAATATTATTATTACTACTACTACTACTACTACTACTACTACTACTACTACTATTATTATTATTATTATTATTATTATTATTATTATTATTATTATTATTATTATTATTACTACTACTACTACCACTACTACTACTACTACTACTACTACTACTACTACTACTACTACTACTACTGCTGCTGCTGCTGCTGCTGCTGCTGCCACTACTACTACTACGAACCTAGTACAATTCTTCAGACCCGGGATTAAGGTCATCGTCGATTCGACGAACGAAAAAGAGAAAAAAAGTAATTGTGGGTTTGCCCCGGTAATATGTCCTGGCGTATTTTGGCCTTTTTTCATGATGCTAGCTGCAAGCAATTTTCCTTGTAATGAAAGACGATAAATAAAACTCTGTATATTGTTTACTGCTAATTCTACTGCTGATACTACTATTACTTATACTACTAGTAGTGGGCGCCTCGAGGTTCTTGAGTTAGATCCTTATTCGGGCAACGCCTTGAGTAGCTTGCTAATAATAATAATAATAATAACGGATTCTTATATAGCGGGTACTCCAGCCTATGACCAGACTCACCACGCTTTACATAGTCATTACATATAAATACATGCACTCGATGAAACATCACTTTTGCTACAATACACCAAAAGACGGGACAGTAAAGGTACAGACTATTTACAACTATGTACATAAATTACAAAAAAAGACAAAAATAGACTATTTACAACTATGTACACAAATGACAAAAAGACAGAAAGTAGAATAGCAAAAACCTATTCACAGCTATTTATATGCCCGGTTAGGCCCAGGAAGGAAAACAGTATAAATATTTATTTACAGCCGTGTATACACTTACGGATCAGACATAGACAAAAGATGAGAGAATGGCAGCGGGATACAAATCAATCTGAATAATGCAGTTTGAAGAGGTGGGTTTTGAGGGCCTTTTTGAATGCTTGTGTTGATTGTATGTTGCGGATATGGGAGGGAAGGGAATTCCACTGCTTAGGTGCGGAGTAAGCGAATGCACGTTGGCCGTATGTCTTAGTGCGGGTGACGGGAACCTTGAGTGTGCGAGTGTCAGCAGAAGATCTTAAAGTGCGTGAAGGGGAGTAGACAGACAGTAGATCAGCAAGGTAGGAAGGACAAGAATCTGTGAAGAAGTTGTGACAGAGAACAGAGAGTTTGTACTCTATGCGTGCTTGCACAGGAAGCCAGTGAAGGGAATGTAGTAGAGGTGTGATGTGATCGCGTTTCTTTGCTCGGAATACTAGTCTAGCTGCTGAGTTCTGAACCTTTTGTAGTTTGTCAATGATGTGTTTCGGGGAGCCAGCAAGGAGAGAGTTGCAATAGTCCAGACGAGAAAGGACGAGAGCGCAGACTAGGGTTTTGGTGGCAGGGACTGTAAGATAGTGGCGAAAGGAGCTGATTTGGCGTATGGCCGTGTATGCAGAGCGACAGACGTTGGAGATGTGGTTGTTGAGGGACAGGTCGTCGGAGAGAATGTAGTCGAGATTTCTTGCTGAGAATGAGAACTGAATGTTTGTTGTCCCTACTGTAAGCGATGTTGGGAGAGGCGAGAGTGAGGAGGAGGTGTTGTGTTTGTGGATGAGGAGGGCTTCGGTTTTATCGTCATTAAGCTTAAGCTTGTTGAGTGTCATCCACGACTTAATGTCTGTGATGCAGTTCTCCAAAGTCTGAACAGTGGAATTAATGAGAGAGGGGGCAGTGGATTTATACAGTTGTGTGTCGTCTGCAAATGACTGACTCTCAACAGCATGCTTTCTAAGCAGGAGAAGCAGTGGCTTGGTGTACAGAGTGAATAACACCGGCCCTAAAACGGAACCCTGAGGCACGCCGCACACCAAGTCTGCTGTGCCGGAGAAACAGCCATCGACAGTGACTGCTTGTGATCTGTCAGAAAGATATGAGTGGAACCAAGCCAGTACCGAGCCAGAGATTCCAAAGTAGTGTTGAAGAGTGTTAAAGAGAATGTGATGGTCGACTGTGTCAAAGGCGGCTGAGAGGTCTAATAAGGTGAGAACGGAGACGTTACCATTATCTAAGGCAAGCAACAGATCATTGGTTACCTTTAGGAGGGTTGTCTCAGTGCTATGGAAGGGTCGGTAGGCAGACTGGTTGGGGCAAAGTAAAGCGTTATCATATAGGTAGGCAAACAGTTGTTTGAGAACAATTTTTTCTATGACTTTGCACAGGAAGGAGAGGTTTGAAACAGGTCTATAGTTCTTTAGATTATTTTTGTCTAAACTTGGCTTTTTAAGGAGGGGTTTAATGACAGCCGCTTTGAGCACAGACGGAACAACACCAGAGGACAGACTCTCGTTGATAATGTGGGTAATGGTCGGGAGTAGAGGGTCAAGATTCTCTATCAACATCCTATCCTATCCTATCCTGTCCCATAACCCGAAGGTCGTAGGGGCACCACAGATGATCGCTTAACCAGCATACTCCATCTTTCTCTGTCCTCAGCAGCCCTCATGGCTTCGCTCAGTGTCAAACCAGTCCATTCTCGAATGTTGTCCTCCCACCTCTTTTTCGGTCTCCCCCTTCTTCTACCTCCTTGCACTGTGCCTTGCAGAATGGTCTTTGCAAGGCCTGATGATCTGGTGACGTGGCCATACCATCGGAGTTTCCGTTTCTTCACCACTGTGAGCAGGTCATCGTGTTGTCCAATGGCTTGTGTGATGGTCTGTCGGACTTCAACGTTGGTGATGTGTTGGGTATAGGAAATGCACAGAAGTCTTCTGTAGCACCTCATCTCCATGCTTTGTATTCTTCGTTGGAGATCTGCTGTGAGGGTCCATGCTTCGCAAGCATATAGGAAGATGGAGATGACCAGAGAGCGCAGCAGTCTTACTTTGGAATGTAGAGTGATGGTTCTGTCTTTCCAAATGGGCTTCAACCTTGTCAGGGCAGCAGTTGTTTGTGCGATCCTGGAGAGGACTTCCTGTCGAGACCCATTGTCTGACACAATGGCTCCTAAATATTTGAAGCTGTGCACTGTGTTGAGGGATTGGCCTTGTACTTTGATGTCCGTGTTGATGCCATTGGTGTTGTTGGTCATCATTTTGGTCTTCTCCGCACTTATTTCCATTCCATAAGCTCTGGAGGTGGTGTCAAGCCTCTGTACAAGCTGTTCAAGTTCTTGTTCCTCTCCAGCCAATCCATCAATATCATCCGCAAAACGAAGATTGGAGATTGCTCTGCCCCCTATACTGACTGTGCCTTCGTGATCTGCAAGAGCATCTGACATGATGCGCTCTAGGAAGATGTTGAAGAGTGTTGGAGAGAGTAGGCATCCTTGACGCACACCGATTGTTGTTCTGAACCAGTTCCCGATGACGCTGTTATGGAGGACTGCACTGGTAGCCTTGTCATACAGGCTTTTGATGACTTCTATAATTTTAGGGCTGATGTTGTACACTTTCATGGTTGCCCATAGAGCTGCATGCCAGACTCGGTCAAATGCCTTCTTGAAGCCTATGAACACATGATATAGATGTTGTTGGTGCTGTAGGTATTTCTCACAGATTATTCTGAGGTTGAAAATCTGTTCAGTGGTACTTCGCCCTGCCATGAATCCTGCTTGTTCTTCAGCTATGATTTGTTCAGCTTGTGGTTTCAACCTGTTGAGTATTATTTTCAGGAGGACCTTGCTGGGATGGCTGATGAGGCTGATGGTGCGGTAATTTTCACACTCCTGAAGGTTACCTTTTTTGGGAAGAGTGATGACAAGCGACTGGGTCCATGGTGTAGGCCATTCCCCACTCTGCCAGATCTTGTTGCAGATAATGGTGAGAGCATCAGTCATCGCTTCTCCTCCTGCTTGTAGCAGTTCCGCTGGTATGTTGTCCACTCCCGCTGACTTCCCTTTCTTCAGCGATTGCACTGCTGCCTCAACTTCTTCCCGGAGAATTGGGAGGATTTCTTCTTCTTCTCTGCTCTCGGGACATGCTAGAACTGATGGGTCTCCATTTGGTGTATGGTTGTAAAGGTCAGAGCAGTACTCTGTCCATCTGTCCAAGACTTCTTGTTCTTCTGTAAGGCAAATGCCAGACTTGCTTTGGATAGTGGAGACTTTGGGCTGTTTAACACTTGTCAGCCGCTTCACAGTCTGGTAGGCCTTCTTGCTGTTGTTCTTGTTCAGATTGTTCTCTATTTCCTGGCATTGATCTTCTATCCAGTTCTCCTTTGCTGTGCGCATGCCTTTTCGGATGTCATTGTTGATTTTTCGGTAGACATCAGCTCCCTGTGAGGTGTTTTTTTTTTTTTTAACTCTCTTCGTTTATCACACAGATCCAAAAGTTCAGGTGTGATCCACGGCTTCTTCTTTGGTCGGTGCTTGCCAAGGATCTCAGTGGCGGCATCTGTTACAGCTGAGTTGAAGGTATTGGTCATGGTGTTGACATCTACTTCGCCTGCCCCCAAAATAAGCAGTGGTGCAAATTTCCCTCCAATTGTGGCCTGAAATATTTTTGCCACCTCCGGGTCTTGCAGTTTGTCCAGGTCGAACTTCAGCCTAGTGCACTTTGCTGTATTTACTCTCTTCAAATGGAGCCGGAAAGACATCATCACGAGATCGTGGTCGCTTCCAATGTCTGCTCCTGGAAAAGTGCGTGTCCTGCCAATGTTGATGCTTGATCTGAAGCGTTTCTTGACCATGATGTAGTCGATCTGGTTGTGATGTTCCCCGCCGGGACTGTGCCATGTCCATCGTCTGGATTTTTTGTGGAGACCAAGCGTGTTTGCCAGTACCAGATTGTTGTATCTGGCAAACTCCAATAGCCTCAGACCCCTGTCATTTGTCTCGTTGTTGCAGTGGGGTCCGCATGTGTCTCCCCAGTTGTGGTGCGCATCTTGGCCAACCTTGGCATTCCAGTCGCCTTGCACTATGACTATGTCCTTCTTCGGCACTTGGTCAAGGACCGCCTGTATATTTTCATAAAAGTCCTCCACTTCGCTGTCTTCATAGTCTGATGTTTGGGGCATAGGCCTGGATGATGGTAATGTTGAAAGGGGTTGCTCTCAGACGGATGGTAATGAGTCTACTGGAGACTGGGCGGCAACCCATGACAGTGGCTAGAATGTTCTTGTGGACCAAGAATCCAACGCCGTGTTCGTTCCTGTCATCTCTACCGCTGAAATAGAGCTTGTGGCCTTTGTCAGTCGTTGTTTCACCTAGGCCTTTCCAGCGCAGTTCGCTGATACCTAGAACGTTC
This sequence comes from Oncomelania hupensis, assembly GCA_036898135.1. Classification (NCBI taxonomy): domain Eukaryota; kingdom Metazoa; phylum Mollusca; class Gastropoda; order Littorinimorpha; family Pomatiopsidae; genus Oncomelania; species Oncomelania hupensis. Next base: position 9,937,486 of record CM072515.1, read on the forward strand.
CATCGATAGTGGTCCAGCTCGTGGGCCAGTTCTTCTAATTTTCCTTCCGCAATTAGGGTCCTGACATTCCAGGTTCCTATGACGATGTTGTTTCTCGTACGGATCTTGCTAGTTTGTCCATCAGTAGCATACTTTTCACCTCCGTCCTGGTGGCCAACGGAAGGCGCGGTCCTTGTGTAGCCGGGCGACGACCGATCCGGCATGGAATTAGTGGATAGCCTCATCATGTGTTGTGTCTTGGGCAAAAAAGACCTGGCAGGGCCCAATCCTCTCCAGGCTGTTGGCCACAGCCGAAATCCACGAATACAGTGTGGCTCGCCTTGGCCCTGAGCACGTGGTCGTTGAACCTGTAGTAACGTGAGGTCGGTCCTGATTTGGCTTGGAAGAGTCCGCTGGACCTAAAACAATAATCATGTAAAAGTAACGTGAGGTTCCTCCGCCCTGGCCGGTGACTTCTGTGTAGAAGACTTTCGCCCAGTGATGCCGTGCTAACATCACCCCTGTTAGTCGCCTCTTACGACACGCCGGGAAACGTTGGGTCTATTCTATTTGCCCGAGCCCACAGAGCGGTGCCCGAACCCACAGAGCATGGGGGTAGGAATGGGGTCGAGAGAGCAAGATGTTGGTTTTGAGCTTAAGATGACTCTCTTGACTTCTTGCTCTGTTATTGGTTGAAAAACTTCCATCTTTGCGGTGGTGAGGGAAGGTGAGAATGGGTTAATGAGTGGGATCTCATGGCTATCAAGAGCGGCCCTTATGTCAGCCACTTTCTGTGTGAAATAATTACAAAATACATCTGGGAGCTGACATGCTGGATGTGTGGATGGGAGTGATGTTGCATTGCTCTTACCCCTTAGCTGATTGCAAATGTCAAACAACTGTTTACAAGTTTCGCTGCTGCTAATTCTGTCGCTAAAGTACCGGGTTTTGGCAGTCTGGACTATTTTAGTGACCCGTTTTTTTTGCAGCGGTGAAAATCTGCTTGCTGACTTCTAAACCCGATTTGCGCCACTTTTTCTCAGCTTTGCGTCGGTGTTTTTTCGCCTCGGAGAGCTCGTCCGTAATAGACTCGTACCAGGGTGCTGAGCGAGTTGCCTTGACCTTTTTCTGGGCCACGGGAGCGTGCCGATCAAGCACCGCCTGAAGTGTACTATTCAGCTGATCCACAGTGGGGCACAGTTCTGGGGTCACTTTAGCGGTAAGCTCTTGCTTGAAAGCATCCCTATCCATGGTACGCAGGCTGCGAGCCTTCCTGAACATGGGGGGAGGAGGGGGGGCTGCGACGCTTAGTTCGCACATGACACAGAAATGGTCAGATGTCCTGACTGCTACTGAGCTGAGAAAGCGCTATACAAGAACGATAATATAAAAGACATAAACTACTGCTGCTGCTGCTGCTACTACTACTACTGCTGCTGCTACTACTACTACTGCTACTACTGCTACTACTACTATACTGCTACTACTACTACTGCTACTAATACTACTGCTACTACTACTATACTACTACTACTTGTCGCGTCACCCGAGTGGGTTCCGCGACGTTCAGCTCAAAACAACGAGTGAGGGGATAGAAACTCAAACAAACGAAACTAACACAAAATGCCAGATGAACAATCACACTCTTTTATTCAATAAACAAACACGCATACACAGGATAATGGGATACTAAACCACCCTCAACCCCTATCAAGACCCCCAACCCAGTACCCACTGAACAATTACCTCCCTTGTCTACCCCGGAATCCCAGAACTGTACACAAACAAAATGCCCACATCAATATGCAACAATAGCAATAAACAATTACATTTCAGATAACTGCGATTCCCACACGAATAAACAATTCAGCACATCTTAGAAGTTCAATGGTATTGAGTAAGTCAGCTTTGTGGTTTAGTGTCACAACTTGTAACTTAACAGTCTGTTAACTGAGCTCAGAATAACCTATAGTAGTTGATCACTGAAGAATGGGTATATGTTTAGGTGCGTGAATGCGAATCTGTATGTGTGTCGGTGTGGTGTAACTGGTTTTCTGTGACCCCGATGGAAAGCTCCCGGTCGTCCGAGGTAACGAGGCGAGTCCCGGCGATGATGGGGGACCACGCCCAGCAGCGGCGCCAACGACAACGAAAAGACGTGGCAGTGGTGGTGGCGGCAACGTCCACACCTCACAGTGGCAATGGCAGAAGTAGAACAGTAGAAATAAGAAATACAAAAAACACAGCCCAATCTGTCGACAAATAAAGGGTCTCACTAGTTCGTCCACCAAAACTTAAACACTACATAACAGAATACGCTTTCCGCCGTCCGCCATCTTGACCTGTTTATACATGCATCTCAATAATACAATGCACTTCTTAATTCTATAATTTATATCTCTTCCATAAACACAGTTGTTTATATAAATATACATAATTATTACAATTGCACTTCCAGTCACAATCCCGATTCATCTCAACCTCATCTCCATCTTCATTACCCCTCTCCATGTTATAGCAAATTATCTCCCTTTATTCACAATTATCTCTATCACGCTATAATACAAACACGCTTCCCTCATATTCATCACCTTCATCACCCCTCTCCAACATAGTACATTGTCTCCCTTCCTTCACATTCATCACCCCTCTCTCTCTCTCTTTAACATGCATACTTCATTGTCACCCTTTGTAACCCACTTTGGCAACAACATCGACAATATTATTCGTTCCACACCAATAATAAGAAAATCATAGAAAATCATATAAAAATCGATAAACTACTATTTATCAAAATACCTCTTTTTCCCCCTCATTCACCATCATTCATTCACGTACGCAGTCTGGGAATGCATAGCCACTAAGGAAATGAATTACAGGGTTCACACTCACCTTTTTAAGTCACGGCTTGTGATACACAGATACACGTACTACACAACACAACACCAAACAGTACAGCACACACTGGTTATTAGTTGAGAGTATCAAGTTCGTTACTGGCTATTTGCTATGCTATCACTGGAGCATCTCAATACCGACGAGGTACTTGAGCCTTGGAGGGTGTCTAAATGAAGACACATGACCTTAAGATACAACCCTACACTTATTCCTTCCTGAACAAATGGCGATCAGAATCTTTCCATTAACATCTTTTGGCCATTCTTGTCCTGATGAGGGCGCAAGACCTTGGGTGGTTCGAAACAACGCAACTCTACCCTTCCAGAAGGACCTAACTCTAATCTGACACACTGTCACAAAGTCACTTCTGTTCAAAGACGTCCGCTCGCAAAAGCTTCCAAATTGACTCTGCCAACTAAATCATATACCAGCACACAGGACAAGCATCGAGTCGAGCTCAGTAACCCAATTCCCCCTATGCATTATGCTCTTTGCGTTAAACACGTGAAACCCATACATATTTATCTTTCGTAAGCAGTAAAATAAACTGCCGATACAGACTGGTACACTGTATCACTAAAGATGTGCAATTCTGCACGATATGTAACTATCTCTAGTATGTGCTGAAAACTCGTGTCGTCACACTACTACTGCTACTACTACTACTGCTACTGCTACTACTGCTACTGCTACTGCTACTACTACTACTCCTACTACTACTACTACTACTACTACTACTACTACTACTACTACTACTACTACTACTACTACTACTACTACTACTACTACTATTACTACTACTACTACTAGAAAACGCAGAATGCTCTGAATGGCGCAGTAGTTTAATGGTTACAGCACACCTTAGAATGTTTGGCCTGCATCAAGTATTCTCGAGCTGTCCTCCAAGTTGTGAATGGGTACTTGACTGTTTATAACTGGGGAAGGTAGGCTACTACTGCAGTGAGTGAGAGTAGATGGACACCGTCCTGAAGAAGCTAGCCCCGAGGACAGGGAGTACTTTAACGACAGAAAAGTTTGGGGAAAACCTTTACCTAATAATAACAATAGCGTAATTAATTCACTAATTCAAATGACCATTTGCATTAAAATGACTGTATTAATTAATTAATTAACTATAGCCTTTTTGTTTGATTGATTGATTGTTAGTTTTTTTTTCTTTCCAGGAATCAGGGTGGGTCATCCATGTGCCTACCTACATGAGAGTGACATCAATAGAGAAAATCAGTGTGTGGAGAATGCCGTATGCGAATTTCAGAGCAGCCACATCTGCGTTTGCGATACTGATCACTACGCACGCGAGGGGCTGTGTCCAAAAAGTAGGCTATATATGTATTGATGTATTCTGATTTGTTGTTGTTTTTTTTTGCTTTGCTCGTATTTCCGATTACACTATGATACATCTATATCTTTATCTATCTATCTATCTATCTATCTATCTATCTATCTATCTATCTATCTATCTATCTATCTATCTATCTATCTATCTATCTATCTATCTATCTATCTATCTATCTATCTATCTATCTATCTATCTATCTATCTATCTATCTATCTATCTATCTATCTATCTATCTATCTATCTATCTATCTATCTATCTATCTATCTATCTATCTATCTATCTATCTATCTATCTATCTATCTATCTATCTATCTATCTATCTATCTATCTATCTATCTATCTATCTATCTATCTATCTATCTATCTATCTATCTATCTATCTATCTATCTATCTATCTATCTATCTATCTATCTATCTATCTATCTATCTATCTATCTATCTATCTATCTATCTATCTATCTATCTATCTATCTATCTATCTATCTATCTATCTATCTATCTATCTATCTATCTATCTATCTATCTATCTATCTATCTATCTATCTATCTATCTATCTATCACCGATCTGTTTATCAGTCAAATTCCTCAGCCTGTCTGAGAAACATAAAGGATGCTGACGCGTTGCTTTCGCCACCTCCTTCTGTCTGCTACTGTGATCAGGAGGTCTTGGAGTTCATGCTCGCTGCCTCCCATTAGGTCAATATCATCAGCGAAACGCAGGTTGCGCAGTGGTCATCCTCCAACAGTGACAGCAGTGTGAAAGTTCGGGAGGGTTTCTTCCACGATGCGTGCCACATCCCTGTGTGCCAGTATATGAAAGGCCTTTTTTTGGACTGACATCACAGACTATATCTGTGCACACATACTCACAAACCCCATCCCCCCCTCTCTTTCCCAAAGTTAAAAAATCCACATGTTTGCAAATCTGTGCGAGATGAATCCTATAATTATTGTTCAAAAATGAAAATAATTTTTTGGGGTTTCCCTCCGTCCGTCTGTCTGTCCGACGTCTGGGCGTGCAAAACTTGCAACTGGTTTAAAATCTTAGAACCTATTTCAACTATCACAACCAATTTTGGTAAGATGGTATGTATACCCATGAGACCTCATAAATTATCAGTGAATGAATGACTTCACGTCGAGGTCAGGGTCACAGGGTCAACAAATGTTAGTTAAAAAATTACAATTTTTAACAAAATTTCTTTTTTTTTCGAAGGTATTAATATTGAAATTATTATTCTTTCACACTTCCTATGCACATTTGGTCCACCTCACTCCAAGGTCAAGGTCACTGGAGCTGTCCAAAGTCAGTATTGATACTTTGAAGTGACCTTGACCCTAAACTATGAGAGATATAAAGTTCTCATTTGTTGTATTTAGAGATGATAGATCTTTCATACATTCCGTTTTTGCGTTGATCTTCGTACAGTGGAATGGCTCTATGTAACTCATAATATGTAACAACATTGGGTTATTTGATCATACATGATCATGAGAGGTCACGTGAAGGACAAGTTCATCACAAGGTCAAGGCTATTCCAAAGTCACTGTTTTTTGTGTTTTTTATTGTTGACACAATACAACTTTCGCTATAGTTTATTTAATATTACATCACCATGAGTGTATTTGGAGCCCGGAGATCAAGGTCGGTTGCAGGTCAAGAGCAACATCAAAGTCGGTATTACTTTGCATGTTAATGCCACTGTTTCCTAGGCAGTAATTTTCATGTTAAATACTGCCAGTCCCAAAAGGAGCGTGGTCCTTCTAGTTCAAGTTAATGAAGTTGTGGTTGATGTCGTTTTGATGTGGGGGTGCCTTTTTATCGATGATAAAATAGTTGCAGATTTGTTCTACCTAACATATGAGTACACATGGTAAACTTTCTTCACACGCACACATACTCTCATACACAAACACACACACACACACACACACACACACGCACACTGAAATAAAGTTATTCTGCGATTCATATATGTTCCTCAACATTGTAAAGATGAATGATTTTCATCCATATGGTAGGTACTAGTTATGGCCTGTCTAAATTGGAAGAACGGTTCGTAGAGGTCCAAAAATATTTTTTCGAGGTTCTCAGCTCCCAAACCTATGTGGCTGAACCTTTTGGACAAAAAAAAGGTTCAGGAGCCTAGGTTATGGATCCGAGAACTTCGAAAAAATGTTTTTCAACCTCCACGAACTTTCCAGGAACCTTCTAATTAAGACAGACCATTAGCCACCCAAACATTGAAATAATCTCTCAACTCGTCTAGAGATGTCTAGAGGCAACTTCCTAATTACAATTTACATATTATTGGTTTGTTCAGACTTTGGTGCGGTACATTTCAAAAGAGGATAGCTTGACTCTTGAAGCTCTTTACAACATATTAGTGATGATGTGCAGTAACCATCATTTAAAAAAATATAAACATTTCGTAGATAAGCTGGTCGATGATCCACATTGTGAGTTCAGTTTACAAACTGTTTCTCGTATTTACTTTATTGTTATTGCTTTGTATGAGATGAATAGTCGTATTGTATTGTATTGCATTGTATTGCATTGTATTGCGTTGTATTGTATTGTATGACACAATGCCTCGGAAGGCAAATCATTCTTCCAAAGGCTGATGCCTGAACGTCTACATGTAATCATGTGACAAGAACTGAGTGTACGTGCTGTCTGACTATACAATACTATGATATGTGTATATTGCAATATGTTTTGTGTGATTTCCTTCCCAGGAGTGGCGCGTGGCCAGACCTGTGACCCATGGGACGACAGTGCAGATCAGTGTGTGGATAAAACCGTCTGCATCCACGGCCGTTGCCTTTGAACAAGACTGCTTTAGGTCAACCTAAAAACGTCGTTCGGGATTTTTGCGGAGTGGGTGTACAACTCTCTCCCAATCGACAAGCGCCTTTTGTATTCTAAGCCATGTGTTTGTTGTGGTTATTGTTGTGTGAGAGAGGGAGGGGGGCGGTGGTTTCCTTCCACGTCGTATCTACGCATAATGAAGCATTCAAAGTGTGGGATGCAGCATTGCCTTGCTACTAAGCTTTTCATTTTAGTCATATGTAAATTGTAAACCTTTGTGTGATTTTTATTTCTGGTACGAAAGTTATTTACCAATATTGTAAATCAGTTGGTCTTACTTTCAAACTGCATCCTATCCCTTGGGGTGCCGGTTTTTGTATTATTTAGCAATATTTATATGTATGTGTTTTGTTCATATTTTATAATGATGTTACTATTCTATTTTGTTTTTTGTAAACGGGGGGTTCGATAAATAAGGAGTATAGCCTTAGTGTCCCCTGCATGGGATGTCTTTATTGTAAAGCGACCGTCTGGTGGAGTGCCTTCAGTGTTGCTTCTAGGGTTTCGGCAGATCTTTTATGCGGATCAGAGGTGAGTCCTCTTTCAGCGAAGTTGTGGTCTTGATTTTGTGGTCCTGATTCGGCTCTTTGCAGTCCGCTGGACCATGTAAGCAATGAATATCTCACTAACTTTGCAGAAAATCACAAACATCAGACAACATTCATTATTGTCTAATCTTTATCATAAACTATTTTTAACTCGCTTGCATAGCAATGTGAGTCTATGTACTCCCTCTCCCCCCCCCCCACCCGCCCCCACAACCCTCTCCCTTCCTTTTTTGCCCACCCTCACCTCAACCCCACACACACACCCTCCCTCACCCCCTCTAAAAAAAATAATAATCATCCAGATTTTTGCAAATCTGTACGAGATGAGTCCTATCTATTAGTCCAAAAATAATATTTAATAAAAAAGTCAATTCGTCCCTCTGTCCCCATCCGGCGTCTATCTATGCAAAAACTTGCAAGTGACTTAAGATATCAAAACCTATTTTAGCTATCACAACTAAATTTGGTAAGTTGGTGTATATCTATGAGACCTCGAAAATGATCAGTAAATGAATTACTTCACTTCAAGGTCAAGGTCACGGAACCAACAAATGTTAGTCAAAAATAAAAAAAATGTTTCACACAATTTCACTTTCTAAGTTATTAATATTCAATTTATGATTTGCTGATGCATAATAAATATCTATGAGACAAACATAATATCCAGATTTGGTCAACCTCGCTCCAAGGTCAAGGTCACCGGAGCTGTCCAAAGTCATTTCGTATGGGTACTTTAAAGTGATTTTGATCCTAACCTTTGAGAGAAATAAAGTATACACTTCTTGTATTTCGAGGTGATAGATTGATTTTCATATATATAATCCGTTTTTACGTTGATCTTGAAGGTCAAGGTTATTTTAGGCCTTGAAAAACATTACAAAATTTCTCATCGTACACAAGAATAAGAATGGCTTTATATTTAAGCCATAATATGCAACAAAATTAGTTTTTTTAATTTGGATTTTTGGCACTTTAGTGTCCCTTTTTATCGGTTATTTTATAATACATAAGCATCAGAGGTCACCTGTTGGTCAAGATAATCCCAAGGTCAAGGTGACTGAAGGTCAAGATCATCCCAAGGTCCCTGTTTTTTTTTCGGGGGGGGGGGGGGGGGCGATTTCACAAGTAACTTAATTGTTATCACGCGTGCACACACACTCACACGCGCACGCACGCACACACATACATACATACACACACATATACATACACACACGCACCCACCCACCACCAACCACACATACACACACAAACACACATACTCCGTATGATTTTTTGCGTGCTTCATGGCGAGGCATGTATAGTATTCTCTGTTAATCTTACTATTTGTCATATTTTGCCTTTATGTAATAAAGTATCATCATTCACCCTCCACCGGCACCCCCCAAACCCACCCATGTATACCCTTAAATAATTGTTTATCATGACTTATAATTGACATTAGCGGTTTTTAGATATTGGCTTTGATGTATCACTATAATTGGTGGCTGTATTATTTCCACTAAATACAAATATCAGCTTGACAGTTATTCGACGTTAGTGTGTGTGTGTGTTTATGTGCGTGTGTGTGCACGCTCTGTCTATCTCTTTTTCTCTCCCTCTTCCTCTTCTCCTCTCTATCTCTTTCTCTCTCTCTCTCTCTCTCTCTTTTCTACTTTTCCTTCTCTCGCTGCACAGAGGAACGCGCCTGCGAATTTTCCAGAGTTTTTGTTTTGCGTGTGCTGTTGCGTGAGTGAATGTGTATGTATGTATGTATATGCGTGTTTGTTTCTAAATGTGTTCTTACGTTTGTTTCTAAATGTGGTTTTACTTCTATGGAAGTGGCGTGTGTGAACATGGTTTCCCGCATGTATCATCAATACACTTGTGGTTGTGCCTGTGTGGTTGTGCAGCGTGCCTGTCGAGGTGGTTACTTAGTGACTATATCAATCTATGAGTCACACAAATGCAATGTTTCAGTGGTAGATAGTAAATACACTGCGTAGCTGAGATCAGCCGACGTTCACCTCTCTGCTTCTGCTGCTGGTCACGAAAGGATTGCAGGTTTTCTTGAAGTATTGGTCAACATCATCGCATCGCCATTGTACACCCGAAGAGGGAACTCCGAGTTTGTTTTTCTTTTTTTTTTCACGTCACCCGGTGTCATAGGTAGGCCTTAATAGCTGCTAAGACTTGTGAGAGGTATTCGGCCAGCCTCAACCATGCGGTGTGACTATTAAAAAGGCAATCTTGTGGGCGGGAAAGGTGGGGAAAAGGTGAAAGGTCAAGATGGCGACAACACGACCATGAAGTCAGAGGTCATGCAGATACAGAAGTCATGCAGATTAATGTAGATCAATGTGTTCCACCAGATTGTAATGCTGTCCTTCACAGATGCAATGTTTACGTGAGATGATAGGTAAGCCAAGTTAAAGTCCTTAGGCCTATAACAGATTTTCTTTAGCAGTTTCAGATTCGAAATAAAATTTGCACTGTAGTAGTTTAACGTGTGTTGGCAATAACAATAGTTTGGGGGCACTCTAGTTGGCTCAGTGTTGTACTCAACGGCAAAGAACAATTGAAGCATTGAGTGTCAGGCGATACATCGCAACAAAGTCCTCCTGATCAACGGGTTGAAACCCCAAGCTGAGCAAATCATAGCTGAAGAACAAGCTGGAGTCAGGGCAGGGCGAAGTAATCTCCAGGATCGTACATACAACTGCTGTCCTGACAAGGTTGAAGCCCATTTGGAAAGACAGTACCATCAGTCTACACTCCAAGTTAAGTCTGCTGCGCTCCATTGTCATCTCCATCTTCATATACTCACGTGGAACATAGACCCTTACAGCAGACCTACAACGAATAATACATGTACAAAGCATGGAGATGAGGTGCTACAGAAGACTTCTGGGCATTTTTTATACCCACAACAACTCTAACGACCGACAGACCATCACACAAGCCATTGGACAACACTATGACATGCTCACAGTGGTAAAGAAACGGAAACTCCGATGGTATGGCCACGTCAGCAGAGCTTCAGGTCTTGCAAATGCTATCCTGCAAGGCACAGTGCAACGAGTCAGAAGAAGAGGGAGACAGAAAAAGATGTGGGAGGGCAACATTCGAGAATGGACTGGCTTGAGCGAAGCCATGAAGGTTGCTGAGAATAAAATTCCGCGATAGGATAGGATTGTATAGGAAATCGCAGCCCGTACAGGCAATAGTTCCAAGCCGATTGACGGCCTGGAGTGCCGAAACGATGCGAAATTGTATCATCATCATCATCGTCATCATCATCATCATCATCATCATCATCATCATCATCATCATCATCATCATCATCATCATCATCATCATCATCATCGATCATCATCTACCATCTCCAGTATCCATCCATCGCCTGCTCCTGTTTTTTTTTCCATTTCCTCCACCTCCTCCTTTTCCTCTTCCTCCTCATCTATCATTATCGTAAACATATAATCTATATCCATTCATTTTTTTTCTTCTCCTTCTCCTCTTCCTCATCATCATCCTCTGCATCATCCCCATCATCCTCATTCTCACCACCATCATCATCATCATCTTCGTCATCAGCATCGTCGTCGTCATCATCATCTTCTTCTTCTTCTTCTTCTTCTTCTTCTGCTTCTGCTTCTTCTTCTTCTTTTTCTCAATGGCGGAAACAATAAGCAATCTACGTCCTTTTAGCAGAGAATAGTATCACGTCGTTTTCGTCACAATCGTGGTCGTCTACATTGTTCTTCTCCACTCCACAAAATGTTCAAACCTGTCAATGTCGCCTTATGCAGCTTTTTTAGCTCAAGATAAGCTCTGTTTATTATTAAAAAAATAAACAAGTTATACTACAATTAGCTAAATTTAATACAGGAAACAAAAACTAATATTCAGTGACTACATTCGGGCATTAAAATAGTTGTTTCATTGTCACGTCTGATCTTTAACTTTACTTCCTGGTCAAGGGTCATGGTGTTATCACTGCCGTCGCTATTACTTCCTGTAGAGATCGGCTTCAACAAGTGACTACAAAGATAAAACTGAACGTCAGTATCAAACTCAAATGTGAGTCTTATCAGTTGAGTTGAGGAAAATCAAACAATGCGCCGAATGATGATGATGATGATGATGATGATGATGATGATGATGATGATGATGATGATGATGATGATGATGATGATGAAGGAGAAGAAGATGCAATGTGCTGTGTGAATTTTCCATTGTGGGTAATACAGATTTGTTGACTTGACTAATGACAAGAAGAAGAACAACGACGACGACGACGACGACGACGATGCTGCTGCTGTTGCTGCTGCTGTTGCTGATGATGATAATAATACTAATAACAACAACAACAACAATAATAAAAATAATAATAGTAGTAGTAGTAGTAGTAGTAGTAGTAGTAGTAGTAGTAGTAGTAGTAGTAGTAGTAGTAGTAGTAATAACAACAATAATAATAACAGTATTAATAATAATAATAATAATAATAATAATAATAATAATAATAATAATAATAATAATAATAATAATAATAATAATAATAATAATAACAATAACAATAATAACAACAGCAACAATAATAATAATAATAATAATAATAACAATAATAATAATAATAATAATAATAATAATAATAATAATAATAATAATAATAATTACTTTTTTTTAATACCACAATTTATAATTGATGATAATAATGATAAAACAATTAATAAGTTTTATCACTACTGCTACTACTGCTACTTTTTTTCTTGTTGCTTTTTTGTTTTGTTTAGTTAGCAATTTTTTGATAAATCAGTTTAAAACACTTGTCAAACTCCTGCGGCTAATACGGAATGCGGGAGTGGGGTGATAATTTTATACGGACGAATTTACAGAGCACAGAACCAAAGCTTGACCAAGCCTGATACTATTTGAGATTTTAAATTCCCTTTTTAATAAGAACATTCCTTGTTGTTGTCGGAAATAGTATACCTATCCTATCCTATCCTGTCCCATAACCCGGAGGTCGTAGGGGCACCACAGATGATCGTTTAACCAGCATACTCCATCTTTCTCTGTCCTCAGCAGCCCTGATGGCTTCGCTCAGTGTCAAACCAGTCCATTCTCGAATGTTGTCCTCCCACCTCTTTATCGGTCTCCCTCTTCTTCTACCTCCTTGCACTGTGCCTTGCAGAATAGTCTTTGCAAGACCTGATGATCTGGTGACGTGGCCATACCATCGGAGTTCCCGTTTCTTCACCACTGTGAGCAGGTCATCGTGTTGTCCAATGGCTTGTGTGATGGTCTTTCGGACTTCGTCGTTGATGATGTGTTGGGTATAGGAAATGCCCAGAAGTCTTCTGTAGCACCTCATCTCCATGCTTTGTATTCTTCGTTGGAGATCTGCTGTGAGGGCCATGCTTCGCAAGCATATAGGAAGATGGAGATGACAAGAGAGCGCAGCAGTCTTACTTTGGAATGTAGACTGATGGTCCTGTCTTTCCAAATTGGCTTCAACCTTGTCAGGGCAGCAGTTATTTTTGCCATCCTGGAGATGACTTCCTGTCGGGACCCATTGTCTGACACAATGGCTCCTAAATATTTGAAGCTATGCACTGTGTTGAGGGATTGGCCTTGGACTTTGATGTCCGTGTTCATGCCATTGGTGTTGTTGGTCATCATTTTGGTCTTCTCTGCACTTATTTCCATTCCATAAGCTCTGGAGGTAGTGTCAAGCCTCTGTACCAGCTTTTCAAGTTCTTGTTCCTCTCCAGCCAATAAATCAATGTCAATAGTATACATCCAACTGCATCCAATTGTATTGTATTGTATTGTATTGTATTTGTGACGGGGGGTTTATTGTTGCTGGGCTCTGCACAATGGACTGCTATTACCTCCTCGTCTTAGTCGATGGGGATCGCTAGTTATCTCCCTTTGACTTCACTTAATACATTTATTTGTTTAGCTCGGTCTGTGTTTAGGCTGGGGCACAGAGATAGATAGAAAAATTGTAAAAGATCACTGTCACACTAGCTTTCACACGGCTATGAATCATATGTAGTCCAGCCACTTGATAACAGTAAAAATTACACATTTATTTCTTCTACTCTATACACGATATTCGAAATACGAAACTAACTTAAAAGTTCAATTGTCAATGCGAATGGTTCGCTCGCTGATAATCTAGGCAGCTACATTTTCTTCATCGGGCACTGGCTACTTTCTGCCTTAAGGGTCAGCGTTCTTGAAGAGTGGACTACTGTGGTCCTGTTTATACAGAGTTTTAGTGCACTGTTTCTTGTGGCACTTAACTGTGTGGTTGAAGCGCTGCGTTGAGGTCGCTTCTGGGACAATCTGTGTTGTCTTGTAGTCTTTGGCTTTGTTGTTCGACGGTTGGGCTATCTGCGCGCAATGCTGGAGATGCCTCGGCAGCCAACCTTCAGCGATGACTGGTTTTTGTCTGTTGCAAAGTTGGGCAGCTCCACATCTCTATACATAAGCGACGAACATTCTGCAACATGTAAGTCTGTGGTCCACTGGAATCTCCACTCTAATTTCCTATACATATATAAATATAAATCATGGCTAACTATACACATAAAGAAATAATAATATTATAAACATTCTCGGGTACAGCCACTGGTCTGCAAGCATACATATAGGTTAACCAACAGTGGATCCGTACATAATACAACATGGCGTCGGCCGGTCATGCTTGCCTCGTGGTCGGATTCTTCCACGTGGTCACGCAAAGTCGGACTAACAATTCAATTCTATGCATAGCAAATTCCACAAACATAATTTCAACAATAATATAAATACATCACGATGAAACAGAAGTATGTTCATTTACCTGTTTGACAATGTCAGGCCGTGGCTACTTGATTGAATTCAAATATTCAACAAGTACTGCTGTCTAATCTTCTCAGGAGAGAGATTTCTGCTTGAGTGTACTGTGTACTGCTCAGCGTTTCAACGAAGACTGGCGTTCTATATCTTTGCTTGAATCACCCAGAACGGTTCTACCTAACCTAGCTGTGTCCCCATTGGCTGAAACAACTGTGAGTGGATGTAAAATTCGAAGCTGGATCGTAGGCTGCGATGATGTCTTTTTTTTTTCCTTGTTTTTAATGCCAAAAAGCATAAATTTCATTACACGTAAACATGCGAAGCAATTACCAATTGCAAAACATTGTGCCACAATATATATTTCTTTAAACATTGGCATTTTTTATATTTATATATACGCATACAAACATTACAACATATCTCAATAAACCATATAGGAGTAAGGCAGGGGAAGATAAGTAAGGGGCAGAGACAAGAGAGAAAGAGAGAGAGAGAGGGAGAGATAGAGAGAGAGAGAGAGAGAGGGAGAGAGAGACAGAGAGAGGAGGGAAAAGGTGGGAGGGGGCAATTATTTTGGTAGTGAAGGGTCAACCTGAAGACCTTTGCCATTCTTTTGAGCTTGCGCCGAGATGTAGTGAGTGCTACAGTGTGACAGCACTAAAGTAAGGAAATATAGTAAAGCAGTAACCTTTTTCAACTTAAATCTCTTGTGATAAGATTGGTTGATAAGGATGCCACTCCATAGAAAACTTGTTATTTGTCATTAATATATATGAAGAATATTTTTCTACTTCATATTGAGATTTCAAATATGTAATAAAATTCGGCAATATCGGCATTACTTTGTCAAACTTACATCGATATATAAAAAATTTTGCTGTAAGAATGATAAAATCAAAAATATTATCTGGTCTAAAGTTATCGCTAACACCAAACAGTACAATATGTTCATTAAGTTGCAAATTTACAGCGACTAAACATTTGTCGTTTAACAGCGTCTCTAGTTGAGTCCAAAAATTACGAACATACACACAGTTCCAAAACAAATGCTGTATGTTTTCACGGTGCAGTTCACAAAAGGAGCACAAGTTATTCATAGCAACACCCATACTCGACAGAATAATATTTGTGGCAATAATTCTATGCACAATGCGAAGTTGAAACCACTTTAGTTTGATATTACGAATAAGCTGAATTTTCTTAAATATGTGTTTCCATTGCATGTCTACGTCATATTTTTCTTGCCACTTTATACAACAATTAGGCTTTGTTTTATTACTCATTAGGATATTGTAATATACTCGTGCTCCCTTAGAAACTGACATAATTGTTTTCCATGTTTTACTAAGATCAAAAAACCTGTCATTGAGAATGTCAATGTTACACAAATGCACATACTTTTTGACAGCTTGCACACATCCTGTAAACGTAAGAAAATCAGTGCGAATTTGGTATTCTTGTACAAAATCATTGTACGACAAAAATGTACCGTTTTCATCAATCAAATGACCAATACAAAACACACCATTTTCTAGCCAATTCTTATGTAGAAAAGGTTTTTGGGCGACTGTGATATGCCTATTATAAAACAGCCGTTCTGATAGAAGTTCTTCTGATCTTTCTATTGTTATGTTATTATCCAACTCGTTATAAGCCACAAATACATCTGTCCAAAACGCATTATATTTTTTGTTCGGCACTTGGGATCCTAAGTTTTCAATATTGTGTAAATAATTGTACTTTAATAATAAAATACTTTTCCATTTTGGATTACCGTTCTTGAGTTTTCTGATCCATGAGATTTTTAATGCTTTAATGTATTCTTTGATATCTGGTATTCCTAAACCTCCTTCTGCTATGTTTCTAGTCGCACTCTTTCTGCTAATCCGATCTCTTTTTTTCTTCCACACGAATTGGAATACATTCTTTTGAATTAGCTCAATTATGTTATCCGGGGGATTAGGAAGTAGCATCCATAAATGAACAAGCTTAGATAGAATAAGCGATTTTAGTACTGCAACTCTACCTAAGGGGGTTATTTGTCGTTTAAGCCAGGCTCGATATAATGTTTTCATTTCTATCAATTTCTCCTTAATGTTGATAAGAACACAGTCCTTTAAATCATTTGTAAACCATATACCTAAGATTTTAAACTTGTCTGGGTTCCATTTCATGTTTAAATGTTGCATGAACCTGATTGCGGAGTTACGCTTACAACCCAACCATATCACGTTAGTTTTATTTGCATTTAAATATAGACCTGACAAGTTACTGAATACTTCAATTGTACACATAGCTTCTTCTAATGAATTACATTTACCGTTAAGCAACAGTTCAGTATCATCCGCATACTGTGAAATTTTATGTTCTACATTATTAATTGTGATACATTCTATTCTGTCGTTTTGTCTAATCATATTTGCTAAGATTTCCACACACAACACAAAAATGTAAGGTGAGATAGGGTCCCCCTGACGACAGCCGCGTTGTATATTAAACCAATCAGAGGTTTGCCCATTTATTGAAATCGTTGTCTTAATTTCACAATACAAAGTTTTTATCCATCTACAAATATCATTTCCAAAACCAAACGTTTTAAGTACCTTATGCATGTAAATCCAGTTAACAGAATCAAAGGCCTTTTCAAAATCCAAACATACAAGTAGCCCCGGCAATTTTTCTTCATTGAGGTGACTAATTACATCATAGATAAGCCTAACATTGTCCCCGAGAGAACGACCCCGAATAAAACCAGTCTGATCTTCATTTATCAAAGAAGGTAACACTTTTTTTATTCTGTTGGCAATACACGAAGAGCCTATTTTATAGACTATATTTAATAATGAGATAGGTCTCCAATTTCTTATATTTTCTTTATCTTTGTCCCCTTTTGGAATACAAATTATTATTCCCTCCCTTTGTGTTGTAGATAAAACGCCATTTTTAAAACCATCGTTAAGCGACCGCACGACAAAGGGACCCAACCGCAACCAGAAGAATTTAAAAAACTCAGCTGTGAAGCCGTCCGTACCTGGACTTTTATTATTTTTCATATTACGTAATGCAAAACTTGCCTCTGTTAAAGTTATTTCTCCTTCTAACTCATTACTCTCTTGTTCTGTTAATGATTTTAGATTGTCCACATAATCTTCAATACGCCCGTCTGTAACCGGTTTTTCTTCATATAGTTTAGTGTAGAAATTTTTTACTTCCTTTACAATTTCACTAGAGTCTATAATCTCCGACCCATCATCTTTTTTCAATTTTTTCATACACTTACTAACATTATTACGTTTTCTAAGGCACAAAAATACTTACTAACTTTTTCTCCTTCCGCTACCCACCTTGCCCTAGACCTAATAAGAACTCCCTGCATTATTTTCTCTCTATGTTTCTCTAACTCTTCTTTCGCTTCAGTTAACTCATTTTCCTCCTCTTCTGTTTTATTTTCTTTTTGTTCTAATATACCTATGCGTTTGTCTAGTTCTTTCTCTACCGCCGTATTCTGTTTTTTCTTGAACACAGAGAAAGATATTGTCCGTTGTCTGATCTTCATCAGGAGAACATCTAGAAACAATTGGTCAGATATAATTAGCTGAATGTCGCCAGTTGGCATTTTATGCAATTCTTCTCTACTATAAGGCGAGACAGCATAATCGTCAAGAACTGAGTTAATAATTTCATTGACAGCATCAGCATAGGCTTTATCTTTTAAATGTGACGAATTGAATTTCCAGAACGTGTTCTTCGTTGGGGTCTGTGAGAAAGTTAACGTTAGAGTTATTATTGAGTGGTCAGTTTTGTAGCCTGGCAAAATATCAGCGTGTGTCACGTATGAGGATAAGAAATCTGATATCAAAAAGAAGTCTAGCCTTGATCGTTGAATAGGAGAGGATCTATGCCAAGTGTATCTTCTAAGGTCCGGGTGTAATTCTCTCCAGATATCTACCAAGGAAAGATTATCTTGCATTTCCAGAACTTGCTCTTGTGCTTTAATGTTATTTGTATGTTTGTAGTTATCATAATCCATCTCAAAATCCATCACCAGATTCCAGTCTCCTCCTATAATGACATTTTCAATATCGGATTCTCTAATGTAATTTTCAAGAAGACAATAAAATTCGGGACTGTCTATGTTTGGACCATACACATTGACTAAAGCAATGTCCGTGTCCATAGTCTTGATATGAACGATTAAAAAATTGCCTTCTGTATCTCTACCTACTTTTTTCACTTCAAACTCAAAATTATTATTAAAGAGAATAGCAACGCCACGAGAGTTTGTTGAATAAGAGGCATAAACAGCTTTATAACCCCATTCTGCTGTGATATAAGCCTCTAATTTGGAGTCAAAGTGAGTATCTTGTAAAAAATAAATTGAAAAATCTTTTTGTCGTAGATAATGCAACACATCTCTTCTTTTACCCGGATTACCTAAACCCCTACAGTTTACTGAAGCAACCTTCATTTCGTTTCCAATATTATTCATTGTACCATTTCCACGTAAATTCACAATACAGCAAGCACCACAACAACCCAAGGCAAGCAAACAAGCAAATAAAACATGCACAGGTTATGTTTGGCAACAGGTAATCCTCACCAACAGGAGTAAAACTCCTCAGCAGCAACAGGAACTTAAACATTTAGGATGATTAAAAGGGGAAAAAAATTAAAATACTCAACTGAGCGCACAGGCTGTTACATAACCAAACAATAAAAGAACATCAATCCAACATATAACGCAAAAGAAGACGACGTTACCTGCATGCCTAGACAGTTCTTAGTTGTAACTATAGCAAAACATATAAGCATGGAGGTCAAAAGCAAAGCCATGGCAACAGTAACGGAACAAACAAAAGCACACACAAAGCAGACACCCTTTGGCTCCTCTCGGTAGCATGTGACTGGTATTATACCTTCAAACAAATCTACAAGTTCATAGACTAAAAATCAAGAGAAAAACAGCAACCATGCATGCATAAGCCTGTCTGTGTACATATGACCTTACGCGTGACTGCGTGCGTGTGTGTGTGTGTGTGTGTGTGTGTACAAGGGCGTGTATGGAATGTATGTGTGTGCATGCGTGCGTGCGTGGAATTAATATAGGTGCTGTATAAGCCATAACATTAGCTAGTATGCCAGAGATGCGAAAAAATTGATGGACGAAGGTTCTATAGGTTATAAAACAAGTTATAAAGGCCAACAAGGACACAGAAACAATAACAAATAGTTATAATACTCGCAGTGCCTATTGTTTACACATAAAATTCAACACACGATTAAGGAAATAAAGCAGTAAGGACACTATGACAATTGACATACATTGACATTTGCGACTAACATTTCTTTACACAAAAAGAAGAGAACGAGAATAAAGTAACTAAACAAAAATAATAAAAACAGAGGATTGTATGAAACTGATGAATGAACCATTGTACACAGTACTAGCTATTACACACTCAAAATAACAATAATAATAATTATTGTCTAAGTACATGGTAAATACATAGAACTAAGCAAGGCGAGCTACAAAGGTTGTGCTTATTTGCTATGTAGACTGAACATTGTTATGTTTTATATCACATGCAAAATCCGCTTATTTGAAACCATTTTAATACACAGGCAGTTGCCTGTGCGCAGAAATGGAGAGAGAACGCCTACCGGCACGTGAAATCTTCGCCTGATGCGTCAAATGTGTTCTCTCTCCCTTTCTACATCAGCAATAGCATACATAATATGTAAACTCCGATCAGCCAACACAAACATACATACATGCATGCAACTGTCTTTCTTTTCTTAAAAAAAAAAAAAAAAAAAAAAAACAAAAACAACCATCTATTGCTGTACCAGAAATATTTGAAAAGTAAAACAATCATAAAAGATCCAACAACTCCGCCCCTTGCTCCGAATAAAACACAACGAAATATTAATGATTATAGTATCATCCCAACAACAAAGAAAACTTTGATGTAGAAAAAAGGGACACGGACAGGGAGAGCAAGCAAGATAACAAGTGAAGAGTAAACTGTGTTGCTCTAAGTAAATTCAACGTATTACTATAACAATTGTGGTATACATATCAAATCACATAGACTACTTCATTGTGTGACAAAACAATCAGAGATGAGAAAGAAAAGAACTGACCAAAAAGAAAACAAAAATTAACAAGCACAAGAAAAGCAGCTAACCTGCTGCTGGCCGACTAGGCCTATAATTATAACAACATAGCGTTAGGCTGTCACTGCCACCTTGGCTGTGACCGCAAGCAAAACATAAACAACAGGCGCCTGCTGAGTCATTTCGTCATTTTCTCCCGTTCACCCGTGTCAACTAGCTGCTTCCCTACTACACCCCTCACCACACAAAAACACAAACACGGCATTGTATTATATTCCACTTCAACCTTGTGTCTCACATTATCTTAAATCGACATTTTATGTGAATGACAATCGAGACCCACCAACGCACAGAAAAAGTAAATTAATTTAAACGAGAGAAAGTTCAGTCAGTAGTATATACTTGTAAACTCCTCTAGCTAAAGCCATACTACCACCATGTCGAAGGGTCCGATGTGTTAGTTGTTCTACATTCTACATTTAAATAGTCTATGCAGGTTATTTAACACAGCGGGTACGACTGTAGCACAATCATTATTCATCATCCTTGTCTTTCAGTATTTCACCACTCATGGCTTTGTTAAGCACAGCATCAACGTCTTCACCAAACCTGATTCGCAGGGTAACACTGTTTTTCAATTTGGCAAAGACTTTGCCATTGCTTGTCCATGTGGCCATTGTGGCCGAGTGCTTATAGGCCTGTCGTTCCATGCGATAATGGGCTCTATGCACAAGTCGGCGGCATGGGTCACGTGGCGCGGGAATAACAATGCGGTCATGGCTTCTTTTAGCTCGCTCGCGTGTACTCCAATGCTGCTTAAAAAATTTTAATTTACCGACATTTTGGGATATTGTGATGTTTACATAGCACACTCGTGCAATAATGATTACAGAGCACAGTACTTCACCATTTTCAAACTCGATCACGCTGTGTTATTCCCGCAGCACGTGGCCGCCACGCCTTTGTGCATGCGATAATTGGCGGCCGTAAGATCCTCGCCTATTGAGACCCCTTTACCCTTTAATTTCTTTCGTGCCGCTATCACCTGGTCTCTCAAACCTCTCTTGGCAAAACGTACAATAATGGGTCTAGGTCGTCGCGGGGACCCGGAGACAGACACTCCACCCCTCCCCACTCGGTGCGCCGCCTCCACGTCCTCCGGCTGCACCTTCACCCCCAGCGTATCGGTGAAGAGTTTGCAGCAACGGGAAGCAACATCGTCGTCGCGATCGGAGGGCTCGGGCAAATTGAATACGCGCACATTCCATCGCCTATCATATTGTTCTTGATCATTCAAGTTGCCCTCCACCCTCGCCACCCTCTCTCGCAGGCTCGCGTTTTCAGCTTTGAGTGTCTTAATTTCATCCCGCATGGCGTCAGACGCCTGTGCCATATCGAACAGCCTACTTTCCAGCTTCTCTAACGTGTCCTCCATTCGACTTCCTAACTTTTCGATGTCTGAGACCGATGCCACTGTTTTTAACCGGTTGTCGATCATCTCCATCAAGTCTTTTAGGCTCGGTTCTCCCATGCTGACGCTCTCACAGACCGAACCTTCGCTGTCAGAGTTAGTGGAATCAGAGATCTGGTGAAACAGTCTTTTTCTATCTTGCACAACACAAGGGCTAACTTCACTGCACCCCGACGACGATGATGACAAAATTTTTCGTTTACCTCTGTTGACAATTTCTTCTTCACTCTTTTCTTCAACCTGCATTCCGGCCTAGAGTCAATGTAATCTTTCCTTTGTTTTAGAATTCCAGCACATATTTAGGATTCAACACATATTTAGGATTCTAGCACATATTTCATTGTTCTTCTTACTTACTTTCACAAAAAATGCACATTTCCAACTTCTTAGGCCTACCACAGATGTTCTATAGCATTATAAAATTTGAGCCTGTGCCAACTCAATTAGTTTTACACAGTCATAATACTGTTCACTGTTGCGAGCACGATGTTGACAGCTCGACGGCTGCTGAGCGAATCCCGGCTGCGATGATGTCACTCACTGTGCTTGCATTAAGCTACAACTGTGTTACGCATGATCACTTCTGTCGTCTTCTATAGACTAACAGTAACCTACTAAGTCTACACTGACTAAACAAACAAAAGCTTAAATTGTGCAAGGTAAACAGGTCCTCTTGTTACAGTATTGTAGGCCTGAGGCACGGAGAGAGAGAGAGAGAGAGAGAGAGAGAGAGAGAGAGAGAGAGAGAGAGAGAGAGAGAGAGAGAGAGAGAGAGAGGGTGTGGCAACTCCAGATTCAACGTCCCCTGTGTGAACAACAGTACTTCCTCTGTATTCCGGTTCCACACATTGACACAACACTGAGCCCTACTTCATCGATGGCGTCGCAGACGGAGAAGATGTGTTGGTGTGATTATACGTCATATTATCCGACGGCTGCTAGCGAATGTGCTCCCTGTAAGTTTTTGTTTGTTTGTTTGTTTGTTTAAAGAGGCAAGTGGAGGGTGGATGGAGGGGGAGAAGGAAGGTGGTGTTTGACTGTACTGTACAACGGCAATTAGCCTATAACAATAGGATAGGCATACATGTATATTTTCTGTTTAGGCGCCTGCATGGGTATTGTGTGTGGTGTGGTGTGGTGTGGTTTGTGTCTGTGTGTGGCTAGGTAGAAACGACGTTACTCTGACATACACTTGAAACTCTACGTACTTTCTTTTGACGGCCCCGTTAGTTTGAGGTCAAAACAGTGTTCCGGTAGGGTTAGGGCTGTGTTAGGCTTAGGGTTAGGTTAATGGTTAGGTTTAGGGTTTGGGTTAGGGTTAGGGATAGCTTCAAAAAATGGGAAAATGTCAAAATAATGGTAAGTGGGTTAAAATAATGTATGTAGAGTTTCAGAACAGTCATCACAACGTCGTTTCTATAAAAATGTGTGTGTGGGTGTGTGTGGGTGTGTGTGTGTGTGGGTGAGTGTGGGTTTGGGCATGTGGGTGTGTGCGTGGGTGTGTGTGTGTGTGTGTGTGTGTGTCATATTGCTTTGATACCTCAAATGTGAGCTCTTTAATTTCATGTTTTTGTTTTTTTAAGCAGTATTCTGCCAGTTTAACATAAGATACACAACAAAGTGTATTCTTCTTATATAGCGCTTTTCCAGCTCAATGTCTGCTCATGGCGCTATTGGATACAGTAGGGCGCATCGTCTGATCACTGATTTGTAGCTCTTTATGGTGGAGAGAAAGCTGGTGGCGGTGATAGCGGGGGAGAAGGGAGAGGAGGGAGAGAACGGAGTAGCAAGTCAGACACTCATAGTCAAAATTAAGGGTGTCTTACACTCTGTTACAGACAGGAATTGAAATTAAACTGATTTTTTCTTCTTTCAGTTTCAGATGCAGCGTACAGAAAGAGTTTATTTCTGAAGAAAGGTATGTACCCTATACCGTTAAGCATTGAGACCTTTCGTTACTTGGGAGCGTTATTTCATTTCATTTTTATTTCGTTTCCAACGCGTGTGAGGTGTGATGATGATCACGTGATGATGACCGCAGTGGTCTGACTTCCATCTGCCTCAAGCACTTCACTTCAACGTACGTTTCAAAACGAGTGCAGATCTCCATTTTCAAGTCTGAAATGGTAGAGTTATAAGATCTCTTTTTATAATTTTGGATATTACACAACCGATTTTAATAAACCAAATATTATCCCATGATTAAATAAACAAGATTGTAAATTGTTGGTCTTAGATATTATAGAGACTGTAGCGGGAGGAGCTTCCGGTGTCATCGCCATCATTGTCGCTGTTATTGTCGTCGTTGAAGTTCGTCGCCATAGTCTTCATTACATTACATTACATGATTATTGCTTTAGGTCCAGCGGACTCTTCCGAGCCAAATCAGGACCGGACAACCCCTGATCCGCATAAAAGATCTGCTGAAACAACCCTAGTGGTAAAACTGAAAGCTCTCCACCAGCCACTTTACAATAAAGACATCCCACGCAGGGGACACTGAGGCTATACTCTAAATTTCCAGAAAGTGGGGATACTATTTATACTGAAACCCCCGGCACTCCCACGGGGGGATAGTCTTCATGAGCAACAGAGTACGTTTTTGAATTCATCTTAAAATAAGACTTTGCTTACATGTTCATTACTTTTTTATTTATTTATTTATTTATTTATTTATTTATTTATTTATTTATTTACATTTATATAGCGCTTTTCCAGCTCAAAAGCTGCTCAAGGCGCTGGCCAATACAGGATCTAACTCAAGCCGCCCAAGGCGCCCATTTGCAGCTTTGGGTGCATAGTTTGACGCCCAGACGACTGAGCACAATCCTGTGCGACTGGGAATGGGGAAAAAGACCTAGTGCGTGCTGGGTGTATTTGTGTAACCGGCACTCACCGTTTAAGACATGAGCGTCAGGATCTTTAAAGTCCATGCGTGCGTGCACAGACTGGACCTTGGTTTATACTCTCATCCGAAGGACTACGGACAGTTTTCCTTGTTGTTGTACCTTATTATTCAGTCGTTCTTTTATAGCGCTTTTCCAGCCCAAGAGCTGCTCAAGGCGCTGGCCGAGACAGGATCTGACTCAAGCCACCCGAGGCGCCCATTTGCTACCTGAGGCGCATCGTCCGACACCCAGACAACTGAGCACAAACCTGGAGATAAGGGAGATAGGAGCTATTGCTTGCTGGTGCATAGGTCTGCTTGTGTAGCCGGTACCCACCCGGTTATAAATGTTACTCCGATGTTCACAACAGGCATTGTGATTATAATAAATCTTTTTTTTTTTAAATAAAATGTTTCGTTTGATTTCCATTTTTCCTGGAATAAGCGCGGGTTCTTTAATTTAATAAAACATATTTTAACCGATGTTATTTAAATGTTTTTTTGTAGAAAAAAAAATAAAAAAAAAAGAAAACCAGTGGTTTTCAGAGAAATGGACATGGAATTTAAAGAAACGAATGAATAATAGTCTCGACCTCTCCCTCAACCCGTCCAATCTTTGAAATGTTTAGAAAGTGACTACTGTCGAGATGAATTGTTGGTTTGTTGTTAGCTTGTGTTTCCTACCTCCGGTAAATGTGCATAGATCTTACGAGCTTTTTTATTTTGTTTACGTCATATTTGGGAAAGAGGGTGGTCTGGGTGGGGGGAGGTTGAGGTGGGGTTGGAGGAGGGGGTGGGTTGGGGGGTCGCAGTTGGCTCAGCGGTGCAAGCGACAGCGAGACAGCTGAAGCGTTGACTGTTGAGCGATAATGAGGCGGACAGTGGTTTGAAGCTGGCTGACGTTGACGGCCTGGAATCCCGACAGAAAAATAACTTAACTCTTATGCCCAGGCAAGCGCCCCACCCCCTACTCCTTCGGATAAGAACATACACCGAGCTCCAGTCTGTATAGCCTAGAACTCATTCCATCGCACGGCGGACCTTGAAAGATCCTGACGCTCATGTTTTATACGGGTGAGTGCCACCAGCTACAAATAATACACCCAGCTAGCAATACTTATAGGTTCCTTCCCTCGCATTTACGGTCTCACAGAATGGTGCTCAGTTGTGTGAGGCTACAGTCGATCCGTCTAAGGCAGCTAGTGGGCGCCACAGGCGGCTTGAGTTAGATTCTGTATCGGCCAGCGCCTTGAGCAGCTCCTGAGATGGAAAAAAGCGCTATACAGGGAGGTGCGGGTGCTGACGTCAGTAAAGATGACACAGTTTGCTGAATACCTCGATCGTCTGTAGGAAAACTCAGCCCATCTTCTCAGTATTCAGTTTCAGGTATGGTCACAATTTCATCATTTGATTTTGAATTCCCTTTCAAAATCTTGCTCCGTGCTCGAGGAATTATAAAACTCAAATAATCAATTTAATGTTATTGTTTTTAAAAAAAAATCGAAGCCATTTCAGATTTAGTGAAAATATAAAAGTAATAGTTAATGGTGTAAAATGTCAAGGGAGGTAATAACTACTCCTCTTAAACACAAGCGGTGTAGAGAATACCCAACAGAATTATCTACCCTGTGCTATTAGCAGAAGCGAAAGGGTTTTAGGGCGATTACAATTAAGATAAGAGTATAAAAAGAATTCTGAAACCTATCTCTAACAGTGACGTGTTTGAAGAAACAGAAACTCCGGTAGTATGGCCACGTCACCAGAGTATCAGGCGTTGCAAAAACCACCCTACTGCAAAGCACAGTGAAAGGAGTTTGCAGAAGAGGGAGACAGAAAAAGCTTAAAGAGATATAGGGGGGGGGGGGAGTGTGAGGGGGAGAGGGGGACAATATTCGAGAATGGACTGGCTTAACAGTGAGCGAAGCCTCGAGGATTGCTGAGGACAGAGAAAGATGGAGTACGCTGGTTAAACGATCATCTGTGGTGACTCAACACCTTTCGATTTACGGGATAGGATTGATTGATTATTGCTTTAGGTCCAGCGGACTCTTCCGAGCCAAATCAGGACCGGACAACCCCCGATCCGCATAAAAGATCTGCTGAAACTACCCTAGTGGG
Organism: Oncomelania hupensis; assembly: GCA_036898135.1. Lineage (NCBI taxonomy): Eukaryota > Metazoa > Mollusca > Gastropoda > Littorinimorpha > Pomatiopsidae > Oncomelania > Oncomelania hupensis. The sequence continues at coordinate 9,964,570 of CM072515.1, forward strand.
AAAACTGAATGCCCTCCACCGGCCAGTCACTTTACAATAAAGACATCTCACGCAGGGGACGGCTGAGGCTTAACCCCAACTAATCGAACCCCCGGTTACAAACACAAAATAGAATACAAACATCATTATAAATCATCAACAAAACACATACATATAAAATGCCTATATTGCTAAATAATAACATCATAGGAAGCCCTAGTGACCCACCGGCAGAAAGCGTCCAATACTCCCAAGCTGATCCAACAGACCTCATACACAAACAAGGAGTCTTGTCCAGGAAGAGTTTTCAAGAAAAAAGGTAGGTCATTGATCTAGCGAAGAAGAAGATAGTATAGCAGAGTGATAGGACAGAGCAGGAATGGGAAAGAGCAAATGAGGAAGACAGCGACAGCACTAAATTTCCAGAAAGTGGGGATACTATTTATACTGAAACCCCCGGCACTCCAACGGGAGTACTGTTGCCGCAGTGAATCGGTCATGCCTATAAGGGAAAGACAGGTTTTCAACTGGGGCTTTCACTTTTCCCTTTATAGGTTAGAACAATCTACAGTGGCAAGATTGCTCATGACCCCAAGGGGTTTTGGATAGGATAGGATAGGATAGCTCCTCTTCATCTTCTGGACCACCCATTCTGACAAGCTGTCCATTACTGCGATGCACAACTCATTCTGCCTCAGCAAGAAGCTGACGACGACTCAAGCTGTTCATCTGTCCACTACCATCCTCATCACCACTGTCTTCTTCAGATTGTTGTCCATCCCCAGGAGGTGTGATGTACACAGCTGCAGTAAAAAAACAAAACAAAAAACTTCTTCGTCGAGTTGACTTAAAACGTCAAGTACGGTCATCCGTTGTGGAAGAGGTCTGTAAAATCAAACAAAAAACAAAAAAATTAAAATGAATGAACCACAAAAATGTAACTTTGAATACATTTGCAAAAAATGTGGTGTGTGTGGTGCAAGCACAATTGTACTGTAAATGGATGAGCAGATATGAAAATTTATACTTGAACCATATTAGGCCTATATATGCACACCTACTACGAATGTATGCATTCATAACCTAAATCAGTAGGGTGCATAGTCATTGAACAGCATTTTAACCTGTTTCCAAGGTTACAGAATCTGTAAATACACATATCTGAGTGATCTTTTACTACCATGTATGCTCGAAGCGTATGTAGCCTAGCGCTAAATACAGGGGCCTCCCGCTACCATGCACGCATGATGCGTGCAATGACATTGTGTTTTATTTCGACCAAAAGTTCTATGGAACTTCCGTCCTACAAAAAAATAACTTCTAAAAAAGTTTTTCTAAAGATATCCCCGCAAACAAATGTGCATGCATCAGCAACATAACTGCTTTAGTAAATAAATGGCATTTACCTGGTTTGGCTTGAGGATTTTGAAGTCATTTTTAGACGTATACTGCAGAAAAGGTCCTAATATGTGGTGGTTTTGCAAACAGTAAGCATAATGAGACTTTGAAACGGTAGACAACTCCTTCGTCAATCGCAACATATCCAAATCAACAGTTATATCCCGTTTACTGCTACTAAAAAATGAAATAATACGAATGCACTTGTGAAGCGTGCATGCTTAAAACGGGTTAACATTTGACACAACAACAACATACTACTACTACTACTACTACTACTACTACTACTACTACTACTACTACTACTATTAATAATATTAATAATGGATGCTGTATACGCGCGTTTCCCCGTTTCACCAATCGGGCTAAAAACGCGGCGATCTGTATCAATATACACGCTCACATGTTTTACCCACTCTAACACACACACACACACACCAAACACACATTTATCACTCAAACATATGGTGTAAAGGCAAGAAGATCGCTATTAGAAGACAGAAAGGAAAATAATTTTTACTTTTGAAATTTTTATATTCTTCTTCTTCTTCCTGATAAGTAACCACAATCGTCGTGTCGATATATTGACTGCATCCAATACCATTGTTGAAGGTACAATAAGGTACACCATTAACCACACTGGTTATCTACACCAGTCAAGGACAATGTTGTCTGTACTTCAAAGGGTACGTGCACCTTCCAAGCCCTCAATTCGTGCAGTCGCACGCTGTGTAATAAGCCCCCCGAGGCTTCAAACGACATATACCTGAGTTACTTAGCACAGCAAATTAGGGGAAGCCTTTTTCAGTATACCCCCCTAGACAGATCCTTCTAACATTCACAGTGAGTGTTGCCCCACTGAAACAAATAAACAAAGTAACTCTTTTGAAAGTATAGTGATTTTGAAATGAATACATTCCGTAGTTTGTTTTTTTGTGCCTATTAATAGCTACAGCCAACATTCTGGAGCTATAAATAGCATCTTCAAAACGGTAAGAGACAGAACCCGTAAAAAAACAATTGCTCGTACGTTTTTTTTTCGTGTTAGGTTAATAAAAAATATTGTTGGATCTATGCGCAATATAAAATTGCCTGTTATAAATACTAAATAAATAAATAAATAAATAAATAAATAAATAAATAAATAAATAAATAAATAAATAGAGATTCTACCCTACATCAGACACCAAAGACAGTTCGGTCTTGAGTTACCTTGGTCACTCACAAATAACGTCACACGGCTAAGGTTTTCGATGTCCATGGCACAGACCATAGCTTCAAATATTTAGGAGCCATTGTGTTAAACAATGGGTCCAGACAGGAAGTCTTTTCCATTGTAGCTCAAACAACTGCTGCCCTGACAAGGTTGAAGCCCATATGGAAAGACAAGACCATCAGCCAACCCAACATTCCAAGGTAAGGCTGCTGCGCTCCCTTGTCATCTCCATCTTCCTATACCCTTGCGAAACATGGACCCTCACAGCAGATCTACAACGAAGAATACAAAGCATGGAGATGAGGTGCTACAGAAGACTTCTTGGAATTTCGTATACCCAGCACATTACCAACGACGAAGTCCGACAGACCATCACACAAGCCATTGGACAATACTTTGACATGCTCAAAGTTGTGATAAAGCGGAAACTCCGATGGTATGACCACATCAGCACAGCATAAGGTCTTGCAAATACCATCTTGCAAGGCACGGTGCAATGAGGCAAAAGAAGAGGAAAGCAGAAAAAGAGGTTGGAGGACAACATTCGACAATGGACTGGCTTGACACTGAGCGAAGCCATGAGGGTTGCAGAAGACAGAGAAAGATGGAATACCCTGGTTAAACGATCATCTGTGGTGCCCCTATGACCTTCGAGTTACGGGATAGGATAGGATAGGATAGGATAGTGTCTTGAAATACTTTGAAATAATCGGAAATCACAACGAGCTAAACGTTGGTCTATCGGTCGGACGGCGCTTAATAATTTAATGAATTAATTTAAAAATGCACGTTTTACTATTTGCTTCTAGATAAGCAAATAGTAAATTATTTCTTATGCTGAAATAGACATTTTTCTCTTGCAATTATGACCTTGACCTCCCAGATCAATAAATGAATTGTTGGTTTGGGTGGAAACAGGTTTCCCCTTAACTGGGCTTAGTTATTACATTATAAGCTCGATAACAGTGTGCTTTCGTTACTCAACCCACGAGTCACTAGACGATTGTTTTATGCTATAGCAGTAGCTAGCGGTTGTTATTGACATGTACACTAAAAAAAACTCAGGAATTGATTGATTAAAGAATTCAGAAATACTTTCGAAAGAGTTGCTATTTTGGTTGCAAGCTAATTTGTTTCAGTGGGGTCACACTCACTGTGAATGTTGAAAGGATCTATCGATGGGCGTGATCAAAGTTTATGGAATTTCCTTTGTAAAATATTATGTTTGCCATTCTTGTCGGTTCTTTTTTTACCACTTTCGCCTAAATAATCTTTATATAGAAGCAAATTTTCTAAATAATCTTTATATAGAAGCATATTTTCTAAATAATCTGTATATAGAAGCATATTCGCTTAAAGAATCTTTATATGGAAGCATATTTTCTAAATAATCGTTTGTTTACAAACATTGTAAGATTTATCTAACTAATATATTTTCTTCGTAAATAACGTGCTAAATACCTAAACAATACATTGTTTACATAAATATATTATGACATGGTAAATTGGCATTGTTGCTAATAAAGTAATTATTTACCTATATAATGCATTATTTAACAGATTGTGTAAAATAATGTATTATTAAGAAATGTTTCTAAATAATATTTAGTTTAGCTGTATAATGCATTATTTAGCAGAATTTGCTAAATAATGTATTATTTAGAAGATGTTGCTGAATAATACATTATTTACGTAAACAATTATTAATTGTTGAGATTCCATAATTCGCTTAAAACCTCGGTTTTTATAATTTGACTTCATTGTCTAATTAAATGCAAGGTCTCTCCAAAGATTGTGTTTCCAAAATGCGTGTGAATGATTTATTTTTCAACAAAAATCACTCCACAAATTCAAAGATAAACCGTCTGTAACGTCCCGAACACAAACGAGAGGTCAAGGTCAATTTTATGCGGGAGTGTTCAGTGTTTTGAGTATCTTCGTCAGAAGGTAAAAAAACAAAGCTTTATTTGTTTTAATTTATTTACCCAAAAACTGTGTCTGCTCTGTGGGTTCGGGCAAATAGAATAGACCCAACGTTTCCCGGCGTGTCGTAAGAGGCGACTAACAGGGGTGATGTTAGCACGGCATCACTGGGCGAAAGTCTTCTACACAGAAGTCACCGGCCAGGGCGGAGGAACCTCACGTTACTACAGGTTCAACGACCACGTGCTCAGGGCCAAGGCGAGCCACACTGTATTCGTGGATTTCGGCTGTGGCCAACAGCCTGGAGAGGATTGGGCCCTGCCAGGTCTTTTTTTGCCCAAGACACAACACATGATGAGGCTATCCACTAATTCCATGCCGGATCGGTCGTCGCCCGGCTACACAAGGACCGCGCCTTCCGTTGGCCACCAGGACGGAGGTGAAAAGTATGCTACTGATGGACAAATTAGCAAGATCCGCACGAGAAACAACATCGTCATAGGAACCTGGAATGTCAGGACCCTAACTGCGGAAGGAAAATTAGAAGAACTGGCCCACGAGCTGGACCACTATCGATGGAACGTTCTAGGTATCAGCGAACTGCGCTGGAAAGGCCTAGGTGAAACAACGACTGACAAAGGCCACAAGCTCTATTTCAGCGGTAGAGATGACAGGCACGAACACGGCGTTGGATTCTTGGTCCACAAGAACATTCTAGCCACTGTCATGGGTTGCCGCCCAGTCTCCAGTAGACTCATTACCATCCGTCTGAGAGCAACCCCTTTCAACATTACCATCATCCAGGCCTATGCCCCAACATCAGACTATGAAGACAGCGAAGTGGAGGATTTTTATGAAAATATACAGGCGGTCCTTGACCAAGTGCCGAAGAAGGACATAGTCATAGTGCAAGGCGACTGGAATGCCAAGGTTGGCCAAGATGCGCACCACAACTGGGGAGACACATGCGGACCCCACTGCAACAACGAGACAAATGACAGGGGTCTGAGGCTATTGGAGTTTGCCAGATACAACAATCTGGTACTGGCAAACACGCTTGGTCTCCACAAAAAATCCAGACGATGGACATGGCACAGTCCCGGCGGGGAACATCACAACCAGATCGACTACATCATGGTCAAGAAACGCTTCAGATCAAGCATCAACATTGGCAGGACACGCACTTTTCCAGGAGCAGACATTGGAAGTGACCACGATCTCGTGATGATGTCTTTCCGGCTCCATTTGAAGAGAGTAAATACAGCAAAGTGCACTAGGCTGAAGTTCGACCTGGACAAACTGCAAGACCCGGAGGTGGCAAAAATATTTCAGGCCACAATTGGAGGGAAATTTGCACCACTGCTTATTTTGGGGGCAGGCGAAGTAGATGTCAACACCATGACCAATACCTTCAACTCAGCTGTAACAGATGCCGCCACTGAGATCCTTGGCAAGCACCGACCAAAGAAGAAGCCGTGGATCACACCTGAACTTTTGGATCTGTGTGATAAACGAAGAGAGTTAAAAAAGAAAAAGAACACCTCACAGGGAGCTGATGTCTACCGAAAAATCAACAATGACATCCGAAAAGGCATGCGCACAGCAAAGGAGAACTGGATAGAAGATCAATGCCAGGAAATAGAGAACAATCTGAACAAGAACAACAGCAAGAAGGCCTACCAGACTGTGAAGCGGCTGACAAGTGTTAAACAGCCCAAAGTCTCCACTATCCAAAGCAAATCTGGCATTTGCCTTACAGAAGAACAAGAAGTCTTGGACAGATGGACAGAGTACTGCTCTGACCTTTACAACCATACACCAAATGGAGACCCATCAGTTCTAGCATGTCCTGAGAGCAGAGAAGAAGAAGAAATCCTCCCAATTCTCCGGGAAGAAGTTGAGGCAGCAGTGCAATCGCTGAAGAAAGGGAAGTCAGCGGGAGTGGACAACATACCAGCGGAACTGCTACAAGCAGGAGGAGAAGCGATGACTGATGCTCTCACCATTATCTGTAACAAGATCTGGCAGAGTGGGGAATGGCCTACACCATGGACCCAGTCGCTTGTCATCACTCTTCCCAAAAAAGGTAACCTTCAGGATTGTGAAAATTACCGCACCATCAGCCTCATCAGCCATCCCAGCAAGGTCCTCCTGAAAATAATACTCAACAGGTTGAAACCACAAGCTGAACAAATCATAGCTGAAGAACAAGCAGGATTCATGGCAGGGCGAAGTACCACTGAACAGATTTTCAACCTCAGAATAATCTGTGAGAAATACCTACAGCACCAACAACATCTATATCATGTGTTCATAGACTTCAAGAAGGCATTTGACCGAGTCTGGCATGCAGCTCTATGGGCAACCATGAAAGTTTACAACATCAGCCCTAAAATTATAGAAGTCATCAAAAGCCTGTATGACAAGGCTACCAGTGCAGTCCTCCATAACAGCGTCATCGGGAACTGGTTCAGAACAACAATCGGTGTGCGTCAAGGATGCCTACTCTCTCCAACACTCTTCAACATCTTCCTAGAGCGCATCATGTCAGATGCTCTTGCAGATCACGAAGGCACAGTCAGCATAGGGGGCAGAGCAATCTCCAATCTTCGTTTTGCGGATGATATTGATGGATTGGCTGGAGAGGAACAAGAACTTGAACAGCTTGTACAGAGGCTTGACACCACCTCCAGAGCTTATGGAATGGAAATAAGTGCAGAGAAGACCAAAATGATGACCAACAGCACCAATGGCATCAACACGGACATCAAAGTACAAGGCCAATCCCTCAACACAGTGCACAGCTTCAAATATTTAGGAGCCATTGTGTCAGACAATGGGTCTCGACAGGAAGTCCTCTCCAGGATCGCACAAACAACTGCTGCCCTGACAAGGTTGAAGCCCATTTGGAAAGACAGAACCATCAGTCTACATTCCAAAGTAAGACTGCTGCGCTCTCTGGTCATCTCCATCTTCCTATATGCTTGCGAAGCATGGACCCTCACAGCAGATCTCCAAACGAAGAATACAAAGCATGGAGATGAGGTGCTACAGAAGACTTCTGTGCATTTCCTATACCCAACACATCACCAACATTGAAGTCCGACAGACCATCACACAAGCCATTGGACAACACGATGACCTGCTCACAGTGATGAAGAAACGGAAACTCCGATGGTATGGCCACGTCACCAGATCATCAGGCCTTGCAAAGACCATTCTGCAAGGCACAGTGCAAGGAGGTAGAAGAAGGGGGAGACCGAAAAAGAGGTGGGAGGACAACATTCGAGAATGGACTGGTTTGACACTGAGCGAAGCCATGAGGGCTGCTGAGGACAGAGAAAGATGGAGTATGCTGGTTAAGCGATCATCTGTGGTGCCCCTACGACCTTCGGGTTATGGGACAGGATAGGATAGGATAGGAAAAACTGTGTTGAGGCTGTGTTACCGTTTGTTCTTTTGCGTTGAATTATGTGTTAATTTTAAACGGAAAGTTTCAGCTTATTCGAAAACACCAGGAATTTGCATGTCGGACTGACAAGAATTTTAATCGTGTGAAACTTGTATAGTTGTTAAAAGTTACTCCATGCGCTGCTGCCGATGCAATATGTGGCATTCTTTGTAGACGAACTTGATATTAATCTTCAACTTGCAAGTTCTCCATGTTTATTTACTCTAACGGTAATCCTGACAAAAAAGAAATAATGATGGAATTTCCAAAGGAAATTTCATAAAAGCGGGCTTCTTTAAAGGTTATCCAACAGTCTAGCAACCAAAGAGCGAACAGTTTAGATTGGCGTGAATGTCAAAAAGGCCCATTCCATTCTGACCACGCTCCGTACCCTTTGACAAATCTTTTTAAAATTCACAGTGAGTGTTGCCTGACTGAACAAAATAAGCTTACAACAAAAAACAACTCTTTAGAAAGTACAGTTATTTTTTTAAATGAATAAATTGCGTTTTTTTGTGTCTATTAATAACAAAGGCTAGTCAACATTCTGGAACCCAAAAATAGCAACTACCAATGCCGGGAAGAGGCAGAACCCGAAAAAACAATTGCTCGTAATGGTTTTAATTTTGGGTTGATCAAATAGACCTTACACTACCCCAGACACCAATAACGCACACTTCAAACCCCGTGGTACACTCAGAAATAGGGTCACAAGGTTGTATCGTTAAAACAGGGGAAATAACTCCCCTGTCAAAACCGACATGAAAAATTCAAACTATAGCGGTTGGTTTGAGCAACGACAGCTCACTTTGTCATTGTTTCATGTAATAACAATGCGGATGTTATGGTAAATCCGATTTGGCCAAAGGTAAACAAACTGGGGCCTTTGAAATCTATCTTACTTTAGTAGACTCTTATCGCCAACATGGGCTTGGGGGTTACAGAGACTAATTTCAGCAACTAAAAGACTACAGTCGTACAGCGTGAATTAGCCATTCTGCTTCCTTTAAAATGGTGTGGCGTTTAACTAGCTGTGCCTTGGGTTGTTGTTGTTGTTGTATCAAATTTTATTCATCAGATTAACATAAGTACATAAGTATAAGTGCCTTGGGTAGCTCTTTGAGTTGGTGAAGAACAAAGACTGCTTTCTGTTTGTTTTAGTGTGATATCTCTCGTTCTGTGGTTTGGCGCTCATTATTTGTTTCCAGTGCCATACGATGCAGAAATGCACTCCACCCATATTAACTCACCCTATAATATTAATAATAATAATAATAATAATAATAATAATAATAATAATAATAATAATAATAATAATAATAATAATAATAATAATAATAATAAAATAATCCTATCCTATCCTATCCTATCCTGTCTCGTAACTCGGAGGTCGTAGGGGCACCACAGATAATCGTTTAACCAGCGTACTCCATCTTTCTTTGTCCTCAGCAATCCTGATTGTTTCACTCAGTGTCAAACCAGTCCATTCTCGAATGTTGTCCTCCAACCTCTATTTCGGTCTCAATAATCAATAATAATAATAATAATAATAATAATATTAATAATAATAATAATAATAATAATAATAATAATAATAATAATAATAATAATAATAATAATAATAATAATAATAATAATAATAATAATAATAATTATTAGTAGTAGTAGTAGTAGTAGTAGTAGTAGTAGTAGTAGTAGTAGTAGTAGTATAAAGTTATTTATAAGGTGCTTTTCCTAGTTCCCCAAATACACACACCCCCCTCCCCAAATACATACACCCCCCTCCCCAAATACACACAACCCCCTCCCCAAATACACACACCCCCCTCCCCAAATACACACACTCAATGGATGAGATATGAAAATGTGTATGATTGAGTGAGGATGGGTATCAACGATATAGCGGATTCCTGGCCGACTTTGTGTTTGTGTGTGTGTTGTGTGTGTGTTTGTGTGTGTGCGTGAGTGTGTCTGCCCGCGCGGGTGTTTTTTTATGTGTGTATGTGTGCGTGCATCTTGACTGGTTTAAAATATAATTTTAATAATGGTTTGGTTCCTCGCAACACAAAATTGCACCCCACCCATGTTGACACACCCGTTCTCGTTTCGCAACAGAGGATGAACACTATTGAAGACTATTAATAAGCTTACACACTTTTGAGCATGGATGGCATATGAGTAGCTATTATCATGTCAAAGTTCTACTCTAAATATAGCTGTGCAACGAAGACAAAAACCAAGGGACATAACTGCTGTTCGGTCCATCATTGTTGAGCGACCTTTGGTCGGAAGGGGTGACAATTCTGTCCAGTGCAACCCTAACGTGTACCGGTCATTCCTTTAATTCAATAAGACACAAAAGGACAAACAATTACAACCCAAGAATACTATAATACTAGTAGTGGAGCCATACGCGCCTGAATTTCATAAATGGAGACTCTGAGCGCGGCAATCTATAAGCTTAACTATCATACACGCTCATATGTTACACGGACCCTTCTGCTCAACAACAATCACACATTCATCACTAAAACATGCCGTGTAGTCGCTATTAGAAAACCGAAAGAAATTCGATTTTTGTAATTATTTGAAAATGTGTGAGGTTGACTGCATAATGGAAGGGAGTGATGGAGGAGTCCGGATTGTCGGAATAAACCCTCGGTGACCTGAGAGGTCTCGTACCGATGTTACTTAGGTGCACTTGCTTATAGGACAATAGGTCAAATTCTTTGCTGCGCTCCCTTGTCATCTCCATCTTCCTTTACGCTAGCGAACCATGGACCCTCACAGCAGATCTACAACGAAGAATACAAAGCATGGAGATGAGGTGCTATACAGAAGACTTCTGGGCATTTCCTATACCCAGGACATCACCAACAACGAAGTCCTATAGACCATCACGCAAGCCATTGGACAACACGATGACCTGCTCACAGTGGTAAAGAAACAGAAACTCCGATGGTATGGTCACGTCACCAGAGCATCAGGCTTTGCAAAGACCATCCTGCAAGGCAGGGTGCAAGGAAGCAGAAGAAGAGGGAGACCGAAAAAGAGGTGGGAGGACAACATTCGAGAGTGGACTGACTGACACTGAGCGAAGCCATGAGGGTTGCTGAGGACAGGGAAAGATGGAGTACGTTGGTTAAACGATCTGTGGTGCCCCAACGACCTTCGAGTTGCTGGATAGGATAGAATAGTAATCGGTCAAATAGGGTTGGGCGTAATAGTTTCACTATAGCCAGCACACCTTTGAGACATGACCCTTTTTTCCTTAGCGTATTATTGTTTTTCCCCCGTTGCGCACGTACATACTCAGCTCTCGAAACTTTGAAGAGATAAAGACAGCAAATACCAGTGTTAAGAGCTTTGAATGTATTATTTAAGAAAAATGTTCCTAAAAATATCATCGAAGATTCTCGAAACTAAAGCACGCCCTAATGCAGCCACACTGCGCATCTGAGACTGGCCGAGAGTTGGTTCGCCCCTTCCTTAATCTCTGCTGTGGTCGCAAAGCCTTCCTATTACGCCGGGTGAGTAACGTGGTTGGGCCCTTTAAACTACATTTTTTTCAGTTCGGGACGGTGTAGACGATGCCATAATATTTCAAGAAAACCTGCCATCTGTTTGTAACCAGCTACAGAGATTGAGGGAGAGGCGACGTTAAAGCCTCGGCCAGCCTTTGCGACGCATTGTGGGATTTTTCGCCACTCTTGCTACAGTTAAGTTCACACATTTCCGTCTGTAAAACCTGTCTCTGTCGTGTTGCAACGAATGTATGTGGTCACCAGTGTTTGACGTTCCAGAAAGTGGGGTCTATCTTCCTTTAACAGATTATATGGTGCGTGCAGGACCGGAGTACTGAAGATAAGAAGATTTACTCAGGATTTGAAATGTCCAACAAACACCTTTAAAAAAAATTTTTTACGGGACTCAATTGTGCAAACATGCATTCGTGTTTAAACTGCTCCGCTCTGTTGACAAAGTGTCGCTTGTGCAGTTGGATGTCACTTGACAATTTAACAAAAAAATCGTTCTTATATAGCGCTTTTTCAGCTCAAGGCGCTGGCCGATACAGGACTAACTCAAACCGCCCAAGGCGCTCACTTGCAGCCTTTGGGTGCACAACCTGGCGACCAGACGACTGAGCACAATCTTGGGCTCTGAAGTATCTGATGTGTTATCTGTGTTACACTCGTTTGGTGTTTTTCTATCAGTAGTTGATTCAGCCCCAATGCTGAAATACTGATAAGTGTAACTCGGATTCGTTTATCCACGCAACCCGTTCAATCAGCAACAAGGCACGGAGTCGTCATATAAAGTTTTCCAATTTTATTCAGCGTACATCAACAACGGCATACAATTGCTCAATCACTTTTCTTTCTCTCACTTTACACAGAGCATCCATTATATAGTTTTTCTCTAAACTCGAGATAACGTCAGAATGTTCCCGATGACGCTTTACATCCAATCAAACTAAATTTCGTCATCACTGTCTTACGTCATACAACATTCTTTTCGGTCCAAGAATGTTCTCAAATATCTACACCTAACGCGAAGCTTCGATCGACAGTAAACAAGCAAAGCTAGAGAATTCTCCAATAATATCGACCAACTAAAATTAACAACGTTTGCAAACTCAAATCAGAGGTAAATACACTCTATTATTGAATACTTTGCAAAGCGAAACGATTAGATCTATCGTGCGCGTTTCAGACATACTATCCTTCGCGTTTCAACGTAACAATCTGGAAATTCAAGTTGCACAAAAATAGATGTCACGACTAATGAAACCAGCACTAGGTTGACTGATTTGATTTGATAACCGAATTGTATGCTTATGTCAGTTCACCAAGTTATCCAATATCACTTGGTTGAACTCATTTTAGCTAGGCGTCGGCCCTTTGTACTTTGGTATGGCATGTGCATATATGAGTCACCATTTGTAAACTAAATGATTAATTTCATGATATCTGTAGAGTGTAGAACATGCATTTTACCTGTTTAAAAGGTATTGTGTAATTATAAAATGAATTGTTTATCTATAAAATACATTTTATAGCAATACCACACTTCCTGTAGCTATAAAACAACATTCCTGTAACTACAGACTACATTTTACGATATGCAAGAGAAACCGCACTCGATTATCACGCAGTGTAAATATTATACAGAGAAAACATTTGTATCTGTAAACACTTTATTGTAAGCCTATCTATAAACACTACATTTTATTCGTAAACAGATCATTTTATAATAACAACGGTCTGTACACACTTAATTTTATTGACGAACACTTTTTTTTTAAGAACAACAACGAACTTTTATATCAATAAAATAAATTGTATAATATAGGCCCTATACAATTCATGTTATAGGTAGAATGCATTCGGATAATTTATTTTACCATCGTCGGCTTACATTCGTTTTATAGTAACTTTAGCATTGCTTCTCTGTCCTTGGTCCAAGGGAAGCAACTCGATCGTGATGTTGACTACTTTTGTAAACGTCAAAGCGACTCGACATGGTTTATTACATTCTCATACTTCAACTAATTAGCGCCTAACAAGACGGCAGTGGTAATTCACAGTCAGTGTCACTGTAAATTTTATTTTGAAAAGACTTGACATGTTTTGCCTTTATCTTCTAAACCCAAAGCATTTACTTTTGGGTCGCTTAGAACGTTACAAAATAAATAATAACAAAAGGGAGAGAAGCAGTTATACAATGAGAAATGAGTATACAATTATTGTAAGGCGACGAAGGTAAAATAAATGGCCCGAATGCATTCTAGAGATAAAATGAATTGTAAATGTGTTTTCAAATGCATGCTACTTCTACATCAGAATGCTAGGCAGACTTCGCCCATTGTTAAATCTTAGAACAGCCAGATCAGTTGCAACTTCTCTCATCCTCTCTAGATTGGATTATTGTAACAGCTGCCTCTGGGGACTACCCAAAACACAACTGCAGAGACTACAATTTGTTCAAAATACTGCAGCAAGGATTGTTCTAAAACAAAAAAAAAGAATGAGCACATTTCACCTGGACTTCGTTCTCTTCATTGGCTGCCCGTTGAAAAAAGACTGGACTACAAAATCATGGCACTGGCCTATCAGTGCTTCACGAGCACTGCTCCCAACTACCTCACAGAACTGGCCTCCCCTTACCAACCCAGACGCGAACTCAGGTCAGGGACTCAGTGTAGACTTGAAACCCCCAGTGTGCGCACAAGCAACACAACCAATAAGACTCTTGGAATGCGCTCCTTCAAAAATGCTGCACCCACTCTATGGAACTCCCTTCCCCTGAGCTTGAAGCAAGCTCCATCCCTGCCAAGCTTCAGGAAAGGACTAAAAACTTACTTGTTTTAATATGGCTGAATCACCGTCGTAGTGCGCATAGAGCATGAACACCACGTACATGGATTTTGGGCGCCTTACAAGATCACATCATCATCATCATCATTAGTTGCTCTCCCCGTTGGGGTGCCGGGGTTTTCTGTATAAATAGTATCCCCACTTTGTGGAAATTAGTGCTTTAAATTACCACTGTTTCTGTCATTCTCATTTGTTCTTTTTCGTCCCTACTTTGTTTCCAAAACTCCTCATTTGTGTATGGGGTCTGTTGGGTCAGCTTGGGGATATTGGACGCTTTCTGCCAAATGGTCACTAGAGCTTTCTATGGTATTATTATTTAGCAATGTAATCTATAGTTATAAAAACGTTGCTTTATAGCTATAAAAAGTGTTGTATTGCTATGGAATGTATTTAATAGATATACAACTCATTGTATAATTATACAATATCTTTTATACAGGTAAAATATATGTTCTATAAATATTATATCCTATCATATCCTATCCCATAAATTGAAGGTCGTAGGGACACCACAGATTATCGTTTAACCAGCGTACTCCATCTTTGTCTGTCCTTAGAAACCCTTTTAGCTTCGCTCAGTGTCAAGCCAGTCCATTCTCGAATGTTGTCCTCCCACCTCTTTTTCTGTATCCCTCTCCTTCTGCCTCCTTGCAGCGTGCCTTGCAGGATGGTCTTTGCAAGGCCTGATGCTCTGCTGACGTGGCCATACGATCGGAGTTTCCGTTTCTTCACCACTGTGAGCATGTCATCGTGTTTGTCCAATGGCTGTATATAGATATAATGATAATTATCATTTAATTTACAAATGGCGCTACATATGTGCAACATTCTAATTAATGGAGAGAGAGAGAGAGAGCAAGAGAGAGAGACATACAGACAGAGACAGACAGACTGGTACAGAGACAGACACTCAGACTTGCAGAGAGAAATACAGTGAAAGGGCGACAGACACCGAGAGAGAGACACAGAGGGAGAGATAGAGAGAGAGAGAGAGAGAGAGAGAGAGAGAGAGAGAGAGAGAGGGGGAGAAAGAGAGAGAGAACAATTTTATTTGACAAGGGTAAAAGATACTTTCTGTCTTTTTTGTCATTTGTGTACATAGTTGTAAATAGTATATTTTTGTCTTTTTTGTAATTTATGTACATAACTGTAAATAGTCTGTACCTTTACTGTCCCGTCTTTTGGTGTATTGTAGCAATAGTGATGTTTCATCGAGTGCATGTATATATATGTTATGACTATGTAAAGCGTGGTGAGTCTGGTCATAGGCTGGAGTACCCGCTATATAAAAATCCGTTATTATTATTATTATAATAATTAGTATAATAAAATAACTTCATAACAATAACACCATAATATTAGAATGTAACAATATAATCAAGATATTCGCACGCGAGAAAGAGAGAGAGTGTGTGGGTGTGTGTGTGTGTGTGTGAGAGAGAGAGAGAGAGAGAGAGAGAGAGAGAGAGAGAGAGAGAGAGAGAGAGAGAGAGAGAGAGAGAGAGAGAGAGAGAGCTGTGATAAATCTGAAAAACTAGAATGAATAGTTTACGTGAGAATATTTGGTTGTTATCATTCATTATCATACCTTATCATACATTATCACACATTAACCTATGTCATGTATGTCAAGTATTCCACAGTATGTGTTCCCGCCTATTGACAGGCATGTGACATTATCGCTCAGCAATTTTTGAAAAAAAACATTCTTTATTTATTTCCTGTCCTAGCCACAGATGATCGTTTAACCAGCGTACTCTCTCTCTCTCTCTCTCTCTCTCTCTCTCTCTCTCTCTCTCTCTCTCTCTCTCTCTCTCTCTCTCTCTCTCTCTCTTTCTCTCTGTCTTCAGCAACCCTCATGGCTTCGCTCAGTGTCAAACTAGTCCATTCTCGAATGTTGTCCTCCCACCTCTTTTTCTGTCTCCATCTTCTTCTGCCTTCCTCCACCGTGCGATGGGATTGATAGCACGAATAGTGCTAAATATGGAACAGGTTGAGCGACTTCTAAGTCGCACGCTCATACCCCGTACTCAGTAGGCGGCACAGCTCGGTTGACTTCGTAGGCGTCCGAACTGAACGTCGTCCGACTATTGGTAGCGTTTTTCATAACCCCGGTCCTTGATGACCTCACTGGTGTCTGTGTATTTTTGCTTTCGGTTTTGCTTTCTTGTGATCATACTACAATTTTATTCGAGTTTTTTATTTATTTTAGATTTTGTATTATTTTATTTTAGCTGTTGATTTTATTTTAAGTTACGCTATTTTTGTTATACAATGTTATGCTATGTTATGTTATGTTAGTAATTGGTTTTATTTTATTTCCTGTAATTAGCTGTCATTTTGTTATGTTTGTTTTTGTTATCATTTTGTCTGTTCTTTACATTTTGTCCCCCCACCTATGTTTCTGTCTCCTCTTCTTCTGCCTCTTTGCGCCGTGTCCTGCAGGATGGTCTTTGCAAGGCTTGATGCTCTGGTGACGTGGCCATATAATCGGAGGTTCCGTTTCTTCACCACTTTGAGCATGTCATCGTGTTGTCCGGACTTCGTTGTTGGTGATGTGCTATCACAAAATGTTAAAATAACAATATTTAATACGAAAGCTGTTCAAATCCGAAGTGTATGATTTTGTCTTAACAACTTGTATGTAACATAAGGAACTGTTAATCCTTCGTTCTATATTTTAATTTTATCTTTTTATGTCCATTTTCCCCCCAGTCTTTGAGAATGTAAAAAATATAATATTTGCATGCATGTTTTGGAACGTAAAAAAGTTTGTTATAATTTTTTTTTTAATTCATGATTCAACTTTAAAACTATGCGCGGTTATGCCGAGGCCATGATATTTACAAATACCGAAAAACACGCAGCTTTCATTTCATAGCAAGTTAAATATATGATCAGTGGCACCTCCGTTATTCCTACAGTTTGTTTCTCAATCAAAATTCCGATTTCTCAGGAACTGCCAATAACACACTAATCTAATCTGATAAGATAATATTAGCGCATTCCTTCAGGTTGTCAACTGATAAAATAATTTTGTGATTTTTTCTTTTTTTTTCTTTTTGTTGGTGTTGTATTTTCAGACTTATTTGGAGGAAATAACTTTGAAATAGTCGGGGAATGAAAACGAGGCGAATTTCTGTCGGCCTGTTTGTCTTACTGTGGGTCGGTTGGTCGGTCGATCGCCATATGTCAAGAACAACTGAACAGACTAAAGTTTATAGAAGCATTACCTAGGTTAGTTCCTCCGTTAGGTTGCCGAGGTTTTCTGTATAAATAGCATCCCCACTTTGTGGAAATTTACCCCCGTCGGGGTGCCGGCGGTTTCAGTATAAATAGTATCCTCTTTTTCTGGAAATTTAGTGCTTTAAATTCCCACTGTCGCTGTCTTTCTCATTTGCTCTTTCTCATTCCTGCTCTGTTTATCAATCTGCTATACTATCTTCTTCTTCGGTAGACCAGTCATCTACCTTTCTTCTTGAAAACTCTTCCGGGACAAGACTCCTTATTTGTGTATGAGGTCTGTTGGATCAGTTGGGAATATTGGACACTTTCTGCCAGGTGGTCACTAGGGCTTCCTATGATGTTATTATTTAGCAATGTAGGCATTTTATATGTATGTGTTTTGTTGATAATTTATAATGATGTTTGTATTCTATTTTGTTTTTGTAAACGGGGGTTCAATAAATTAGAGGAGCCTCAGCGTCCCCTGCGTGGGTTGTCTTTATTGTAAAGTAACTGGCTGGTGGAGAGCTTTCAGTTTTACCACTAGGGTTGTTTCAGCAGATCTTTTATGCGGATCAGGGGTTGTCCGGTCATGATTTGGCTCGGAAGAGTCCGCTGGACCTAAAGCAATAATCATGTAATGTAATGTGGAAATGTAATGCTTTAAATGACCACTGTTTCTGTCATTCTCATTTTGTTCTTTCTCGTTCCTACTCTGTTCTATCAATCTACTATCTTACCTACATTTCTTTCCTCGAAAACTCCCCCCCCCCCCCCAAACTCCTCATTTGTGTATCTTTTTGGTCATCTTGGGGATATTGGACGCTTTCTGCCAAACGGTCACTAATGCTTTCTATGATATTATTATTTAGCAACTTAGGCATGTATGTGTTTTGTTAATATTTCATAATTACGTTGTTGTTTTTTGTTTGCTTTTTTTAAAGCCGGGTTCGATAAATTAGAGTACAGCCTCAGCGTCCCCTGTAGGGGATGCCTTTATTGTAAAGTGACCGGCTTGTGAAGTGCCTTCAGTGTTACCAATAAGGATGTTTCAGCAGCTCTTTTATACGGACCAGGGGTGAGCCCTCTTAAAACCAAGTTGTGGTCCTGATTCGGCTCTTTGCAGTTCGCTGGACAATATAAACTGTCAACAATGACTATCTAACTAACTAAATGCTTAGGTTAGTCGCTGTTGCCAGCCTCCGGTGCCATCGTATTAAAATGCTCTGGTTACTGGGGTTATTTCGTTGCTAAGCACGTATAATTGCTCTATATCTTAAAACACGGCTGAACCGATTTTGATGAGGGTTGGCATACGGCTAGGTACTTTCGCTCATGGCCAATCATGCAGGGTCGGTCCGTTGGTTGGACATTCGGTCGGTCCGTCACTCCGTCAGTCTGAATGTGACTTTTTGTAGTTTAAAAAAAATCTAGCAAATTGAAGAGGTCGGCCCTAATTGACTTTGCCAGGCCGTCTGATTCATTTTAATTACTTCCTGACCTATGCGTTTCATCTTGCCGCACAAAATGTTGCGGCATAGTCTAGTCCTGTTTAGTCTGATATGTTTCAGATTCTCCTTACGCCTACACATTAAACTACAATAAGACCACAAACATGTTTGTTTACTGTATCCCGACCGACCCGACTATTGTGGTCCCCATCCTAAACTTTTCTATGGGATCGTCTGAAAAACAATTGATAAAAGCTTTAAAAAACGTACCCAAGTTGGAAAAGGTTAAATATATATACCGATCCTTTTTTTCCCTATTATTACCGTAAATTTTATTTAATCGTTCTTATATAGCGCTTTTCCAGCTCAAGAGCTGCTCAATGCGCTGGCCGATACAGGATCTAACTCAAGCCGCCCGAGACGCCCACCCGCAGCCTTTGGGCGCTTGGTCTGACGCCCGGACGACTGAGCACAATCCTGGGCAGCCAGGGATTGGGGAGAAGGACCTATGTGCATGCATTATTATTTTTAGCCATAAGTTGCACAACAGTTCGTTTGGAAGAATCCCCGGCTCGTGTGTCAAGAGATCGCAGGTTTGAATCGACTTCCACCCACCTGAACTTGGCTGCACGCACTGGCCACCTTGTCACTTTAATCAGCCTGCTATTTGTAATACAAGGTGGGTTGCTCTATCTCCTTTGCTTTGGGTTCGCATAGGTCAAACCACCACTTGCATGCAGACTATAAGCTGCTAAGATAATTTAGAAACATAAACTACTGATCAAAGTAAACGCTGTAGGATCAGATAAATCAATATAGGGTGGCGACATAATGAATGGGATTCGCATCTGCGACCGAATGGTAAAATACATAATAAACATAGTAGGATATTTTGATATAATGGTCTCCGCACTCGTATCTGTAATAACCGCGTTCAAAATGCGATGATAGGCAATGTGCAACGGTGTATGGCGCATGGCACATCCATGACACGTTCATCAGGTAGGAAATCCTATCCTATCCTATCCCGTAACTCGAAGGTCGTTGAGGAACCACAGATGATCGTTTAACCAGCGTACTCCTCAGCAACGCAGCCCTCATGGCTTCGCTCAGTGTCAATTCAGTCCATTCTCGAATGTTGTCCTCCCACCTCTTTTTCGGTCTCCTTCGTCTTCTTCCTCCTTGCACCGTGCCTTGCATGATGGTCTTTGCAAGGTGGAAAAGGCCTGATGCTCTGGTGACGTGGCCATACGATCGAAGTTTCCGTTTCTTCACCACTGTGAGCACGTCATCGTGTTGTCCAATGGCTTGTGTGATGGTATGTCGGGTTTTGTCGTTGGTGATGTGCTAGGTATAGGAAATGCCCAGGGCAAGAAAGATCTGGGAGGACCCAATCTTCTGCAGGCTGTGGGCCACAGCCGAAATCCACGAGTACAGTGTGGCTCGCCTTGGCCCCTGAGCACGTGATCGTGTAACCTGTTTTAACGTGAGGTTCCTCCGTCGTGGCCGGTGACTTCTGTGTGGAAGACGTTCGCCCAGTGATGCCGTGCTGACATCACCCCTGTTAGTCGCCTCTTACGACACGCCGGGGAGCGTTGTTGTCTATTCTATTCAGTGCCCGAATCCCCAGGTTGAAAATGGTGCTGAACAAAACTAGAATTTTATCCTATTTCCCATAACCACGAACTAAAGTTAAGAAGCTCACGTTGTATAAAGCTGATAGATTTCTGGTGGGCATGGGTCTAAAAGCTAAATTTCCTCCAACATTCTCTTCATTTTGTTTTCTTTTCGCTTTCTGTTGGCATTCCTTATAATTACAGTGACTATGCCTGCTCTATCAGAGTCGAATCGACGCATTGATATACTCGTATGTTAGCCAAGACCCCGTTGCCACACAGCAACACAACAGGGCAAAAGGCAATGGTTGGTTGAATATGACAATACTAGAGGTCACGTGACTTCAAAGTGAAGTTACGTATGTTCAATGCAGGAAATGTGTGATAGAACGTTATGATGAAAAGGACGACGACGACGACGACGATGATGATGATGATGATGATGATGATGATGATGATGATGATGATGATGATGATGATGATGATGATGATGATGACGACGACGATAATGATCCGTTTAATCATGCCTTTATGGACAACAATTTTGTGGTAGTAGGTCGAGTGGGAGTGCATTAGATCGAATTAGACTGGTTTGTCACTTTATCTTGACATGTGGTTTGTATAGTACTTCTCTTTATGAAGATTCGACATTCACGCATAGATAACTATTGTTCAGTGGAGTGGTTGGAATCTAATCTCTGATTCATTGAGCATACTCCAACTAAGTTGAGAAGGCTGTTTCGCTGGATTTGGAATATCAAGGTAACTCTTTTGAATTGTGGTTTTAAATCGTTCTTCTACAGCGCTTTTCCAGCTCAAGAGCTGCTCAAGGCGCTAGCCGAGACAGGATCTAAGTAACTATTTTCTTCTTATTTTTGTTCTCGTCCTTCTTGCTATTGTTCTTTTTGTTGTGCTTCTTCTTCTTCTTCTCTTCCTCCTTCGCTTCCTTCTCTTCCTCTTCCTCCTCCTCATGATCTTGTTGTTGTTGTTGTTGTTGTTGTCTTCTTCTTCTTCTCCTTCTTTTTCTTCTTCTTCTTCTTCTTCTTCTTCTTCTTCTTATTCTTCTTCTTCTTCTTCTTCTTCTTCTTCTTCTTCTTCTTCTTCTTCTTCTTCTTCTTCTTCTTCTTCTTCTTCTTCTTCTTCTTCTTCTTCATCCTTCTTTTCCTTCTCTTCCTCTTCCTCCTCCTCATGATCTTGTTGTTGTTGTTGTTATTGTCTTCTTCTTCTTCTTCTTCTTCTTCTTCTTCTTCTTCTTCTTCTTCTTCTTCTTCTTCTTCTTTCTATTGTTATTATTATTATTATTATTATTATTATTATTATTATTATTATTATTATTATTATTATTATTATTATTATTATTATTATTATTATTATTATTATTTCTTTTCCTTCTTGCTCTTGTTCTTTTTGTTCCTCTTCTTCTTCATCTCCTCCATCTCTTCCTCCTTTTCCTCATCATCCTCATTCTCATCCTCATCCTCATCATCGTCTTCTTTTTCTTCATATTATTATTATTATTATTATTATTCTTATTCTTATTCTTATTCTTATTATTATTATTATTATTATTATTATTATTATTATTATTATTATTATTATTATTATTATTGGGGTGTCGGATAGTG
Organism: Oncomelania hupensis; assembly: GCA_036898135.1. Lineage (NCBI taxonomy): Eukaryota > Metazoa > Mollusca > Gastropoda > Littorinimorpha > Pomatiopsidae > Oncomelania > Oncomelania hupensis. Next base: position 9,986,831 of record CM072515.1, read on the forward strand.
CAGTGGTTGGAGCACTCGCTACTGTGTCGAAAGTGAAGCACCGTCCGGTGCGGTTAGCACTTGGATGGGTGACCGCTAAGGCGTGAAGCGACAAATAACAACGCCCCCAGTTGACTCAACTGTGACTGAGTACCTACTCTCTTGAGGGTGGGGAAGGTAAAGCAGCGAGGGAGAGAGTTGGGCATCACCCTCATTACGCTGGCCCAAGATAAGTGTGATCTCCAACATCACGCTCCCCTACGGCCACAAGGCTATGGGACTACCTTTACCTTTTTTTTTTTATTATTATTATTATTGTCATCATCATCATCATCGTTATGATCATCATCATCATCATCATCATCATCATCATCATCATCATCATCTTCTTCTTCTTCTTCTTCTTCTTCTTCTTCTTCTTCTTTTTTATATTATTATTATTATTATTATTATTATTATTATTATTATTATTATTATTATTATTATTATTATTATTATTATTATTATCATCATCGTCTTTTATCATCATCATCATCATTATTATTATTATTATTATTATTATTATTATTATTATTATTATTATTATTATTATTATTATCATTATCATCATCGTCATTATCATCATCATCATCATCATCATTATCATCATCATCATCATCATCATCATCATCATCATCATCATCATCATCACCATCATCATCATCATCATCATCATCATCATCATCATCATCATCTAACTCAAGCCGCCCGAGGGGCCCACTTGCTGTTTTAGATGCATCGTCAGACGCCCCAGACAACTGAGCCTAATCCCAGGCGACCGGAGACGGGGGAGAAGGGACCCAGTGCATGCTGGGTGTAGATGTTGATAAGCTGGTCTCCCACCCGTCTCGGACATGAACGCCAAGGTCCTTTAAAGTCTTCGCGATGGGATTCGTACGCGACACAGACTCGACCTCGGTTTATACGCTCATCAGGGTCATGTTATTATTTTTTTTTCGGATCCCAGGCCGTCAACCAGATTCGAACCCTTGCATGCAGGGTTGAATGAACATTGAGGTTTAACGTCTACACCCACCATTGGCGATATGGCAGACGGGGATAACCATCCCAGGGAAAGAGGGGTAGGGGCCTGAATCAACACTGAACCACCAAAGCAATCATACTTCTAAAATGGACAGTAAACATGGCCACATTTTATATCGCCCACCACGGGATTCGAACCTGAGTCATCGGTGTGCCAGGCGAACGCTCTACCAATTGAGCTACGGCGGTGGGCCGAATGCAGGGTTATCTTTCAACGTGAATGAATGAGTGGGATAATTTGTTAAGTGCATAAATATTTCCGCACAAAGGCAGGATCTATGGGTTTCCTTTTGTAGAATATTGGTTTTAACCACTTTCAGCTAATTCATTTTTACTTAGAAGTATATTTTCTAAACAATTATTTGTTTACAAACAATGGAAGATTTCTCTAAATAATATATTTTCTTCGTAAATAACTTATTTACGTAAACAATTTATTTTTTACGTAAATGCATTATGATATAGGTTAATAAGGCCTTGTTGTTAAATTCCAAATTATGTAGCCTACCTATATAATGCTTTATTTAGCAGATTGTGTAAAATAATGTATTATTTAGAAAATGTTTCTAAACAATGATTTGCTTACCTATAAAATGCATTGTTTAATTAGCTGATTTTGCTAAATAATATATTATTTACAAGATGTTGTTAAATAATGCATTATTTAGGCCTACGTAAACAATTCATTGTTTCTAGACAGCAATTTTGATTATTTAGGGGATTCGCAGGTACATGTCGTAGTTTTGTGGAGTTATGTTGTAGTGTGTGAAAAACAAAAATTGCAAAATCGTTACTTTACGCGGTTATACAATTCAAAATGAGGAAATTAAGCCTACTTTATTTATCTCTATTTTTTATTCCTTCGCAATAGTATTATTATACAAGACTGCAACGGTAACGGCTTCGATAACTAGGCAGCCATCATTATTTCTGCTTTGGCGTCCATGCCTTCAGAGTACTTCCGCCAGTTCCGTAGTTTGGAATAAGGTGAAACTTCCGTTTCAAATTAAAATTAAAACATAATTCAACTCAAAAGAACAAACGGAACCACAGTCTCAACACATTTTTGGGAATATAAATACAAAAAAAACTTTTTTTGTCTGACGGGATACTAAAAAACTGAACATTCCTACACAAAAACTGACTTTGACCATTCGTGTGTGTTCGGGAGGTTACAGACGTATTATCTTCGAATTTGATAAGTAATTTATTTTGGACACACAATCTTTGGAAAGACCTTGCATTTAATTATAGAAAGCAGTACAATTATTAACAACAAGTTTTCAAGCAAAAACCTGGAATCCCCTAAATAATGAAAATTGCAGTCCCTAAACAATGAACTGTTTACGTAAACAATGTATTTAATAGCAACATCTTCAAAATACTACTTTATTTTGCAAATTCTGCTACATAATGTATTATATAGGTAAACAAAAAAATTATTTAGAAACTTTTCTAAATAATATATTATTTAACACAATGTGCTGTGTAATGCATAATATAGGTAAATAATTGTTTTTTTATAAACACTGCCGTATGTACAAATATCGTGATTTATTTACGTAAACAACGTATTGTTTAGGTAAATAATCAGTTATTTACGGAGAAAATATATGATTTAGAGAAATTTTACATTGTTTGTTAACAAAAGATTATTTAGAAATTATACTTCTAAATAAAAAATTATTTAGCTGAAAGTGGTTAAAAAAACACCGAAAAATATCGCAAATAAATATTTATAAAGGGAATTCCATAAGGATCACAACGCAACAGTTAATGTTGGGCCTATCCAAGTTTTAAGCCTGCTCGACGTTGACTAGTATATTTTTTTATGTTTAGCCGCTGAGCAACCGCACGCGCAGGCATTAAAAAGAGCTGGGATGGTGTTGGGAGTGTACGAAGAGAAAGAGAGAGAGAGAGAGAGAGAGAGAGAGAGAGAGAGAGAGAGAGAGAGAGAGAGAGAGAGAGAGAGAGAGAGAGCGTGTGTGTGTATGTGTGTGTGTGTGTGGGGGGGGTGTGCGAACGTTGAGCTTTGTTTGGTTAAATGAAGAATTGATGCATTTCGATTATTCGGTTTTATTTAGTTTTTTTTTATCACTGACGTTTTCTGATTCTGTTGTGTTAATGTTATTGCTATGCTTATTGTACACCGAATTATCTTTCCTCTTTCTTGCTGTTTGTTGGGACAATAATTAAGATTCTGTTTCTGATTCTGACATTTTGGCCTTCGTTGTCAATGTTTCTGAGGTGTTTAGTTTATTTTCCCATCGTTCAACGCGAACTGTCTAGCGGCTTTGTCTCGTCTGTAGGCTAATCAGCCAGACTAACAACTGAGGAAAAGACAAGCAGCACGTCACAATCATTCAAAACCTTATCAGTCACTGCAGCTTTGTCTGACACGGAAAGATATTCAACATGTATTCAAGTGGTTTTGTTTGCGTTTGAAACAATAGCAGAAAGGCCTATCCCTTATCAGAAAGAGGTAACTTAACTGCCCTGTTTTGTTGCACAAAAAAAAAGTTATTGGTCGTTGTGTTGGGACTGTAATACCACAGTGTATAATGTTTTATTTTTCAGCGTGCGAGCCATCGTCGGAACGGTGAGGTAAAACTTGGAAAGATTATTGTACGATTTTTTCCCCCGTGTGATTGGTCTTACTAAAACTGCAGCAGACAACTTCAGCAAACAGGTAAGTTGTAAATTTTGTTTATTTTTATTTATTATTATTATTTTTGAGGATTTGTATAGCGCACATATTTCGCCGTACTTTGCGACTTAAGGCGCTGGCCGATACAGGGTCTAACCGCCCGATGCGCCAACTTGCAGCCTTTGGGCGCATCGTAATAACGCTGAAGACAACTGAGCACAATCCTGGGCAGCCAGGGATGGGGGAGAAGGACCTAGGTGCATGCTGGGTGTGTTCTTGTCACCGGCACTCACCCGTCTAGGACATGAGCGTCAGGATCTTTAAAGTCCGTTATGATGGAATGTATGCGACACAGACCAGACCTCGGTTTATACTCTCATCCGAAGGAGTAGGAAACGAGAGTAAAGTGTCTTTCCCTAGGACACAACACAATGCCCCGGCCTGGGCTCGAACCCGGGACCTTCAGATCCGCAAGCCAAAGCTCTACCCTTAGGCCACCGTGCCGCCGTGTTTGCAGTTTGTCGTGTTGTGTTTCTGTATGAAAGCTACTCAATCGTTAGTAAAGAGACATTTTCGAAAAATGGTAACTAAGGAAAATAGTTGGTCCTGTTCACAAAATATTTCAAACGTTATATAATTCTACAAAATGCGCTTGGATTCGTGGATGACAAAATATGCCAAAAGGGGTTGATTGTATTTTTATTACATCGGTTTTATATAGCGCTTTTCTCCAGCTTGTGAGCTGCTCAAGGCGCTGTCCAAGACAGGATCTAACTCAAGCTCCACTTGAGGCGCGCACTTGCAGCCTTTGGGCGCATAGTCTGACATGACGACCGGACAACTGAGCACAATCCTGGGAGACTGGGGATGGACGAGAAAAAGGGGCCTAGCACTCGCAGGGCCAATTTGTGTAGCCGGTTCTCGCCCGTCTAGGACATGAGCGTCAGGATCTTTGCAAGTCCGTGCGATGGAGTGCGTGCGTCCACAGACTAGACCTCGGTTTATACTCTCATCCGAAGGAGTAATACGTAGGCTTATTTGCTACCAACCAGGTTTTATGCATCATGTATTGTTTTATAAGTGTGCATCGTTTTTCCCATTCTACACAGAAAAAGATGTAATGCTAAAAAACTAAACACAAAAAACATAATAACAACAACAGCAACAACAACAACAGCAACAACACTAATTATATTACTAATATTAAGTGCATAATACAAAAAGGTAGTAATGTAAAAAAAAACAAAAAAAAACATAGCCAGCATTGCCTTAAGTACCGACTTAACTGACGTGACTTAGGTTCGACGCTTTTCAATCATCCAAGGTTCTCTCTGGGTACTCCGGCTTTTCTCCTTCCCTTCAATAGTGCTATGGATTCCGTCTACCTCAAAATTCTATTTCCTTTCCATCTTCTTATAGCGACTAGACTTTAGACCACATGTTTGAGTGATGACTGTGTTAGTTGAGTACAGTCAACCCTCGCTACTTCGCGGTTCGACATTCGCGGATTCACGACTTCGCGGATTTTTTTCATTATTCATTATATGAGAAAATATATGTCTGTCGTGGTGAGTAAAATACTGTACAGTTGTACAGTACCGTAAAAATCTTTGATTTTTTTATGTACACCTACTGTTTTATTGCTTAGCATTTGTGCCTGTGTACTGTATGTACATATGGTAGATATCTGTACATTACTGTAAAGGGTGGTTTGTTAACAGTACGTAAAGGGAGAGTTTTAAAAGTCCGAATACACGTTAAATAAATACTGTAAATATGGTGATCTACTTCGCGGATTTTCAGCTATCGCGGCCGGTGTCGGAACTTATCTACCGAGATAAACGAGGGTTCACTGTATATAGAAGTGTCGGTAACGTGTGAGCGGGTATTTTGGTTATAGATCTCCGCGCTTTGAGTCTTACTGAAGAATAAAGCGCGTATAACATCCAGTATTTTTGTTGTTGTTTAATTTAAGTATTTTTGGTGGTAACATTTGTACCTGTATAACATCCATCATATTCATGGATGACTACTATTTTGAGAGTAATAATAATGATAATAATAATAATAATAATAATAATAATAATAATAATAATAATAATAATAATAATAACAATAATAATAATAATAATAATAATAATAATAATAATAATAATAATGATAATAATAGCAAAAAAATAATGTTATTACTTCTACTACCACGACTACTAAGAACAAGTGTGGATGCTGTATTACATGCATTTTCTCCCCAAATCAATATTCAGACGCAAAGCGCGGCGATCTGTACCAACATACAAGCTCACGTGTTACACACCCACGTACAACCACAGCAAACACACAATGATCATTCAATCATATGGTGTAAAGGCCATGCTAGGGAGACCGCTATTTGAAGAAGAAAAGGACCTAAACTTTTATATTGTAAAATTAGTTTGATTTACCCAATATTACCGAAGGACGTGAGAAAGATTAAGGGAAGATTTGTTTAAACATTTCTGTCATAGTTTTGTCGAGTTTGGTCACGCCTAGCACCCTTATCAGATGCAGGAATGCGAATCAATGACACGATTCCACATTGCAAATGTTTTTAGTAGTAGTAGTAGTAATAACCTTTATGGGTGGGGTGGGGTGGGGTGGGAGGGTGGGAGGTAGTGTTGGGAAGGGGGATGGAGGTGAGGGTGGTGGGGGGGGTTGAAGGGGGTTCACAGTTCGCTCAGTGGTGTGGGCAGCAGAGAGACGGTTGAAGCGTTAAATGTTGAGCCATAACTGGTAAAGTGCATGCTGCGGTTCAGAGCATGCTGGCAGGGCTGGGAGTACCTGACAAAAACACACAAAGAAATAAACAAAGAAATAAACAACAACAGTCACCCACTCACCCCCATGCCATGACCTTGATGCACAGGCAGGCGGATGAGAGTATAAACCGAGGACTAGTCTGTGCCCGCACGCATTCCATCACACGCATGCCCCTAGACGGGCGGGTGCCAGCGACACCAATGCACACGACCCAGTACAGGCTTCAGCTCCTTTCTTTCCCTTCTGCCTCAAAACCCGCTGGCCCAAAAACGTGCTCAGTGGTCTGACACTTCAGGCGGTGCGCCTCCTAAGGCAGCAAGTCCGCACCTCGGAGGGCTAGAGTGAGGTCCTGTTTCGGCCAGCACCTTGGACAGCTCTAAGTGCTAAACAAGGACGATTAAAGGTATCCTATCCTATCCCGTTACTGGAAGGTCGTTGGGCCACCACCGACGATCGTTTAACCAGCGAATTTCATCTTTCTCTGTCCCCAGCAACCCTCATGGCTTCGCTCAGTGTCAAGTCAGTCCATGCTCGAATGTTGTTCACCCACATTTTTTTTCTGTCTCCCTCTTCTTCTGCCTCCTTGAATCGTGCCTTGCAGGATGGTCTTTGAAAGGCCTGATGCTCTGGTGCCGTGGCCATACCGTCGGAGTTTCCGTGTCATTACCATTATGAACATGTCATCTTGTTGTCCAATGGCTTGTGTGATCGTCTGTCGGACTTGGTTCGACGCCCAGACGACCGAGCACAATCCTGGGCGACCGGGGATGAGGAGAAGGGACCTAGTGCGTGGTGGATGTATTTGTGTAGCCGGCACTCACCCGTCTAAGACATGAGCCTCAGGATCTTTAAAGTCCGTGCCATGGAATGTGTGCGTGCACAGTCTAGACTTCGGTTTGTCTCACCGCCGTAGCTGAAGTGGTAGAGCGCTCGCCGGGCACACCGATGACCCAGGTTCGAATTCCGTGGTGGGCGATATAAAATGTGGCCATTTTTCACTGTCCATTTTAGCAGTATAATTGCTCTGGTGGTTCAGTGTTGATTAAGGTCCCAACCCCTCTTTCCCTGGGATGGTTATCCCCGCCTGCCATATCGCCAATGGTGGGTGTAGACGTTAAACCTCAATGGTCGTTCGTTTCAACGGCGGTTTCTACTTTCTTCCAGATAAAGCCTTCATGCGGTGAGGGAAATTGTAATATTAGAACTACATGGGTCGAAGACATATTTTGTTCCATTCTTATCACTGTCTGTAGTTATGGAAAGATGGTATGACCTAACACGCACTACACGCCCCCTCTCCCGCTCCCCCCCCCACCTTTAATCCCATACACACACCCACACACGCACACAAACACACACACACACCTCTTATCCACCTCTAACCCCACCCCCTTGTCTTTTCACGTGATTATTTTGATTAAAATAGAGAAAATATTTTGCAGGACCTTGCTTCATCAAAACAAAATCCAAAGAACATATGAAAAGCAATAAATGAACTCACAAATAAAACAACATATAAATACTTCAAATTGCATTGACATATTCGCTAATAATGATTTAAACCATTTTTTTTTCTAAAATAGCTGGAAAGGTTGCTTTAAATGATAAATCAAAATTAAACGTCAAAGAAAGTGTATCTTCTAACTAGAATCAAACACTTCATAAATTTTGATGCAAGGAACTTATTCATCAATGCACGTATTTAGTCAGCCATTGATTACGCATCTACCTTATGACCCCTTGGGGTCATGAGCAATCTTGCCACTGTAGATTGTTCTAACCTATAAAGGGACAAGTGAAAACCCCAGTTGAAAACCTGTCTTTCCTTTATAGGCATGACCGATTCACTGCGGCAACAGTACCCCCGTTGGATTGCCGGGGTTTTCAGTATAAATAGTGTCCCCACTTTCTGGAAATTTAGTGCTTTAAATTCCCACTGTCGCTGTCTTCCTCATTTACTCTTTCCCATTCCTGCTCTGTCCTATCACTCTGCTATACTATCTTCTTCTTCGCTAGATCAATGACCTACCTTTTTTCTTGAAAACTCTTCCTGGACAAGACTCCTTGTTTGTGTATGAGGTCTGTTGGATCAGCTTGGGAGTGTTGGACGCTTTCTGCCGGGTGGTCACTAGGGCTTCCTATGATGTTATTATTTAGCAATATAGGCATTTTATATGTATATGTTTTGTTGATAATTTATACTGATGTTTGTATTCTATTTTGTTTTTGTAACCGGGGGTTCGAGTAGTTGGGGTAAAGCCTCAGCCGTCCCCTGCGTGGGATGTCTTTATTGTAAATTGACTGGCCGGTGGAGGGCATTCAATTTTCCCACTAAGGTTGTTTCAGCAGATCTTTTATGCGGATCGGGGGTTGTCCGGTCCTGATTTTGCTCGGAAGAGTCCGCTGGACCTAAAGCAACAATCAATCAATCAATCAATCTACCTTATGGGATTCAGCCAGTGATAATACCATTAAACCACTTACTAGAGTACTTGCTCTTAACGTAGTCCTATTAAGAAAAGCAAACCCTTATGAGTTAGGCTACATAAACCTAGGGATTGTTCCTCTAAAAGCAAGGTTGGCTTATATTAAGGGGTTCATTTATGCACACAATTATCACTGGATATAAACCAGAAACCATATGCTCAACATTCACTTTGAGAACTTCACGCCAAGTCATGAGATTGAACACTCCTCTTCCTCGAATTGATCAAATCTAGTTTACTTTATTCAGGCAGCAATCTCTGGAATTCTCTCCCAAACATCTTGAGACAAAATACCAACATGAATACTTTCAAGAGCAAATATGCCTCCCATCTTATGAAATCAAAATAAATGTTGCCATCATTGTGCATATAAGAAAATAAGAATTATGATTGTTTTTATACACACTCGATTATATTCTTTGTAACTGAAGATTTTATGCAATATATATTGTTTCCTTTTAATTATTTTCAAAATAATGTCTATGTGTTAGTTAAAGCTTTGTTGCTTACAAACCAATTGATCTTTAGAATGCTATAAATGGTAAATATAAATATAAAATCCGTGTGCAACTCCACCCCTATTCATTGCAATCCTTGTCAAGTTTATTTGTAACCATGAAATTGTTTTAACATTGTTGTTGTTTTAGTTTAGACTAGCACCTCTTTAGGGCGAGGGGCAGATGTAAAAAAGCAAACCACCACTTATGTTACTACCTTCGGTAAATAAAGAATTATCCTCTCTCTCTCTCTCTCTCTCTCTCTCTCTCTCTCTCTCTCTCTCTCTCTCTCTCTCTCTCTCTCTCTCTCTCTATCTCTCTCTCTCTCTCTCTCTCTCTCTCTCTCTCTATCTCTCTCTCTCTCTCTCTCTCTCTCTCTCTCTCTCACTGTCTCTCTCTCGCTCTGTCTCCTCTTTCTCTCTCTTTCTCCCTCTCTCCCCCTCTCTCTCCTCTCTCTCTCTCTCTCTCTCTCTTAATCTCCATAACTCCTCTCTCTCGTCCCCGCTCGTTCTCGCCCTCTTTTTGTCTCACTGATAAGATAATGGGCACTGATCCGACCAAGGCAATGCAACAATGTTAAAAGTTAACACATACAAAACCGACAACAATAAAATAAAAACAGCCCTTTGTCATTCGGACCGAAGTTCCGTGTTCGGGCACACCATCGCTATAGATAAACGACGCGTCAGCCCGGAAACCACGTCTGACTTTTGCCGTTAAGCTCTCGGGACTTATCATAAAGTCCTGATAAACGGACACTGCACTTGATGTCGCATCGCCCTATGGACCGGGCTCTGTCTGCCATATAGCCAATGATGAGTATGGACAGTAAAACTTCTATGTTCATTCATGGTTCGGGCTAGCCCGATGCGAAATCCACTCAAATAAAAACCGGTGTAGCAGGCCGGAATATACCCCTGGCTACTTTATACCCTGGGTATAATGTAGCCTAGGCGGGTTTAACCTCCTGGGTATAGATCAGCCTAGGCCAGGTCATACCCCTCGCGCCCGGAATATACCCCCACCTAAAGAAATTTCACTCATGGGTTTGTTGTACATGACCGTTTGCGTGACCAACTCTCAGGTAACAGCCTTTTGCTTGCGTGTAAAAAAAACAAAAAACAAAAAACCTGAGTGAACTCAGCAAACAGCCTTTATCTTGCGTGTAAAAAAAACAAAAAAAAACTAACCCTAATCCTAACCCTATCTATCTATCTATCTATCTATCTATCTATCTATCTATCTATCTATCTATCTATCTATCTATCTATCTATCTATCTATCTATCTGAGTGCATCAGAACAATTACAACACATACATTAAAGAGTAACGTGAAGGATAAGGTCTTCCGTAGTTTGGGGAGAGGGGGGGGGTTATAATGGGCAGGAGAGGGTTAAACGCGCCTAGGCCAGATAATACCCAGGGGTATAGTCTGGACTAGGCCAGTTTATACGGGGGCATAGTCTGGGCTAGGCCAGTTTATACCCTGGGGATACTTGAGGCGGGGTACAATCTGGCCTGCTACACCGGGCGCTGACCTGGTTGATGGACCGGGCCAGCGCTAGCTGGTCTGATCTAAACTTGTCGGTTCGAAGCGGGAAAAGATGGCGAAGAGCAACCAATCTTGCAGCGGCAATCTGAGGCTAACATTTTACTGCTTCATAAAAAAAGAACACTTCGTCCATTTTGATGACCCGCTTAGCCCAGTCACGTGGCGGCTTAATCTGCAGAAATAGAAAACAACCGCACGCCTCATAAACCAAGACCAAATTGGTTCGCTCAGTAGTGGACTACATTTGTTCGAGTGATAATCCTGTGAAAGTGGTACACTAATGTAGTCAGCGCCACGTTGTGGGATAACTACCTTAAGTTCGCCATTGGTACTTACTTGCACCTATAGCGCTCTTCTCCAAACACTTTATTTAGCAAAATGGCTGCCATGAGTCACAACCTCACCTGTGACTCAGTTCGCACTTGGAAATAATCATGATATACATGACATAGGTCTGCTGAGATTTAGGACCCCAATACATAAACATTAATTGTAATTTAATAGTTATAGATTTAACCATTATTTATTTATTTAGTGATAATAGGATATAATGGTTATAGATATAGCCGTTATTTATTTATTTATTTATTTATGTAAACACAGCAAAGTACACTAGACTGAAGTTCGACCTGGACAAACTGCAAGACTCGCAGATGGCACAAATATGTCAGGCCACAACTGGAGGGAAATTTGCACCACTGCTCTTTTTGGGAGCTTGTGAAGTAGATGTCAACACCATGACCACCATTTTCAATTCAGCTGTGACAGATGCCGCCACTGAGATCCTTGGCAAGCACCGCCCAAAGAAGAAGCTGTGGATCACACCTGAACTTTTGGATCTGTGTGATAAACGAAGACAAATGAAAAAGAAAAAGAACACCTCACAGGGAGCTGAAGCCTACCGAAAAATCAACAATGACATCCGAAAAGGCATCAGCACAGCAAAGGAGAACTGGATAGAAGATCAATGCCAGGAAATAGAGGAAAGTCTGAACAAGGACAATAGCAAGAAGATCTACCAGACTGTGAAGCGGCTGACAAGTGTTAAACAGCTCAAGGTCTCCACGATCCAAAGCAGGTCTGTCATATGCCTTACAGAAGAACAAGAAGTCTTGGATAGATGGACAGGGTATTGCTCTAACCTTTAAAACCACACGCCAAATGGAGACCCATCAGTTGTGGCATATCCCGAGAACAGAGAAAAAGAAGAAATCCTCCCAATTCTCCGAGAAGAAGTTGAGATAGCAGTGCAATCGCTGGAGAAAGTGAAGTCAGCGGGAGTGGACAACATACCCGCGGAACTGCTTCAAGCAGGAGGAGAAGCGATGGTTGACGCCCTCACCATTATCTGTAACAAGATCTGGCAGAGTGTGGAGTGGCCCACTCCATGGACCCAATCGCTTATCATCACTCTTCTAAAAAAGATAACCTTCAAGAATGTGAAATTACCGCACCATCAGCCTCAAAAGCCATCCCAGCAAGGTCCTCCTGAAAATAATACTCAACAGGTTGAAACCCCAAGCTGAACAAATCATAGCAGAAGAACATTTTAAGCAGGATTCAGGGCATGGCGGAGTACCACTGAACACATTTTCAACCTCAGAATAATCTGCGAGAAATACCTACAGCACCAACAACATCTATATCATGTGTCGTAGACTTCAAGAAAGCGTTTGACCAAGTCTGGCATGCAGCTCTGTGGGCAACCATTGAAGTGTACAACATCAGCCCTAAAATTATTAAAGTCATCAAAAGTCTGTATAACAAGGCTACCAGTGCAGTCCTCCATAACAGCGCCATCGGAAACTGGTTTAGATCAACAATCGGTGTGCGTCAATGATGCCTACTCTCTCCATCACTCTTCAACATCTTCCTAGAGCGCATTATGTCAGATGCTCTTGCAGATCACGAAGGCACCGTCAGCAAAGGAGTAGAGCAATCTCCAACCTTTGTTTTGCGGATGACATTGATGGATTGGCTGGAGAGGAACAAGAACTTGAACAACTTGTACAGAGGCTTGACACCACCTCCAGAGCCTACGGAATGAAAATAAGTGCAGAGAAGACCAAACTGATGACCAACAACACCAATGGCATCAACAGAGACATCAAAGTCCAATCCCTCAACACCGTGCATAGCTTCAAATATTTAGGAGCCATTGTATCAGACAATGGGTCCCGACAGGAGGTCATCTCCAGGATAGCACAAACAACTGCTGCCCTGGCAAGATTGAAGCCCATTTGGAAAGACAGGACCATCAGTCTACATTTCAAGATAACCCTGCTGCGCTCCCTTGTCATCTACATCTTCCTATACGCTTGCGAAACATGGACCCTCATAGCAGATCTACAAAGAAGACTTCTGGGCATTTCCAATACCCAGCATATGACACAAGCCATTGGACAACACGATGACCTGCTCACAGTGGTGAAGAAACGGAAACTCCGATGGTACGGCTTGCAAGGCACAGTGCAAGGAGGTAGAAGAAGAGGGAGGACAGCATTCGAGAATGGACTGGCTTGACACAGAGCGAAGCCATCAGGGTTGCTGAGGACAGAGAAAGATGGAGTACGCTGGTTAAACGATTGTCTGTGGTACCCCAACGACTTTCGAGTTACGTAATAGGATAGGATAAGATAGGATAGGATTTATTTATGTATTTATTCATTCATTACTTTTCATTATTATTACTGGTGTATGTCAGCATCAACAAGCATAGATCTAGGTCGTTTATAAATGTATCCATTAATGTAATTCGGTCAATATTTATTTTTCATCTTGTTATTGTTAACATCAATATCAACGTGCTGTCGGGTCTAGGTCACTGGGATCACGACGCGATCAATATTTCCTGCAGTTATCTGTTGTTGCGCGGAACAAGTGAAGTTGGAGACTTTTGACCCAGAGTGTCTGATGCTTGCTCAGCAACATCCATAGGTCCATGCTCAAGTGATAGTAGGCTAAACACTAAGTAACACAAACCGCAAGCGCATTAACCAGGAAGAAAGAGGCTTGGGAGAGAATTTGTGGATCTTCGATAATGGAGGGGTAGTTGATCCACAATAGCGGCTCTCTCTATGGGGCGCCATGTGTCCATTTATTCTATGTGACTATTCTATACATAGAATAAATTCTATGCACATAGAAAGCATTCTATGCACACAAAAAGCATTCATTAGTTGAAATTCCATTTATAAAAAAGAAACCAATATTGTAAGTCATAGAATAAAATTCTATGTATAGAATAACATTCTATAATATAGTGTAAAATTCTATGTCCATAATACAATTCTATGTATAGAATAACATTTTATAATAGAGAATAAGATTCTATGTATGTAATACAATTCTATATTATAGAATGCACTTGTATGCATAGAATTGTATTCTATAACATAGAATGAATTCTATTACAAAGAATGAATTCTATAACATAGAATTTATTCTATGTGCATACAATTCATTCTATAACATAGAATGAATTCTTTAACATAAAATAAATTATATGACATAAAATGAATTCTATGTGCATAGAATAAATTGTATAACATAGAATGAATTCTATAATAAAGAATGAATTCTATATGCATAGAATGAATTTTATAGCATAGAATGAATTCTATGACATAGAATTCATTCTATGACATAGAATGGATTCTATAGGCATAGAATGAATAGTATAACATAGAATGAATAAGATGACATAGAATGAATTCTATGACATAGAATGAATTCTATAACATAGAATGAATTCTATAGCATAGAATGAATTCTATGAAGAATTTATTCTATAGCATAGAATGAATTCTATAACATATAATGAATTCTATAGCATAGAATGAATTCTATGACATAGAATTTATTCTATAGCATAGAATGAATTCTATGTTACAGAATGAATCCTATGTCATAGAATTCATTCTATGCTATAGAATTCGTTCTATGCTATAGAATAAATTCTATGTCATAGAATTCATTCTTTGCTATAGAATTCATTCTATGTTATAGAATTCATTCTATGTCATAGAATTCATTCTATGTCATCTTATTCATTCTATGTTATACTATTCATTCTATGCTATAGAATTCATTCTATGTCATAGAATTCATTCTATGTCATAGAATTCATTCTATGTCATAGAATTCATTCTATGTCATAGACTTCATTCTATGTTATAGAATAAAATCAATATATACACTTTTTTTTAAAATAGTAAAAACTGGGGCACTGTCAAGGTATAGAGAACATTTTTTATGGCATGGGACTGTATTGCAGAGAGATATACACATTGCCACATCCCATCACCACACCACATCACTCTACATCACACTGCACCACAAATGTGATGGGTAGGTGTGGTGGAGTGATTAGGTTATGTGACGATGTGGTCTGATTCACTGCTTTTAAGGCATAATAGAACTGTATTGCAGATACATACATACACATTACCACATCACATCACCACACTACATCACTCTAAATCACACCACACTGCACCACAAATGTGATGGGTGGGAGGGGTGGGGTGATTAGATTATGTGATGTGATTCACTGATGCCATGATATGTGCTGTCTGCTGCAATGTGAAGATGTGCTGCTGCTGTGATGTCGGCTGATGTGATGTGATGATTTGTTGATATGATGTGATTTTATGTGGTGGTGCGTTTTCACGATGATGGTGATGAAGCAATGTGATGCAGTGATGTGGTGTGATGATGTGATCGATGTGGTGATGATGCGATGTGGTGATGTGTCATACAATATCTTTTTTTTTAAATTCTAAATTTTGTTACAATTTATTAGTTGTGTTTTTTAATTTTATGTGAATGAAATGAATTATATGTATATAGAATTAATTGTATAACACAGCAAGAATTGTATGACATAAAATTCATTTTTTTAACATAAAATGGATTTTATTCGCAACACTGAATACATTCTATTTTCATAGAATTGTTTTTTAACATTTGGTGCACATAGAATGCATTCTATGTTATAGAATGTTCATTCTATAACATAGAATGTTCATTCTATAACATAGGATCCATTCTATAACATAGAATGTTCATTCTATAACATAGAATGGTCATTCTATAACATAGAATTCATTCTATAACATAGAATGTTCATTCTATAATATAGAATCCATTGTATAACTTAGAATGTTCATTCTATAACATAGAATCCATTCTATAACATAGAATGTTCATTCTATAACATAGAATGCTCATTCTATGCGCAACTAGGTCATTCTATGTGAAGCGAGGCTGTGACGTATAAAGGGACATGTGGAGCCTTGCACGCGCGCGAGAACTGAAGAAATGGCTGACGTACCAAGCGCTCTGCGGCTTTATCAGACAACATAATTTCGTGAACAAGCATTTAGGTTTCTTGATGCAGACGACTTCGACGGTATAATTAGTGTGAATAGATCGCTTAGCAATAAAAATAATTGACGTCACACCCCCCCCCCTCCGCCCCTGCGTGCTTGCTTTTTTCATTACAATGTGCTGAGGTTCTGTAAGGGTTTATAGTGACAAAATCTAATTAAATAATCAGTTCTTTTCGCTCAATACCAAAGAAATAACCGTACTGTACACTCATAAAAAGCAATAATTAATATATTTAAAGGTCGAATATTGCTATACAACTCTGAGACATAATAAATGAAAGGTTCATAAAGCTGAATATTGCAAAAAATCTATTTCACCCCAAGCGGCCCCCCAGGGCGCTATGCACAAAGGTGTGGTGGCCACGTGCTGCGGGAATAACACAGCGTGATCGAGTTTGAAAATGGTGAAGTACTGTGCTGCGTTTGGATGCTCTAACTCCGACGTAAAACCTTTCTGCAAAGAAAAGAACATTTCCTTTCATCGATTTCCACTTCGAGCGCAAATGATGAAGCACTGCATGTCGTCAACTCTAAACTGAATGTCAGTGACAAATCGCTCTGTAATCATTATTGCACGAGTGTGCTATGTTCAAAACATCACAATATCCCAAAATGTTCTCTATACCTTGACAGTGCCCCAGTTTTTACTATTTAAAAAAAAGTTGTTATATTGATTTCATTCTATAACATAGAATGAATTCTATGACATAGAATGAATTCTATAGCATAGAATGAATAGTATAACATAGAATGAATAAGATGACATAGAATGATTTCTATGACATAGAATGAATTCTATAATATAGAATGAATTCTATGACATAGAATGAATAATATGACATAGAATGAATAATATGAGATAGAATTTATTCTATAGCATAGAATGAATTCTATAACATAGAATGAATTATATAGCATAGAATGAATTCTATGACATAGAATTCATTCTGTAACATAGAATTCATTCTATGCTATAGAATAAATTCTATGTCATAGAATTCATTCTATGCTATAGAATTCATTCTATGTTATAGAATTCATTCTATGTCATAGAATTCATTCTATGTCATCTTATTCATTCTATGTTATACTATTCATTCTATGCCTATATAATTCATTCTATGTCATAGAATGAATTCTATGTCATCTTATTCATTCTATGCTATAAAATTCATTCTATGCATATAGAATTCATTCTTTATTATAGAATTCATTCTATGTTATACAATTTATTCTATGCACATAAAATTCATTTTATGTCATATAATTTATTTTATGTTAAAGAATTCATTCTATGTTATAGAATGAATTCTATGCGTATAGAAATAATTCTATGTCATGCAATTTATTTTATGTTAAAGAATTCATTCTATGTTATAGAATTCATTCTTTGTAATAGAATTCATTCTATGTTATAGAATATAATTCTATGCATACAAGTGCATTCTATAATATAGAATTGTATTACATACATAGAATATTATTCTCTATTATAAAATGTTATTCTATACATAGAGTTGTATTATGGACATAGAATTTTACACTATATTATAGAATGTTATTCTATACAAAGAATTTTATTCTATGACTTACAATATTGGTTTCTTTTTTATAAATGGAATTTCAACTAATGAATGCTTTTTGTGTGTATAGAATGCTTTCTATGTGCATAGAATTTATTCTATGTATAGAATGGTCACATAGAATAAATGGACACATGGCGCCCCATACTCTCTCTCTCTCTATATATATATATGTGATACATACTACTGCGCTACCTCTCCTCTATCGGGGATCCACTACCCATGCGCTATCGGGGATCCACTAATTCTCTTCCCAAGCCCCATTCTTCTTCATTTAGACAGCATACAAATGCACGAACACACACAGACACACGACACCCACACAGACACCCACAAAACAAGACTACTAAATGAAGAATGGAAATTTTGTAAAGTGCTGCCGAAAGAGAAAAGTTTTCATGTTGGGAGAGTGTCTGACATCGGATGGAATGTAGTATAAGTTTATTGTTTATTTAATAGGCCTATATACAGTATAACGAACGCTGCATCGTTACACTATCCTATCCCGTAACTTGAAAGTGGTTGGGGCACCGTATAATAACTACACTTTCGAAAGAATTTTTTTTTTGAGGGGTGGGTGGGGGGGGGGTTGGATGTAAGCTTTATTTTTTGTTCAGTGGGGCAACACTCACTGTGAATATCGAGAGCGCGTGGTCAAAGTGGGTCCCTTTTAGCAGCGTCGTCAGGGGTAACATGCCTAATGGTGGAGAGACCTCGACTAGTCTCATCTACGCACGGTGTTGTCATTAAGACTCGTCCTAATGCCTTTCACATTGTGTCACGAAAGCCATGCACAGCTAGCCGGTCAACAGGCTTGAGGTTGTTTATTGACTGGAGATAACGCATGGGAGAAAGAGCGAGAGAGAGAGAGAGAGAGAGAGAGAGAGAGAGAGAGAGAGAGAGAGGGAGGGAGAGAGAGAGGGGGGGCGAGAGAGAGAGAGAGGGAGAAAGAGAGGGGGGGGGAGAGAGAGTCCAACTTGAAAACTCATCTCTTCCTTAAAATTGTCTGATCTCTGTCTATCATCACCACCATCATTCCTTCTTTTGTGATTCAGACCGCCGCCCACCCCTCAGGCTCCATCATCACTCCTTAGCTCCTCTCCTCCTCCTCCGTCCTTTGTCTTTTATATTTTTATTTTTATATTCTTTATCATGTTTGTGTTATGTCTTTGCATAAGTTAGTAAATGCGTGAGATCTGTGCTTTGAACTGATGTCATTAGGAGAAAGCGCTATATAAATGCCCTTATTTCGTTGTTATTGTTAAGTACCCTATACGCTATTGTGTCCGGGGACGGTAATCTACCCACTGAACTGAACTGAACTGAACTGTTATTGTTATTATTATTATTATTATTATTATTATTATTATTATTATTATTATTATTATTATTATTATTAATTATTATTATTATTATTATTATTATTATTATTATTATTATTATTATTATTATTATTATTATTATTATTATTATTATTATTATTACTATTATTATTACTATTATAAATTTATTATTATTATTATTATTATTATTATTATTATTATTATTATTATTATTATTATTAATTATTTATTATTATTAATATTAGAGAGAGCTAGAAAGAGAGAGAAACTAAAAGAGAGAAAGAGAGAGAGAGTGAGAGAGGGATGGGAGGGAGAGAGAGGGAGGGAGGGAGAGAGTTTTGTACGAGATTTATTAATTTGTATTTAACTATCCTTTCCTATCCCGTAACTCGGAGGTCGTAGGGGCACCACAGATGATCGTTTAACAAGCGTACTCCATCTTTCTCTGTCCTCAGCAACCATCATGGCTTCGCTCAGTGTCAAACCAGTCCATTCTCGAATGTTGTCCTCCCACCTCTTTTTCGGTCTCCCTCTTCTTCTTGTACTGTGCCTTGCAGGATGGTCTTTGCAAGGCCTGATGGTCTGTTGACGTGGCCATACCATCGGAGTTTCCGTTTCTTCACCACTGTGAGCAGGTCATCGTGTTGTCCAATGGCTTGTGTGATGGTCTGTCGGACTTCGTCGTTGGTGATGTGCTGGGTATAGGAAATGCCCAGAAGTCTTCTGTAGCACCTCATCTCCATGCTTAACTGGCGTATTAATTGTCAATTTATTGCGACTCCATTATCTTCCTTTGACCAACCTCAACATTATTTTACTTAATTGTTCTTACACAACGCTTTTTCAGCTCAAGAGCTGCTCAAGGCGCTGGCCGATACTTGATCTAACTCAAGCCGCCCGAGGCGCCCATTTGCAACCTATAGTACGCATCGTCTGACGCCCAGACAACCGGATGAGGGAAAATGGACCTATTGCTTGCTGGTGTATTTGTGTAGCCGACATTTACCCATCTAGCCCATGAGCGTCAGGATCTTCAAAGTCCGTGCGATGTAATGATTGCGACCACAGACTAGACCTCGGTTTATACCCTCATCCGAATCAATGCAATACATCTTTATGACCCTATTGCCATAGAAATGATACAGTTGTTGAATAGAGTTACCTCCCCAGACACATGGAGCGTATAAGGGACAGTCAATACTGACACAGATAGCTTTTTCGCTGTTTCATTCTCTGCTCGTCACCCGATGGTATTATCTCCCTCTCCCTCGCTCTCTAACACCCTCCCTCCTCCCTTACACACAAGCACACCTTCCCGACTGCTTTTGTAAAACTATTTGCAAAAATAATCAGAAAAAAAGGAAAAAAGACGATCTGTTCTAAGGTTGTATGCAAAAGATTTTTTTTCTTTCTTTTGTGTGTGTGTGTGTGTGTGTGTAATGCCTTTTGATAGATTTACATACTAGGGACATGCCAAAGCTCCTAACAAACGACGGGGAAGTGCGCTGGGAGAACTCCGTGGGAGATAACAGCTACAGCTTACAAACGGCGTGATGTTCAAACGTTGCCAGGTAGCAGTTTCGACAAGGAGCTTGAGTCTTGTCATGGAGTCCAAAGCCATTGTGCACCAATCCTATTTTGCCAAGGAATAAAGGATTGAACCTATATTATGTATTACCCGTTATCATTGTTCTAAAATAGTCATCCGTGATACCTACCTCGGTGAGAGCATGATCCTGGTTCAGTTGGTAAAGCGACGTGTCAGTGTTGTAACTAAAGGTCGCGGGTACTGCTATCATCATCGTCATCATCATCAGCAGCAGCAGCAAAAGCAAAAGCAAAAGCAGCAGCAGTAAAATCAGCAAAAGCAGCAGCAGCAAACGCATCATCATCATCATCATCATCATCATGAACATCACCATCATTATTATCTTCATGCCCTGATCTTCAAACTCATCATCATCATCATCATCATCATCATCATCATCATCATCATCATCATCATCATAATGCCATGATCATCATCATCATCATCATCATCATCATGCCATGATCATCATCATCATCATCATGCCACGATCATCATCATCATCATCATCATCATCATCATTATCATCATCATCATCATCATCATTATATTAATATTAATAATATTTGGTGCTGTAATGATGATGACAATAATTATAATAATAGATTCTGTAATAATAATAATAATAATAATAATAATAATAATAATAATAATAATAATAATAATAATAATAATAATAATAATAATAATAATAATAATAATAATAACGGATAATGTATACTCGTTTTCAACCCAAATCACCAAACAAGCTCAAAGCGCGGGGATCTGTAACCAACACTCAAGCTCACATGCAACATACACTCACAAGTACATATTACCGACACCCAATGTGCCTCTCAAACATGTGGTGTAAAGGCATGGAGATCGCTGTTAGGAGACGGAGTAGATATAGAATTTTCTTTTGGTTTTCGTTGTATTTTTTTCAGTGATTCCAAGCATCCAAAGCCAGTAGTAATGTTACCTTATCGTGTCATCCTACATCCACTTTTGGGAGAGGGATTATGTTATCCAGAATGTCTTTCACAAACTAGGAAGCGCTATAAACAAAACGTATGGATGTGTGGGGGGTTTGGAGAGGGTCGAAGGGACGGGGGGAGGGGGGAGAGGGAGAGGTTTCTCACAACTGTAAACACCATTCCTATCAAGTGTTAACCAAGAATCTTTTCATTAACGTTACCTTATCGGGTCATTCTACGTGCATTCTTTGGGAGAGGCATCCTGTTTTCCGGAATGTCTGTCACAAATTTGGAAGCGCCTAGAAACAAATCATCCTTCAAGCATTTTCAAAAGAAAGGGTGGGAAGTGGTTGATTTTGTTCGCACAACAGTATAGCCTACCATTCTGATCAAGTTTTACGAAAAAGATTCTTTTCCCATTCCCCGCAACCCCCCACCTCACCCCCACCCACCCACATTTTTTTTTTTAGGAAAGTAAGAAATAAAATAAAAAAGAATGGAAAAATCACCTACAAATTAGGACGTGCCTATAAACAAAACTTGAAACTTATTCGTAGGGGGGAGGAAGGGAGATGGGGGGAGGGGGAAGGAGAAGGTATTCTCACAACAGTAAATTCCATTCCGATCAAGTGTTAAGAAAGGATTTGTCTCTCCATGTTTTGTAATAGTTATACTAGGATTAAAGTGCTCCTATCTACGAAGCTTTCTTGAAGACTGTTCGAGAGTGGTAGTTTGGCGAGAACCTGCTTAATACCATTTGCCGTTAACACCCCTGCGAGATATGGTAAGAATCTTATTGTGTTTTTTTTTCTTAACGAGAACAGGTTAGGGCTCGTATATAGGTTAAGGCCGGCTTGAAGATTGTTTCGATTGAGTGGGTCGAGGGTTAAAGCAAAACATTCAGAGTATCTGTTTGGTTTCCCAGTCAAAAACCCTGTTACGTTTATTTGATGGATTTATCAAAACAACAACTTTCTCTGCTTTTTATTTTTACGACTAGGAAGGGCTACCGAACGCCTGTGGCACACAGTTGAGTGGTCGCCACTTTCCTATGCCGAAGGTCGCGGGTTCGGGTCCCGCTAAGGACGAACTTATGTGACTAAGGTATGAGAAAGTTCAGGTCAGCGAGAGGTCTTTTTCCGGGTTCCCTGGTTTCCTCCCTCCTTTGAATAACGGTCTTGGATGCAATCGCTCTAAAATTGCAAACAAGGAACATTCCAGTTCCTTACCGTTTTCTATTAGCGATCTCCCTGCCTGTCCACCACAGGTTAGAGTGATAGATGTGTGTTTGCATGTTGAATGTGTTCAAGTGTGTGTATCTTCTGAACGTGTATGTTGGTTCAGATCGCCGTGTTTTGAGTTTGAGTGGTGAGTTGCAATTAAGCACGACTAGAGCATCCATTATTATAATTATTATTATAATTGTTATTATTATTATTATTATTATTATTATTATTATTATTATTATTATTATTATTATTATTATTATTATTATTATTATTATTATTATTATTATTATTATTATTATTATTAATTGTATCTTTTTGAACCAACACAACTAAACACAGACACAATCATCTATCACGTCTGGTTCCACAAAATGCATATTATAACCAAAAAAAAAATAAAAAAAATGTTATAAACAAAATGACGTTAAGCTTGTTCGGGTTTGGTTGTTCAGCAAAACGTTCTTTAGTACCGTGTCAGGCAAAATGGTTTAAATTATGGAAGGGATTATTTTATTCCAGAAAGTGCTTTTCTAAAAAAAAAAGGAAGTGCCTATAAACTTAGATTTGTTCCCTTCTGTTTTTTTGCAGTGTGCATGTTGGGGCAAAACACAGTACCATGTTTCGTTAAATACTTCTAGTCAAAACATTGTTAAGCTTATGGGAGGGGTCTTATCTATCGATCTGGTCCTTCCCTTAGCCTATCTAACATGAGGGATCTAGCAGCGGAGACTCTCCTCTCCTTCATTCAGGCTTGTTGAGCAGATCTCATATGAACATTGCTGTTCATTCCTTTGACGTTGCCTAAATGCAATACACTACAACACAATACAATACACTACACTACAACACAATACAATACAATACAACACAAAACAATACAACACAACACAACACAATACAATACGACACAATATAAAACAATACAATAGTACAACAATACACAACAATACATTATAATGCAATACAACACAACACCTCTTTATTATTTCAATTTAGAAGTTTAGTAAAGAGTTACAAGTAAATTAAATACTAAATACAAAAAAAAACAGTTTTTTTTAAATTTCTTTGGTGGAAGTACAAATTCTTTGTAAATAAATCCTATCCTATCCTATCCTATCCTATCCTATCCTATCCTATCCTGTCCCGTAACCCGGAGGTCGTAGGGGCACCACAGATGATCGTTTAACCAGCATACTCCATCTTTCTCTGTCTTCAGCAGCCCTGATGGCTTCGCTCAGTGTCAAACCAGTCCATTCTCGAATGTTGTCCTCCCGCCTCTTTTTCGGTCTCTCTCTTCTTCTACCTCCTTGCACTGTGCCTTGCAGAATGGTCTTTGCAAGGCCTGATGATCTGGTGACGTGGCCAAACCATCGGAGTTTCCGTTTCTTCACCACTGTGAGCAGGTCATCGTGTTGTCCAATGGCTTGTGTGATGGTCTGTCGGACTTCGTCGTTGGTGATGTTTTTTTTTGGGTATAGGAAATGCCCAGAAGTCTTCTGTAGCACCTCATCTCCATGCTTTGTATTCTTCGTTGTAGATCTGCTGTGAGGATCCATGCTTCGCAAGCATATAGGAAGATGGAGATGACAGGGGAGCGCAGCAGTCTTACTTTGGAATGTAGACTGATGGTCCTGTCTTTCCAAATGGGCTTCAACCTTGTCAGGGCAGCAGTTGTTTGTTCGCTCCTGTAAATAAATAAATAAATAAATAAATAATTTTTTTAAATGCCTCCAACATTTTTAGCGCATATTCAGGGAGTCAAGTTTTACTCTATAACTGAACAGGCATATAGATTGAGAACACCTAGATCACTCAGAGGAGTCGGCATAATTATATCTCTTGAAGAACAAGAGCTCTGTCACTCTACCGACGGAACTAGTATCCCTCCACCATTCCTTATGCTCTTCTTTTCTTTGGATGAGAGTATAAACTGAGGTCTAGGGGATGATAACATCTTGTACTGGACATTATCCTAATTTAGATGCTGCTATTTTCCGTGGAGTATGAAAATTAAAGGAAAGATCAAATTGGACCTTTTCTTTGCTACCAGTGTTTCTTCATTCTCGTAAATCATGGTGGCGATGTACTGTAAATGCCGCGCTTTCCAAGCGCTCATGAGAAAGCGACTCGAAGTTTTTCCGCATTGGTGATCAACATTACTCCCACCCCCCACCCCCCCCCCCCAAATCTAAATAAAGTAGAAAATGTCCTTGAACGATAAGGAGCGCACATTTCGCATGTGGGTTCGGCTATCGCAATTTTCTAATTATACTGATAAGACTTCTCTTTATTCCTGTCCTGATTTTGGTGTTGGATTCGTGTATAGCGCATTTCTCCATGCTGCGTTAGGACACTCAGTGTGCTCAGACAGAAATAATGATGACAGAAAAATAAGAAGAGGATTGTTTTTAACCACCCACAAAGTGCCAGTATCAGTTAAGTCGAAGGAGCCGTATTTCTTACTGTTGGATTGCTTTGTATTATTTCTACTAAACGGACAAAGTTTCCAAAAGGAAAGTTTTAGGATGCTTCTTGAATGCCTTGTGTGGCAACAAACTCTCTCTAGCAGTGGTTGGGGTAGCTGTCCGTTCATGGAAACCTGTGGGTTGAGCTCCGCACTTACTTCTTGAAAACGCCAACTCGCACGTCGCACTACCAACTGAGCTAAGCCCATCTGTGTGTGCGTGTGGGTGTGGGTGTGTGTCCTTGTTTACACAGTGTTATCTTGACAAATCAGTGAACATCTACATAACTTGTATTGACATGCCTACTTGTTTTGACGTCAGAACAATGATCCGTTAGGGGTAGGGCTGGGTTAGGGTTAGGGTTAGGGTTCGAACACTTCAAAGTACTTAAAACTGGGGACGAAATATGACCCATTGTCAGCACAACGTAGGTGGCGTTTCGAGAAAGTCATGATAATACTGTGTAACCTCGGCTGTGTCCCCTAGAGCAAAAAGGGCGTGGTTTGAGGCTCGATGGTTGGGGATCAAACCTTGTTATCGCAGTGTGCGATATCACTGATAAGATCTTGCCTGTTTCTGTCACAGCCAGACCTTACTAGGGTGAGGCGGCGAGAAGGCCGCGGTACCCACCACTGTTGACTAGTTTACGCCATATTGTTTTACATTGAAAGATGGCGTCATTGAGCCTTCTAGTGGTGAGTACATTTCCATTGTTTGCAAATAAGAATAATACGTTACCTTGTATATTATATTATATTATATTATATTATATTATATTATATTATATTATATTATATTATATTATATTATATTATATTATATTATATTATATTAGATTAGATTAGATTAGATTAGATTATATTAGGTTAGGTTAGATTAGATTAGATTATTTAGGCCCGGAATTTCTCGATAAAAAGGGACAATAAAGCGTTACAACACAATTATAATATTGTATTGTATTGTATTGCATTGTATATTTGAATGTATTATATTATTGTATATTATTATATTGTATACTATTGTATACATCTACGTATACTCTTGTAATTTGTATGTAGCATACTATATTATTGTTAATATTGAATGCTGATCTAAAACTATTGTTTTTTTATGGTATGACTGGCGATGGGTACAGAGGATCAAGACAGCAAACACCCGAGACGACCCGACTCTAATCGGGTTACCTGCTCTCATTAAAACCTAGGTGCAGAGATTGAGAAAAAATAATTACTAAACACATGAATAAATAAGTATATAAATGCATGAATACAAAAAAAAATTATCTTAAAACAAAAAAGCTGCAACGTTAAATATACCATTGTCAGTTAAAGAGATGTCTTTTTTAACTGGAAAGCAAGTTAAAAAGAACTCATTTTAATCAACAATTTGAACGACATAATGGAATTCCCAGGACTGTAGTAGCGATGGCTTATATAATATATTTAAATTCCATAAAAACTAAATATTCTATCCTATCCTATCCTGTCCCGTAACCCGGAGGTCGTAGGGGCATCACAGATGATCGTTTAACCAGCATACTCCATCTTTCTCTGTCCTCAGCAGCCCTGATGGCTTCGCTCAGTGTCAAACCAGTCCATTCTCGAATGTTGTCCTCCCACCTCTTTTTCGGTCTCCCTCTTCTTCTACCTCCTTGCACTGTGCCTTGCAGAATGGTATTTGCAAGGCCTGATGATCTGGTGACGTGGCCATACCATCGGAGTTTCCGTTTCTTTACCACTGTGAGCAGGTCATCGTGTTGTCCAATGGCTTGTGTGATGGTCTGTCGGACTTCGTCGTTGGTGATGTGTTGGGTATAGGAAATGCCCAGAAGTCTTCTGTAGCACCTCATCTCCATGCTTTGTATTCTTCGTTAGATAAGATAGATAGATAAGGATATTTATATAGCGCTTTTTCCCAACGAGTTCAAAGCGCTGGCCGATACAGGATCTAACTCAAACCGCCCGAGGCGCCCACCCGCAGCTTTTGGGCGCATGGTCTGACGCACGGACAACTGAGCACAATCCTGGGCAGCCAGGGATGGGGGAGAAGGACCAAACGCATGCTGGATGTGTTCTTGTTACCGGCACTCACCCGTTATGATGGAATATATGCGACACACAGAGTAGACCTCGGTTTATACTCTCATCCGAAGGAGTAGGAATCGGGAGTAAAGTGTCTATCCCAGGGACACAACACAATGGCCCGGCCAGGGCTCGAACCCGGGACCTTCAGATCCGCAAGCCAAAGCACTACCATAAGACCACCATGCCTCCGTTGTAGATCTGCTGTGAGGGTCCATGCTTCGCAAGAATATGGGAAGATGGAGATGACAAGGGAGCGCAGCAGTCTTACTTTGGAATGTTGACTGATGGTCCTGTCTTTCCAAATGGGCTTCAACCTTGTCAGGGCAGCAGTTGTTTGTGCGATCCTGGAGAGGACTTCCTGTCAGGACCCATTGTCTGACCACAATGGCTCCCAAATATTTGAAGCTATGCACTGTGTTGAGGGATTGGCCTTGGACTTTGATGTCCATGTTGATGCCATTGGTGTTGCTGGTATCATTTTGGTCTTCTCTGCACTTATTTCCATTCCATAAGCTCTGGAGGTGGTGTCAAGCCTCTGTACCAGCTGTTCTTGTTCCTCTCCAGCCAATCCATCAATGTCATCCGCAAAACGAAGATTGGAGATTGCTCTACCCCATATGCTGACTGTGCCTTCGTGATCTGCAAGAGCGTCTGACATGATGCGCTCTAAGAAGATGTTGAAGAGTGTTGGAGAGAGTAGGCATCCTTGACGCACACCGATTGTTGTTCTGAACCAGTACCCGATGACGCTGTTATGGAGGACTGCACTGGTAGCCTTGTCGTACAGGCTTTCGATGACTTCAATAATTTTAGGGCTGATGTTGTACACTTTCATTGTTGCCCATAGAGCTGCATGCCAGATTCGGTCAAACGCCTTCTTGAAGTCTATGAACACATGATATAGATGTTGTTGGTGCTGTAGGTATTTCTCACAGATTATCCTGAGGTTGAAAATCTGTTTAGTGGTACTTCGCCATGCCCTGAATCCTGCTTGTTCTTCAGCTATGATTTGTTCAGCTTGTGGTTTCAACCTGTTGAGTATTATTTTCAGGAGGACCTTGCTGAATTGGCTGATGAGGCTGATGGTGCGGTAATTTTCACACTCCTGAAGGTTACCTTTTTTGGGAAGAGTGATGACAAGCGTCTGGGTCCATGGTGTAGGCCACTCCCCACTCTGCCAGGTCTTGTTACAGATAATAGTGAGGGCATCAATCATCGCTTCTCCTCCTGCTTGTAGCAGTTCCGCGGGTATGTTGTCCACTCCCGCTGACTTCCCTTTCTTTAGCGATTGCACTGCTGCCTCAACTTCTTCCCGAAGAATTTGGAGGATTTCTTCTTCTTCTCTGTTCTCGGGACATGCTAGAACTGATGGGTCTGCATTTGGTGTATGGTTGTGAAGGTCAGAGCAGTACTCTGTCCATCTGTCCAAGACTTCTTGTTCTTCTGTAAGGCATATGCCAGACTTGCTTTGGAGACTTTGGAGACTTTGGGCTGTGTAACACTTGTCAGCCGCTTCACAGTCTGGTAGGCCTTCCTGCTGTTGTTCTTGTTCAGACTGTTCTCTATTTCATGGCATTGATCTTATATCCAGTTCTCCTTTGCTGTGCGCATGCCTTTTCGGATGTCATTGTTGATTTTTCGGTAGACATCAGCTCCATGTGAGGTGTTCTTTTTCTTTTTTTATCTCTCTTCGTCTATCACACAGATCCAAAAGTTCAGGTGTGATCCACGGCTTCTTCTTTGGTCGATGCTTGCCAAGGATCTTAGTGGCGGCATCTGTCACAGCTGAGTTGAAGGTGGTGGTCATGGTGTTGACATCTACTTCACCAGCCCCCAAAATGAGAAGTGGTGCAAATGTCCCTCCAATTGTGGCCTGAAATAGTTCTGCCACCTCCGGATCTTGCAGTTTGTCCAGGTCGAACTTCAGTCTAGTGCACTTTGCTGTATTTACTCTCTTCAAGTGGAGCCGGAAAGACATCATAACGAGATCGTGGTCACTTCCGATGTCTGCTACTGGAAAAGTGCGTGTCCTGCCAATGTTGATGCTTGATCTGAAGCGTTCCTTGACCATGATGTAGTCATCTGGTTGAGATGCTCCCCGACGGGACTGTGCCATATCCATCGTCTGGAGTTTTTGTGGAGACCAAGCGTGTTTGCCAGTACCAGATTGTTGTATCTGGCAAACTCCAAGAGCCTCACACCCCTGTCATTTGTCTCGTTGTTGCAGTGGGGTCCACATGTGTCTCCCTAGTTGTGGTGCGCATCTTGGCCAACCTTGGCATTCCAGTCGCCTTGCACTATGACTATGTCCTTCTTCGGCACTTGGTCAAGGACCGCCTGTAGATTTTCATAAAAATCCTCCACTTCGCTGTCGTCATAGTCTGATGTTGGGGCATAGGCCTGGATGATGGTGATGTTGAGAAGGGCTGCTCTCAGACGGATGGTATTGAGTCTACTGAAGACTGGGCGGCAACCCATGACAGTGGCTAGAATGTTCTTGTGGACCAAGAATCCAACGCCGTGTTCATGCCTGTCATCTCTACCGCTGAAATAGAGCTTGTGGCCTTTGTCGGTCGTTGTTTCACCTAGGCCTTTCCAGCGCAGTTCGCTGATACCTAGAACGTTCCATCGATAGTGGTCCAGCTCGTGTGCCAGTTCTTCTAATTTTCCTTCCGCAGTTAGGGTCCTGACATTCCAGGTTCCTATGACGATGTTATTTCTCGTGCGGATCTTGCTAATTTGTCCATCAGTAGCATACTTATCACCTCCGTCCTGGTGGCCAACGGAAGGCGCGATCCTTGTGCCGGGCGACGACCGATCCGGTATGGAATTAGTGGATAGCTTCATTGTGCTCTGTGGTTCGGGCATTAAATAGAATAGACCCAACGTTTCCCGGCGTGTCGTAAAGAGGCGACTAACAGGGGTGATGTTAGCACGGCATCACTGGGCGAAAGTCTTCTACACAGAAGTCATCAGCCAGGGCGGAGGAACCTCACGTTACTACAGGTTCAACGACCACGTGCTCAGGGCCAAGGCGAGCCACACTGTATTCGTGGATTTCGGCTGTGGCCAACAGCCTGGAGAGGATTGGGCACCGCCAGGTCTTTTTTGCCCAAGACACACTACATGATGAAGCTATCCTCCAGAAACTACATATTGAAAAAATATCAAATGTATACGTGATAACATGTTTTATTTGAATTAAATCAATCGCGCAATAGTCTGCCTATCAATGTTACACCTCTGGGCAATATAAGTTTAGATGTTTGCAGTAGTTTAGCCAAAACGTTTGTTAGTTCTTCAATTGGTCAGTATCTAATTTTTTTTAAAAATCAGAATTATGTATACTTTTTTTGTTGGTCTTACTATTGCGGTGAAAAAGATAATCAAACGAACAAGCAAACAAACATGTATTAGTCGTCACGACTCTCATCATCATCATCATCATCATCATCATCATCATCATCATCATCATCATCATCTTCTTCTTCTTCTTCTTCTTCTTCTTCTTCTTCTTCTTCTTCTTCTTCTTCTTCTTCTTCTTCTTCTTCTTCTTCTTCTTCGTCCCACCGCCGTAGCTCAAGTGGTAGTGCGTTCGCCTGGCACACCGATGACCCAGGTTCGAATCCCGTGGTGGGCGATATAAAATGTGGCCATTTTCACTGTCCATTTTAGCAGTATGATTGCTTTGGTGGTTCAGTGTTGATTCAGGTCCCTACCCCTCTTTACCTGGGATGGTTATCCCCGTCTGCCATATCGCCAATAGTGGGTGTAGACGTTAAACCTCAATGTTCATTCTTCTTCTTCTTCTTCTTCTTCTTCTTCTTCTTCTTCTTCTTCTTCTTCTTCTTCTTCTTCTTCTTCTTCTTCTTCTTCTTCTTCTTCTTCGTCGTCGTCGTCGTCGTCGTCATCATCATCATCGTCGACATCAACACCATAATTCTGTTCCTTGTATGCTGTGCAGGGACTAACGGCAGCGATACTACTACTGCAGCAAACGCTGGGCGCACCGTCACCACATTTCGTAGTCCCCAAGTTCTACGGGCAAGCTTGCAGGGTTCAACAAGAGCCGTGTTACAATTACACCCCTGGCATGTTATGCATAAGTAACACATGCAAATGTGTCCCTGGCTATTATCCAGATGGGCAAGTGTGCATGCCGCGTAAGTCATTGCATTTTTATTCCTTTTTTTTCTTGGGTGGGGTGGGTTGGGTTCTGGAAATACTTTGAAATAATCGGGACTCGGAACAAGCCAAATGTCGGTCGGTCGGTCCGTCCGTCGCACGCCACCTCTCAAGAAAAATAAAAGACAGCAAAACTGTCAAGTCAGTTTTGTATTTGTTTGCGCTTTTAAAAATGAATATATTCAAAAAGAAAAGAAATAAACTATTAATCACTGAACGAATTTTGAAAAAACAAAATCATAGTAACTTTATCTATTTTTGTGGTCTAGTGCAAACAAATACTCTCTGCCGCAAAGGTCAGTGTCACTAGCCTGACTGCATTCTACACATTATTAACGGGAGGGAGGAAACCGGAGTATCCGGAGAAACTCTCCTTGTCCTTTGAACAATACATAAGTGTACATAAGTCACGTAAATGCCGTTTTGTAATTGTGTGGGTGATTGTCTGGAAATACATTTGCATGGCTTGTCATCTTTTTCTTCGTTAGCTTAAAGCCGAGACACAACACGGCCTAGAAATGTAACACTTTTCAAAATGCCGCTACGTTGGCAGTGCAGATTGTTTGGAAATATAATTGAATAGCTTGCCATCTTTTGTATCAAATTACAATAATTTTGAGTTTATTTTCTCAAGACAATTAAACAAATTATACTGATGTGCGATAAATTGCATGGATCATAACGATGTTATATATTTATGGATATTTTGTCTACCAGGTGTTCTGCCAGGGGAGGTCTGCTCTAAAACTCAGTACGACAGCCGTCAGTGCGTCGACAACGCGTTCTGCGATAGCAGGAATGGCAAATGCCAATGCTTCTCTGGATACTATTCCAACGGCACCTCCTGCCTCACTCGTATGTAGTCACTCATGATGATGATGATGATGATGATGGTGATGATGATGTTGATGATGATGATGAAATTGATTATGATTTTGTTAATGAGGATGATGATTTTGTTAATGAGGATGAGGATGATGATTTTGTTAATGAGGATGATGATTTTGATAATGAGGATGAGTAGGATGCCGATGATGAAGACGACGACGACGATCATGTTGATGATGATGATGATGATGATGATGATGATGATGATGATGATGATGATGATGATGATGATGATGATGATGATGACGACGACGACGATGATGATGATGATGATGATGATGATGATGATGATGATGATGATGATGATGATGAGAAGGAGGGGGAAGTGGATGGGGAGAAAGATGAGGACGACGTGGATGGTAATGCTGACAACACCATAATACATGTTTTTGTTTCAGTTTTGCTGAAACATTACGAAACATGCTAGCGCTACACCAGTCAGATGATGACGATGAACGACGACGATGATAATGATGATGATGATGATAACGATGCCGTTGATGCCGATGATGATGATGATGACGTTGATGACGACGACGACGATGATGATGATGATGATGATGATGATGATGATGATGATGATGATGATGATGATGATGATGACGATGATGGTGCTGCTGCTGCTGATGTTGATGACGACGACGACGATGATGAAGAGGAGGTGGAGGAGGAGGAGAAAGAGGAGGCCGATGTTGATAACACCATGTTATAATATCATAATACGTGCTTTGGTTCAGCCTTGCTGAAATATAACGAAACGTGCTACCCTAATCAATCTGGCGCCCAGTGCGAGCCACC